>VWZL01004418.1:132659-198674 GCA_013396915.1 Stercorarius parasiticus
CGGGGCGGAGATGCGGGGACCCGCCGCGGGGGCTTTCTGCAGAGAGCGGAAAAACCTGTAGAAAAAGGTGTATGTGTGGGAAAGGGGGGGTGCTGCACAGCAGGAGCTGGAAACTGCCCCCCCTCCCGCCCCCTCGCCTCGCCGGGGCTCCCGAGGAAGAAGCTCCCCCCCTCCTGGGGGGTCCGGGGGGCTCCGGGGCTCNACACAAATGGCAAAAGATACGGAAGGAAGAGACCCAATGGCTGGGACATAAATCAGGCAGAATATATGGGGAGTTGATGAGAATAGGTCTTTTCACTCTTTAAAAAAAAAAAAAAATAGGCACTTTGGAAGAGAAAAAGGAGGCTGATTATTGGCATCCAGCTCTGAAACCCAGGCAGCTGATGCTGAGAGGAGCCAAAGGGAGCAGTTCTTCTTGGTTTAAAAACAGCAAGACAGTCTCTGCCAAAGATTGCTGTAAACACTGAATAAAGATTTCATTGTGGCTTGGTGTGACTGGAATAATTAGGCAGTTAATTGTTCATTCTGATCTTAAAGTGCAGTAATCAGTAGTGCACAGTAGGAAAAATACGGGGGAAAGGGAGGAAAAATAGCAATAGGAAAATGATAGGGAAATGTATCACTTTTTCCTCTTCTGCAGGTGTTTGTTGGGTTTTTTTGGTGAGACTGAGAGCACGTGGGTACCGATCTATTTAGATAGAGATAGAGAACACCTTTGTAAAGCTGGGGTGTAATTGTGCTTTTGCTGCCACTGTGTCAACATAATTTCGGACTGGACAAAATCAAATTATGAGACTTAAAGAAATCCTATTTTATGGAAATGAAATCTGAAGATGCCTGGAGAATGAACATCTTAACTAGATTGACTAATACCAATTAATGCGTTTTACTTATGTGTGCACTTTATTGCCAACTCAGCAGGGATGAAAGCTAATGGTGCCAGCTTTTGTGCTGCTCTAAGACATTTTTCAAGCAGGCACACAAGGTTTTAATGGTAAACTGTTTTGAGTTTTTAGCACTGGGATTGTGTCCCCGTTGAACTCGAGTTCCTTGCAGCGGTGACTCTTTCATGGTAATCTAATGAAATGATCTCTTGTTACACTCTGTTAGCTATTCCCTGTGACACAGCAGGAAAATACAACCTGTGTGTATTTGTACTGGAGGTGGTTATAAGTTGTCGAGCAAGATGCACTTACAAGCAATAGAATATGACTCACTGATATTAACTGGAAGATGGCACCATAGGCAAAAAATGTTTTTCTTTCCTATATAGCATGTTTTTCCATACATTTGTGATAAAAAGGTATAACAGTGGATTAATTATCAGAAATGATGGAAGAATGTTGTGTTTAAAACAAAGACAACTTACAAAGAAGTCCATAGTCATTTGAGCAAAGTAAAAGAATTACTCGAAGTCTAACTGTAAAGGAAACAGACTCATCCTTCATATAACTTTAGAGTAGTTACATGAAAGATTCATTTGGCTCAGAGGCATCGGTGTAGGCTGCCCATCCATCATAAATAAATAAATAAATGTGCTGGAATTGGGCAAGGTTTAAAAAGAAATTCAGTTCAGTATAATTTTCTGTCGCTGCACATGCAGAAAGCTAGGAGCTACCCATTATAGAAAAAAACCAAAATGCATGCTTTCGTTCAATGCTGGAAAGTAAACCAATTTGTTACATTTTGTTGAAGTTGAGTTTGTTGAAGGTTTTGACCTGCACTTTGTGAGATTTTTGTGGAAAGACAAGTGGAGAAAACAGGAGACATTGTCTAACAGTATAAAGCTAATAGAAAACACTGCAGTCTTTGCTCAGGTCACAGAGTTTAGAAGACCAAGAACAGAATGATGACTCCAGAGTTTTGTCCAAAGTGCTGGCACGTAACAACTGAATATGTAAGGGCCAACTTTAAGATCTACTTTACAAGCATTTTTATTAAGCTGTTGAATGTGCTTTTTCCTACCAGTGATACTCAGTATTCTGTCTATGAAGAATATTCCTGATTTAATGGCAAGCTGTATTGAAAGGATATCTTCAAGGCATTTTACTTACTAGTACAGTCTGGAGGGGGACATTTCTGACTTTAACTGCACCTATCTAGTTTGAGAAACCTAAGGATGTTCTACTCTTCTTAGAGAAATCCAAAAAGTGTAGCGATCAAGTGATCGCATATGAGACACTGCTCAAGTTTCTGCTTGTGATGTTCTGACAGAGAATGTTTCGAAAAATCTGCATAGTGTACCTCTTACACAAATACTACATTAAACTCTAGAATAATTTGAAGACCCATAACGAGATTTTGAGAGAAGTGTGAAGTGGTTTTTCCTCCATTTTCAAATACAAAATTTACCAAGTGGCTCCTCATTTCTGTAATAAAATGCATCCAAAACATCTTTTGGTCATCACAGTAAGTCTGGGATGAGGTCTTTCTTGCATTGCTATAACATGTTTAGCAAAATACACAGAGAATTATACACTTTTATTCAAGGAAAACATTTGCTGTCAAATTGTAGTTAAATCCTGAATACTATCTTATACCTAAAAGTTGTTTGAAATGGATAGTACATCTTCATAATAAAATTGCATTGTCACAGACATAATTGTTATTCATAACAAGTAGTCTCACAAACAGATTCCATCCCTGTAAGTATTGAGCCTCAGTCAGGCCAATTATGACTAAATTACTGCATGTTCTCTGCTGTATCAACTAATTAAAGGGTAATTAATAAAATTATAATTTCATTCCATGGCAACGTCTACATCTGGTTGTCATAGCAGAGATTGTTTGACATATGGTTAAATGGTCAGATACTACATTGTATGAATGCAGCATTTGCACAGAACACCTGGCAAGCCAGAGGAATTTTAACCCTTAAGACATGAGTTTCAAGAATCTGTGTCAATATGCTGTTAGACTGGTTTGCTCATTCTCTCCACCTAGTCTTCTTAGGCGTTTAAGAAAATTTAGTTCTCCGAGTTAATTTAAGTAACTCTCTTGGGTTGGGGGAAGAGTGGGAAGAAGACTTGAGATATTAGATTGGAAATGAAAGATAAAATAGTACTGACTTGTCATTGTGAGAAATAAAATAGGTGGGTCTAAATTAATCTCTGAGAGGAGACTCTCCATTGGTTCTCGTAATCCTGGGAGCTTCCCCTTTAAGGAAAATCAGGCTAGAATTAGCATGGAGACAAAATTATCTTTTTTTTCCCGGATACAATTGTATGCCAGGATTAAGACTGAGGTTGTGGTCACAACAGCATGGAAAAATCTGCATTGCAGCCTTTCCACGCTGTACCTGTCATACGTAGATAAAACAAAACTTAGCTCCTCAAGGACAGTAACCATAACATTCACACATGCTAGAGAAGTGAAACAGCCTTTTATCAAGTCAACAGATGATATGAATAAACAATTCTACTGTAGATACCTGATGTACAAGATAATGTATGCACATACTCTGAAATACCAGTGGCTGAAATTTTCAGGGCTCCCCATACGTGTTATTTTATACATAGCTGAAGGGAATATATCTTAAGCTCCCCAACATTGCCTTGAAAAATTTCAGTCACTGCTGTTTCAAAGCATGCGGAAGAGTGTATTTCTGTCCTTTAAAAGCATAAACTGTAAGTAGTGGTACTTTAACGTGGGTTAAGTGACAGTTTCTTATCCGTACTGGGTCAATCTGAATCCCTCATAAAACTAAGAACAAGAAATGAAGTAACAGGCATAGTGTTTTCCTTCTCTGTAGGAAACAAACAAAAAAGAAAAGGATAAAAAGGGGAAAATAGCTAGTGCTTTTTCACAAATAGAGCAAAGTAAAAAGGATGCAGTAAACTGCAGGAAGACATGAAAGTCTGTCTTTTCCCATGCAAACGATCCTCAATGAACAGTTCCCCCAGTGAATAGTCAGGGTCGCTCATCACCTCGCGCGGTCAGGTGCAGAGCGTGGCCAGTGATGCTCATAAAGCGCTGTTTGTCTGTCTCTCTGAGAGCCTGAGTCCTGCTTCTTGAGAATTTCCAAGCGCACGGATCCATCTCATTTTCATTCTACTCATGTAACTCATTAACACCTGGAAAATCTTTTATAGCATTTAACTGCATCAGATGCACTGTCCGGCACATGTTTTCTTAATAGGGCTTTCACTGTGGTATTGTCAAAGAGCCCTTATGTCACAGCTGGGAACATGAATCTGTCATGTCAGTACTGTACCTTGTTTTAGACAGTAATAGTGTATGAGTGTGTTTTACGGAGGAGCCGAACATGCCCATAAACTGCTTTAGCAGGAAAGAATGTGAAGCTTGTTCTCCTAAATAAAGATTCAGGCTGGTGGTAGTAGAGTACTTTGTACCATTTAAACACTGCTGCCTCTAAGGCATTGCACTTAAGGAAAGGGAAGTTTGAAGCAAGCAAGACACGTCTTAGTCTTTCAGTGGTGTAATGCTGCTAGTTAACGATATGTCATTATTTACATTTCATTGGGAAAAAATTGCCAGAGGTTTCTAATTCAGCAGAAACAACTTAACTACAAGTTGATATGAAAGTCCTTACCCTGGGAATATTTGGTTTTAAAACAAGTTTGATTTAAATATATTTGGCAATATAAGAAGAAGGGGAAGAGAAGTAAATGTTTCCTAATTCCACATGCTTTTTCTGCCCATTAAATCACTGTAAACCCCAGTTTTAAATAGATTACTTTGTAGCTCTGTAATCAGAATGCCTTGGGTAATTAAAAAACGATAGAACTGTGAAAACTGACTGCAACACATGTATAAGACCTACTTTTTCACAGGAATTTTTAACATAGTTACATACATTTCATCTGAAAGTTAAACGCTTAAAATTCACCAGCTACAACACTACCAAGCATGTCATGATGGCATTCCAAAAGGCAGAGCCCACCTTTGAAAGGTGTTTGCAGACTTGAGAAACCGTAACTGTTGTGAAGGAGTTGACTCGGGTCCTCATTTAAAGAATGAATGGATGAAAGGAGCATTTCATGCAGTCACAGGAGGTTCCAGTTTTTAAACTACTTGTTTTACTTTGAAAAGCATAAGTATAGTTCATATGCTAAGAAATAAATTAAAGGGATTTCAGGTACTCAAGGTGAAGTTACGCTGTCAAATGCATTCTGTGTGTTTAAAATACTTGTCTCCGTTGGTTTTGTAATAGCTTTTCAAAAGCCTGAGCGTGCAGGAATTGATACCCCAGACCATAACCAGCCCAAGCTTAAGCTGGAATCAGTGAACCACCGAGGCGTCCAGGTTACAGACTGCCTTCTGAATTTCTCTCTTTTCTACTTTTTGCCGTTTGTGTTTTCTCCTGTTTTTTCTAACAGTGACAGCATTGAGGCGCTCTCGTGGGCCCATGCCATCAGTTCATGTCCATCTCCTCACCAAAGAGGGAAGGAACTGGGCTGGTTAGGGCTGCTGTGGGGCCCCTGGGGAGAACATGTGGATTTGTTTCTCTGTAGCGCCTTTCTGTAAATTATTTCACTTTTTTCAGAAAGGCTGAAGCCCTTCATGCTTCTGTGTAGATACCCAATGGAGCAAACACTCACCAAACTGCGTAGGGTTTGCCCTACTGGACTATGCAGCACCCAAAAACATAGCCCAAGAGGTGCCAACAGTTTTCAAGTTGAGAGCACACCAAGGCTGAATTCTTCTCCAAGATTCCTTTTAGCCTACTACAGAAGCAAATCAAAGGTAAAAATAAGTCTATGAAATTAAACTTTCTACATGACAAGGTGGTGTGAGACACAGTTAAGAGCCCTTGCAATATGTAACTTAGTTACACCAAAACAAGTTAAGGATTGAGCAAAAGGCTTAACTATAGATTTCCTTGCTTGTATGAGTTTAATTTAGAATTGCAATCATGATGTAATGTAAATTAAAATAGCAGTAGTAGATGGCTAGTTGGCAAATCTCTTAAGAACAATATAGGTACCTCACTAGATTATTATATATGGAGTGCCTTCTGTGTGTTTAGCTCATTGCTGAAATTAGTCTATTTTTTAATTTTAAGATACTCTTGAAGAGGAGGGGAGTGCTTTAACAGGTGAAATTCTGCTGACTCTCAGTGAGAATTAGGAGGCTGACTTCTGGAAAGGGGAGCTTCCTAAATGAAAAGAAGCATTTCCCTGAAAAAAAAATCTGAAATTTTGCCCTAAGCATCCTCCAATCCACGCATAATCTGGAGGACATTAACCATTCAAGGACATATTATGTATTGCTTGACCTGCAGGTACAATATATTAAGGCTTCACAGCAAAAATACGTTTTTAAGGAACAGAGTGAAGAAATAAGAAGGAAATCAGCATGCCTCGTGAAGGATGTGTGAAGGGCAGACAAATGCCTCCCCAGATAGGGAGGTTTGGGAAGAGTGTGTATCAGTGGTGCGTGACCATTTTAGTTGGTCACTCAGTTTCTTCCAGTGTCAGAGGAGGGCTGCATGCATCAACCAACTCCTGTATCTCCTGAGAGGAACCACTGCACTTGCCTGTTTGGCTCATGCTTCCCATATGGATTTGCTTTAGTCTTGTGTCTCCTTCAGGAAGTGATACGGAGATGGGCAGGCACCATGCAAAGAATTAGGGGTGCCTGCTCCTCATGGACATCTCTCTCTAAGGCAAGGAGGAGTGAGCACAGGCTGGTAAATTTATTCTGATAGCAAGCCTAAACATCCTCTTTACTGAGCACCCCATGGACACACAGGGGAGATCCTGTCAAATGACTAGTGCACGTCCTTGATAATGACAGGGGGAAGAGCTACCAGGCCTATTGGAAAGGCAACAGTCAAATTATCAGACATTATCAGACTAGCACCTGTGGCCCACAGCCCTGCACACCTTACATCCTTGTGACCCTCCTCGGGAGGAAGGGCCACAAGGAGCAGACACATCATTGCCCTGGCAGAACAAGCTCCATGCTAAGCATTTGTAGCAGAGGAGGCACACAGGCACGGTGCTGTAAGGAAGAGCTGAAATCAGCCTTCAAGCAGATGACAAGAGAGGATCTGTCAAACCAGCCTTCAAGAGGACAGAGAGCATGTTGAGAGAAAACGATGATAATAGCAACAAAACCTTGCCGAGACTGAGCAGAGGAAGAAGCTGCAGGAGGGCAAGGAAACAGAGGATTTGTATAGTGAGGCAGAGAGAAAGAAATGACAAATGTCTTCATAAAATAACAGAGACAAAAAAGGACAGATCTGCTTGGTGGCAGGTATAGAATTTGGCTCTGGCTTGGAGAGGGACTAACATAAGAAGAAGACAAATAACTGTTTCACAGGCTTGTGAAAGAGCATGGCAGAAAGCGGAGCAGTTTGTGGTAATAAATAGAGATTTGGAATAGCAGCATCTGGATCCCACAAGAAGTCTCCAGGGTGAGTACAGGATATTGAAGGGCTTTTGTGAAAAAAATCAGATTCCTAGATTAGTCTGTGGAGTTTCAGGTTATAGCTCATCAATATCCCAAGAGAAAGGTGTCAGCAATGTGTCATAGATATTAGGGTTATATACGTAATGGAACCATTATGTTAAAATGCTGGACTGAATCGAGGCTAAATCTTTATTGTGTAGTATAGCCTTTGGAAAGGTTAATCCTCATTAGGCTGAGTTCAGGGGCACTGCTAAGGGTGCTGTGTTAAATACGCTGTGGTTGAGGATCCGCTGGTTTAGGTGGGCTAGTTGTGCTGACTCATGCTCATGGTACATCTCAACATGAAGTCGAGGACTAAGGAACTGGATGTTAGATTCAAATGTGTAGAAGACATAACAGCAAAAAAAAAAAGGAGGCGGGGGGGGAAGAGCTGCTTAGCACTGAGTTGGCAGTCTATGCCGGTCAGTTTTCTTGCCCATTTGCCCCAGATAGCTCTTCAAGTGCCCTCTTGCTTGCTGTCACGCTGCTCTGAGGCAATGGAAGGAGCTCTCAAGACACATTTGTGTTATGATGACTGCTAAATACCTGACTGTTAGTGAGGCAATGAATGAACCTGGGCTAACAGTAGTGATACCCAGTAAAGCTATTAACTGTTCGGTATTAACTATTTGCTATCTCCATCCCATTAGTTTCTTACTTTTGGGAGAAGGCGCCCCATTGCATTATCTCTGTAATCTAATGTAATGGGTTATATAGGTATTTATGCAGAATAAACATATATAGTGATGTATGGCTGGTAGGTGTTTATTTTTCAGTACAAATTCCTAGCCTAGATTTGATTAAAATATGTTGCCATGTCATTTCTGCTACCAGTCAACCCTTTGATTACGAGGACATTGTTTTGTTGAAACATTAATAATCATAATATTAAAAATAACTTATAGGATGTTCTATTTGTTTTCTTCTTCAGGTGTCAGTTTAGTAAAACATCAGTAAAATGGTCATAAATAACCATTTGAAATAGTTTTTTAATGCAATTTGTTCTCTTTCTTTTCTAAAATATGAGTGCTTCATCGTTGATACCTTTGCAGTGGGCAAAAAGTGACTGTCCCAGGAGTGCATGGCTAAGATTCTTGAAGTTACTGTAGCATCTGGACACTTAACTTCCCATTATTTTTAATGATCACTGAGCATCCAAATTCCCCATGTAGTTACAGTTACCTACCAAATTGTCCTCAAAGAGCTGGTGGACCAAAACTGATTTTATTCTGAGAAAAATTACCTTCTTTTCTCCAGGAGCTTATCAAGTTATTTATTGAAGAAGCAATTACCAAATGTCATAATGTATTTGACTTATTAGCTGTAAATATACAATCTATCAGCCATTACGTGTATTTAAAAGTGTTTTTAAATCCATTGGTCTTACTTTAGCCTCTTTAGGAACTATCAAGAGGGGACTGAACCACTTAACTTCTGACTTGTAATATCATCCTATGCTTGTTGTTTTATTGGAAGATCCACTGCGTTGCAGGGCTCCAGGAGAGTTAGAAGAAAGTCTGTTTTCTCATATGTTAATGATTGGTGTCATCTCTGGCTAAAGAGAGATCTTTGGTTCTGTATGTTCACGGGCTATTCAGACACATGTCTAAAATCATTGCTTTGATGAACTTCTTTCTATGATAAATTACTCATCAGGGTACCATTTCACAATGTCAGTCTGTTACTTGAAAAGCATTTACATGACGCAGTGAAGTAGAATACAAATTAGAGCAATATTTTATACAGAGATTTCTCTTTTCTGATTTGCTTTACTGCATAGATAGAGACCACTTAAAAAGCATCCCCCCTGCTGCATAACCCTACTGCCGACAGTAACTTCAGTAACCATCATAAAATTCTCCTTTAATGCTAGCAATCTCCGTAAGGATAAGAAACACAGGGTAATGTAATGCCGCATAATCTGTATGTTTAGCATTAGAAATATCTCTCATCAATGAAAAAAAGCTAGGAAGTGGGGGTTTTTTAAAGCTCAATACTGTGTGAAAGTATTTAGAACGGAGATTATATCAGCGAACTGCAAAGGAGGATATGTTTGAAAGTTCTGGCCATATTGACCAATCAACAATTTATGGAGAGAACACAAACAAACCGTTAGAATATTTTAAGACTGTAGCTTGTGACAACTATACTTTATTTATGACTTTGCAGTACAATCTTCTCCAGTAATGTTTACAGGAAGTAAAAAAAAGGTGGAAAGGGGGAACAAGCAGCCTTCCCAGTGTTTTATACACTTGTCTGCTGCCATGTGGGGGGTATTGTCAACATCGGTAAGATAACCTCAGTATTCCTGTCTCAAAAAAACCTGAAACTAGAAAAAAATCACAGATGTGGCATGTTAAATGTTTAATGAAAAGGAAAGGAAAGAATGGTGCTGCTTTATCTGAAAATTGTACAATGCTGGTGCCAATAAATGAGAGCCGCAGCCGCAGCCAAGTGAGGCTGGATGAAAAAGGAGGCAGGGATGGGGTGGGAGAAGGGTCCAGCCTTAGCACAACTTCTGCCACGGTTAGTCACTCTATTGGCAAAGCCAAAGATTCCACGATCTGATGGCATTATATGTCTAGATAAGGGCAATGTTTGAATTCGGCTCCAAATCTCCTTATAGAACAGGGACTTTGTGGCTTTTGTCCGCACAGTGGATCTGGGTGCTTGAGGAAATACATGAGATTTAGGTTTCTGAGACTGAAGCACCAGGCAAAGGTAAAACTTTTATTAGTAGTTATAATTTGTGTTTTAGAGATGCCTGCAGGTACTAGGTACGATGCAGACCACTGTGCTGTACAAACACATAGGACATAGCACTGCATCAAAGTGCTTGCAATCCAGATACCAAAGCTGGGAGATCACAGTTCTGTTTTTCCAGCTTAGATTTCAAAATCATCATGTTTTAGAAGGAAACGAAAGCCTTTAGAAAATGCTCAGACAAAAGAGCTGTCAGATCATTCACATTTAGGAATGAATAGGTCAAGATTTTGATTTGTGTCTCTCAGAAAGTCACAAGAGAGCGCCCTAATCTGAGAAATATTTCACTGGAAGATGTTGAAGTTCATACGTTTCTGGTAAAAAAAAAAAAAAAAATTGCTTTTTTTACTTGAAGGAGAACGTATCTAGAAAATCAAAATGTTGTGGAACAAATTCTGACCAGTGGACTAAAAACACAAGGCAGAGTGAAGGTAGGGCAAGCCCAGAGAACAACGTGGGCCATCAAGGAGAGAGGTTGGGGGGGGAGAAGTCAAACACTGGAGCCAGCCCCCTGGTTCCAAGTTCCATACCACCAGCTTGCTATCCCAGTTCACCAGACGTCTTCCTTTTTTCAACCTAGGCCAGAGTTTCTGAACCACAGGTTGCAAGGCCTGGGGTCAGGAGGACAGCAGCGCTCTTTGCTTTTGACACCCACCAGTAACACCATGTGCGCAAAGCACTAAGGGGTGCCAGCATAAAGCCTGCTGTAACAGGTGTCCCCTTTGACATCTTGACACCGTCACACCACCCCATTGTCAAGGAGGGCTCCTTTTCTGGGAAGACCCTTTGCCATCTGAGCACCACTTCCTAGGGCAGCACTACTTCCAGCCCACTGCTGGAGAAACACTGGTGTGGGAAACCTGGAGTAGAAAGAAACACTTCAGGAGGGCCTTAACAATATCTTTCTGCTTTAAAAGCTGCTCTGACAGTTTTGGTTAACTAAGCAAGTGTGCCTCTAACAAACCTATCGAGCTTGATAAATGGTTCTCTATTAATATCCTAATTTTGCTGGATCTGATGAGCAGCTTGCGGAGTTCAGAGGCAGAAAAAGACTGCTTGAAAGATGGCTCTTACAAGAAGCTAATTGCATGCAGGGTTTTCAGAAATATTAGATCAGTTCCTGTTCAAAAGTTGTGTGTGTGTCCTTCGTTAGGGGCAACAAAATTAATTCTTCTGGGCTTGGGAAAAAATAGGAGTGCTTTGATTTTTACCAGTTAATGTACTGTTGAATCTTACTTCAAATAACGTTTTTAAGTTTTAAAAGATTCCACGAAGGAAGGGATATCATTTCAAGGGTGAAGGCTAGTGTAAAATAATTCCAACAAAATTGATTGTGTTATAGGCACTATGTTTATATGACTTTTGTAAAATACTACTTTTTTAATGCTAATATTTCAGCAGTAGAAAAGAAATATTGCAGTTGAGTTCCCTTCTGGACACATACATAAAAATACCATTTACACCAGTACAGCAATGAAAACAATGTGATTTAAGTGGGGAGAGATCTTTCCCCATAGGCCGTATTCTAGTTTTAATTACACCCCATCTATCTTAAAGATCCAGGATTTACTATCTCAGGACAGACTGGTGTCTGGGAAAATGACCCATGTCAGTATTTCAAAGAAAGATGTATAAAATCTTTACAACATGACATGTCTCTATGTTATTCTGCTCTTTAATACAGTAGTGCAAGCTCACTGGTTTCCCTGACGTTATGCTGGTGAAATTAGAATGAGGTTTCTCTCAAAGAGGGTCTGAGTTTTCTTCAGAGTAAGCAACTGATTTCTGATTGTTTGATGATCTCTGATTTTTTTTTAGTTAATTTATTGTTATTGTTGTGTTACAGTGATGATTCCCCCCTTTGTCTTAGTCGTTCTATCCATCGTGGTAGACCTTGTACGATTCTTGATGAGGTCTCTACCTTATTAAGAGTTTTATAGAAAAGTGTTTATTTCCAGTGTGCTTCTTGATTCCCAGGTGTAAAATAATTTTTAAAACCAACGTTACTATGAAAAGAATGATGAAAAGGGTTGCTTATACATAGTACTTTTAAAACTTGCAGTTGTGAAGAAAGATTAATTCTAAATGCTTTTCAAAGTCCTTCTTTATCTACGCATCACACTGAGAGTAGCTTGATACTGGTGTTCTTACCTGCTATTCTGCCCTGATAATCCCACTCAAAGGATTCAAAAGGCAAGCTGTAATAAAACAACTAGGTTTGATCACAAAAGTGTCAGATTAAGTATTTTCCTGTTGAAAAAGGGAGTTCATTAGATTTGGAAATATTCATAGGAAAAATGCTCCACAGAGGAAAATCTGTCTGACACCTATATTTTGTATTTGGGATGAGATTTTGCAGTGGTGTGAAGCATCTTGAGAACAGCAGCACCGTGAGACTATCATGCCTGGTGGGGCTCTAAGCCCAGCTGGGGAGAAGGATCCATGGGGTAGATAGAGGCAAGTGGGCCATGAATATCAGCTCCCACTTGTAGCATTTTAGGTGGTGTCAAGGAGCAATGGCAACCAGATCCCTCCTGTCTCTCAACACTAAACATTTTATTTCTGAAACTTCAAGATGACTCATTTCATAACACAGAAGTTAACATTTTTACCTTTTTAAACTGATTTTTAAAAACTTTATGAAGAGATAAATTGCATTATTTTGGCTTTTTAGCCTGACTTCAGAGAAATGCCAAATACTGTAACTTCTTGCAAGATGGAAATTTTGGGTTTGAGTCTGATATAGAAGCTATACGATCATAGTAAATATTCTATCTTAAATCTCTTGTAAAAGGAAAAATAATAGGTACTGCTACATTTCTTTTCAAGTGATCCTTGGCTAATCTAGACTTTACAGCTGGAGTGAGGTTGCAGCCATCACTCTGTGTGTGTGTGTGCAAGACTGGATAAATCCTGGTCATCTGAACCTATGCTCCAAAGTTTCCTTCATGCAGAAGAGTATCTTCAATATTAAATCCCTCCAATATCAGCATCCTATAAAAGTGAACTCTGGGAAATGTGTCAATTAAAAATATAGTGGAAGAGAGAATGAGTAACCCCCAAGAGAATCTCCTTCGTGAATGCAAAAAGCTTTGAGGGTTTGGAAATCAGCCCTTCCCAGCGAGATGAGCCCTTCCAGTGGGCTCCTTAGAGCAGGGAATTCCAAAAATTCCTTGGCTTCAGGAAAGTGAGAGTGACAGTCTCTTAATGCAGGGTGAGAGGTCCTGCCCTGTCCTTTTTATCCACTGAGGACTCATCCGAATAATGAGTAAGTGCTACTTTTCTGCTGATGATATACATTAGATCCTTACACTGCAATTCTGCCATATACCCATCTCTACCCTTCTCTTTCCCTGTCTTACTTGATAATGACCCTAAAGTTGCCTTGCTATTATGTGTGGTTTTAGCCTGAGCTCGTCCATAGTATTGAACTGTAGAAGTACTGTTTTGTGTAACCTGTAGGAAAACAAAGACACAAGGCTATAAAAGTGACATCTGCCTGTTTTTGTGTACTTTCCTGATCTATACTGAATGCAATACGCTTTAAGTGTTTCCTGAACAGACTTGCATTTCTAGCAGCACATTTGCCCGCTTACATGTTTCAAAACGTACATTGATATCTTTTTTTCTATCCTTCTGTGGTGACTGTTTGGAGATAACCTCTCAATGACATGACATTAATCAGAAAAGAAAAGAAAAAAAAGCTAATGATCAACAGAGTAGGGTTTACTATGTATTGTCCTAGCATGTAATATACCAAAGCATTGGTCTCTTTAGAAACGTTGAGGTAAGTGGACGTGCGCTCAAAGCTGGACTGGAACCACTTTCTCACATGAAAGAGATGCGATTCTGGTGCATTGTCGTCTCCAGCTCCCTGTGACAATCTGTGAAGTTTGCACCTTTGTAGCAGCCAGCGGGAAGCTGCACCTTGTGGGAAGCCAGGCTGAGACCTTGGCACTAGCTCCCTCAGAAACTAATGACCATCGCAAACCCCACCACCTCCTCCTTCACAAGGAAGGTGCTTCTTTTTTTTTCTTCCTAACATATGGCAGCGTGTAGATTTAAAACAACAAAAACAAAGCCCTGCCAAAACAAAACACTACACTGCATACCCAGTTCTCCCTTGGGAGGAGGATGAGAGGGAGAATGAACCACGCATGGCAGATGTTGGTCGTTTAATGCTCTACAGGAAGGCACTCAGATGCTACAGTGACGTACGACCCCATGGGGAGCAGAGCAAAACAAATTCCGTGCCCCCCTCCTCAGCAGCGTGAGAAACGGGGCTGATGTATAGGTGGAAACAGTCAACCTAAAAAGATGACCAGGAACAAGTGCCAACACTAAGGAGCCTTAGTGTTTCTGCTAGGTAAAATCCTTGCTTTGGGGGATTTAAGTGGGACAGAACCCTGTGCTGGGTTTCTTTTTGGGCACGGGTTCCACTCCTGTGTGCGTGTGCCAGCAGCACCCAGTCTAACCCAGGCAGCGTATGCTGCAAAAGTTCAAAGCTCTTGGATTTCTCTTCATTGCTTTTTTAGGGACTGCCTCTGATCTTTGCTTTTCATCCCTGGATTTATTTGGAAGCATTTCTCCCCTGTTTCTTCACATGGCAGGTTGCATGCAGATTCGTTTCTCTGGTATTCAGTGACCATCCACACGGCTTTGTACATAGTTTACATCTTCCCGGGCCGTAATGAAACCGAGACTTGAAGGAGTAACTGGATAAGCAGGCCTCTCTCTCCAGCTGTCATGTCTAGTTGTGGCAGCAAACTGGTGTTTCATTGTAAAAGATGTTAATTTCAATCTGAGCTGTGGCTGTGTTGAGAGGAGCATAAAAGGAATTCTTGATTATCTATATCAGTACCGTTGTCCCCGGGGACAGGCTCTGAATCTTCAGATCACATATGGCAAGAGTGCTGTGATAAAATATGCATCAATAAAACTTTGCAATTTATGATAATAAAGGAGTGGAAAGTTTTATACACTGTGATAATTATTCCTGACTGGTATTTTTTCCTTCCTTTCGTTTTTCTGTACGCCTTTATTTTTAAGCCCTTTCTGCGTCTTGTAGTAGTGCTTGCATCATTGAAACTGCGGGTTCACAAACTGGGGGGTTCAGCTTGTTTCCAGGTCCCCTGACCTTCTGTAGGCATCAGTCCACTTCTGAAGGAAAAGGAATTTGCCCCCTTTGGGAAGGTTCTGCAATACTATGACACCTCTTCTTCCTCTTCTGTGCATGCACACACACTACCTCCAGCATGAATTTTGTAGTAACTTCCGAAAAGGATAAAATTATATCCCTCTGATCTTTCTGTGCATATCTCATTACTATAATCGATGAGAGATGCATACTTTTGCATGAAGGTAGCATTTATCCCATATTGCACGTCACCTGCATTGTTTAAAATGTATTTCATTTAAACAGAGGTTTTATCCTTTTGAGGTAAGAAAAATAATGATGTTTACAGTCCCAGGAAGTATAAACAGGGGACTACTAAATACAACCGATACATTATCTGTGACCTTATTTTTTTTCCTCAGCTCATTATATCTTTGGTGGCCATAGTATGAGAGACCCTGTCTTCTGCTTCAGCACACTTGATAGCAATTAATCATATAGCTTGAAATGTATGGCCTGACAGTACAAACCGCTTGCATGCTTGGGTTCTGGCTGACTTCAAAGGCACTTCCACATGTCGTGTTTACAGGCAGCTCTCCTTTACTGAACACCCTCCCTGACATGTTTGCACAGCATCTAGCGCAGTGGGATCTCAGGCTTTACTGGGACATCTAAGCCCTGCTGTAACACAAATAGTCATTAGTACCGTCTGTCTCGTGTTTTCCTTTTTTTTTTTTCCCCCCTTAGTATTTTACTTTGGTTGGCCTAACAGAAATAAATCAGCCGCTTTTATACTTTTCCAGGCTTATTTCTCCACAATTAAGGACGAGCTGGGAAACTACTTATGGGAAATGGTTTAGCCATCAAGCTGTCTTAAGAATGTTTTCTTTACTCATGCTCACTTGGCTAAATTGTGTGCTCCTGTGCAATGGCAGCAAAGTACTCATCTTGAAGCACATGCTTATTTCCTATCGACTTCAGTAGTACTTAATCACCTGCCTGAGGTCCAGCATGTGCTGAAGAGCTTTGCGTATTTGGGATCCGATGCCCCCTTCCGGAAATCCATACCTATGCGGTCCTGCATGGTCAGCCTTTCCCCAGGTTTTGTCTGATCCTTGAGTTTCATCAGAAGCAATGAGATTTAAATCATTTGTATAAGTGCCCAAGGGGGCTTAGACATCTTTAAAAAGTTCCGCTGAATGTGGGCCTACCTGATTAAAAAGGACCCAAATGTTTAGCAAAAAGAACAGATCAATTTATAATAGGAACGCTATTTGCAAGTACTTCCCTTTTTTGTACAGCTGCAGTTGAAAAGACGAAATGAAATTATTTCCACTTTAAGGAGTGATGAGAGATTTAGGTTACAAAAATAATAATTTCTAATTATACAGATGTAAAGAGGAGTGGACGATAAAGCCAGCAGTGAAAAAAAAATAGGATCTTATGTGCTATTTTTCTACCTCTGCATTTGTGTGAATTAATAGGAAATTACAGACTATTAGAAAGTTGATTGAATTTTGTTTCTTAACTTTGCTGTTTTTCATTAGGATGATCCTAAAAGCAGGTGGCTTTCAATTAGTTTTGTTGACAGTGCTGGCTAATGTTGTAATGATCCTTGGGAGAGGGAAAGAAAAGAGATTTATTGCAGTAGGGATAAGCTAGGCCAGGCAAAGAGACAGAGTACATAACCACTAATTAACTCATGTAGTCATTAAAAAAAAAAAAAGGAAGAAGAAAAAGTAAAAACAACATGCAACCTGAAAGAGGATTGTAAAGCATTTCTGCACTGCAGATCAGACCCTTGAGCTTTCGTTACACTCTGCATATCATATTAGATGGTATATATGAGCCAATTGCATATAAATCACATTCTCCCAATCTTGCAAGTCCTTGTCACAGAGCATATTTAATTTAACATTGTAATATTTATTTTCTAAAGTTGTAAGTAGGCCAAAACATACCCAGTAAAATGAGCATTCTGCCACAGCACAGCGCCTGACCTACACTCCAGTAGAAAATTAACCCTAATTCATCTTCATAGTGACCCTATGCCAAATAGCTATTTCAGACGCTCCATTCCTGCCCTTCACTGACTTTGTAAAGTGAAGCTGTAGCAATTTTGTCTAATTCAGTTTAGATTTTTAATTACATCTATTCAATTCATTTGTTTCCACTTAAAACCATTGTGTTGCGCTTGGGTGACTAGTAAGCAAGCTTTGCTTGGTCTTAGTATCCTTTAGGGACAGGCTTAAGCCAGAATGCGTGTATGTCTGTTGAAACCATGTCAAATGGGAACCAGTATCTCAGATTCGAACTTGAAGGCTTTGTTTTCTGACACAAAGGGTCAAAGTCTGCCTAGTTATTTCCATGTGTCCCTTCCCTCCCCTTCCCTCACTCCCATCAGGATTATTTTAAATTCACGTTATGGATGAGCGTTTGTGTGCATACGCACAATTCACTGAAAAACAGAGGCCCTTTATTGTTCAAAGCTCCTCTAGAAGTGATTTGTTTCAGGCATTCCTCTCACAACCGTTTGCTCATCTCTAAGACCAGCAAGATTTCAGTCAATCTGTTTTCAGACACTGTGTAGAGAAATCTGAGAAGCTTCAAGTGGTTTTATTGTCTGCTGTTTTTTTAATTCTCAATAAGAATTAGTAGCAATTGATTAAGAACATGTGTGCTTACTTCACCTATTATTTGAGCGATAAATACTATGTTTTGCATTGCATCACAATACAGCTGGTTCTTCTGCTCCTCCCAAGATTAACAGAGATTGTATCTGATTTCTGTAATGTTTTTACATTTGTAGAAATGGGCATATTTTGACTGCAGCGAGGATGCAAAGTGAAAAGGCTGCAGAAAGGACGCTGAGATAAGGCAATCTGAGTCTTCTCACTGAACTCCTGCCAGGCACAGATGAAAATGTTTCATGACAAATTCTATCAAATTGCATTTATCTTGTGAATGCAAATTATTCCTAAGAAGTTACAGTATGGGAGGAAAAGGTGAAATTTATTTAAATTAAAATATTTAAATAAAAAAAAACTGGGTTTATCAAAGTCAGGTGACTTCTGGTTTTGACATTGCAGGCACGAAAGTAAAGCTTAGCTGTCATTTCTTAGCTCTCGTACAGCTCTGCTTATGAAGAAAAATTGGACCATATGGGAGCATATGGAAAAACCAGAAGGTTAATATTTGCGGGAAAGTACCTCCTACAGGTGGCATTATAATTAACCTTGTGGGTCCTGAGCACACACGTCAATCAAGCATGCACACGTGCCATGTCCCGGCGTGGGACAGGAGTATGGTTCCCATGCCAGGACCACCAGGAGCCGCCTGGCCGCCACTGGGGCTCGGGGCTGGTCCCAGGCCGGGAGTGAAGCTGCTGCGGTGCCTTAGGCCACCCTTCCGTGCCACGGAGCCACCAGCAGACACGTTCCCCCATGCACCTGGTGGCCGAGGTGGAGGGTGGGCACTCAGGGCAGGGTTTGGGGCCCCCCAAAGCTGAGGCTGTGCTGTCAGGTAGCACTGTGCTCTCCTGCAAACCCTGTTGAAATAGCGGTTGGGAAGCTGCTTTCTCGCAACCCGCAACTTCCCGCTCCTTCTCGCCCTGGCACAATCCCAATGGCCGGGGTCTTGCCAGCTGGGAGAGGAGGGGGAAGCTGTGCCGCAGTCTGCTCGGCCTCGCTTCTCCTTGTTGCCAGGGCTATTATTAAAGGGCTGGTAGGACCCGACTTACTACAGGGTTTTGGCACCCTCCTTCCCATATTTGGGGTGGGATCTGGGTGTCTGTGTGTAAGACACAACCTTGTGGCCACCTCTCCTCCAGCCCATGGGCAGCTGAAACCATGCTGACCATGCCCTGGACATCTTAGCACAGGGAAGGCAAATAAAAATGAGGAGTAGCCATGCAGGGGGTCATCTGTCCGGGACATTGGCATGTAGGAATAAATGGTGCAAATGCGTGTGGAGCCATGAGCTGAAGAGGGAAGACAGGAAAAGTTGGGGTCAAGATTGGGCAAACAGCTGGACCCATGTTTTTCCCCGCAGCATGTCTGTGCCAAACACATTCGACCAAGAATTACCAGAGAGGGTGCAGAAATACGTGTAACTGGATAAGTACATCTTAAATAACAAGAACCAGCACCAAGAATAAAAATGTACTCACCTCTGAAAAGACTTGAAGCTTTTGCATAGCTTTAATAAATGCAATTTGTAGAAACAGTGCATTGTTTTAAAATAAATGATGCTCGCAGAGACACAAGCTACGATTTATCTTTAAGCATCCTCACGCAGTGTGGTTTATTAAATTTCAACCTTGGCTCTCAACTGTTCCGTTAATGTAGATAATTAATTTGATTATCATTCAATCAGGCTGTTTTGTGAGTGTCTGAAACATCCCCATATTGTTGCTACAAATATTTCAGTTAGCTTGTAGGGAGAAATCATAAAATTACTTCTTTTTTTTTTCTTGCTTGCTTGTTTGTTTTATTTTATTTTTATCCTCACTATCTTTCTTTCTGGCAGTAAGTTGTTCTACAGTACATAGTGTGGGATTACTAATGCCTGCCCTAATGCTTTATTGCTTTTTTTGAGCACACAGTCTGTATTCGTTCTTAGCTATGCATGCATCTTCTAGTCACATTAGGTGATCTTATTTTCTTTCCTTTTCTTCATGCAGAAGATAAAGCAGGAGGAAAAGCATGGACATCTTGTGTATTACATTGCAGTTCTTAATGACTATGCGAGTATTACTTTAAAAAAAAAAAGGTAGTACTAATTGTAAAAAGCTGTCTGGCTACAGTATAAGGATGAAACGTGTGATGCATTAGTACATTAGATTCTATTACACTTCTTGGTTGCAAAATTATATACTAAGTACATTAGTTTAGAACTAGAGCAGAATGCAAGTACCTAAATATAGTAGGAGACATTCTCACCCTGTTTACTCCTTGTGACAAAATAAGTGGAGTTTGTCTTTACTAGCATCCATTAGGTGTATTCTGCTGTAAAACTTCCACTGAGTTCTTGAGATGGAGGTAATCTCATCCAGCACGGTAGGCAGTCTGCACACCGTGCTTCATAGAGGACGCCTGGTCCAGCCTCTCGCTGGAAGGTGCTTACTGCACCTCTGACTAGCGAAGGGACCTTTGTAAGAAGAGGTAGTAACCGTTGTTGGGCCAGATGATAAAGTTGGGCAAGCTTTTGGACCCATAACTTTGATTCAGCTATGTCAGCCTATCTGATGAAGGATATTAATTCTGCTCACAAGACTTGTTGCATGACACCAGTACTACTCTCTTACTATACACTGCACTCTTCTGACGAGTTCCTGCAACAACACTGAAATCCCTCTCTGGGGAACTGATACAGATATTTGAGGGTTAGGAAGGCAAAGCAGCACAAAAATAAAAATAGGGCTTTTTTAAGTGATGTGGTCCTTTTTCCCTTCCAAGAGCAATTGCAGACTTTGAATCTAGGGTGTTCAAAATGTTTTTTTTTCCAGGATAGAAATTCCACCTTGAACTTCTAATAATAGCTTAGCATGGATTGTTGATTTCACTTATGAAAAAGGTCTCTAAAATTGTGTTCAGTCTTGCTTCAAGCCTTCAGGAGTATTTCTTCCCGATTTATGGAGTGCGTTGCAGTGGTTGCTAGTAAAACCAATTATTTTATGAAAGTGACTGGTAGACTACAAGGAAAAGGAAGTCCTTTCTCATCTGGCTAAATGAGATAGCTAGATACCCTGACTTGTTCATTGTACCAGCACAGGTAACCTATTGCAATCCAGCCCAGTGGGCAATGTTTGCTGCAGAAAGATAACAGTGGGAGCCTGTAGCAATTGTGTTTTTTCTTCTCAGTGCCCTTTGCCCCTCCCCTGCCCTGGACTGGGAATGTGTTGAAAAGGTTACGGGGAATGACTGTGATAGTGGAAGTGCAGAGATGTCTCTTCTGACAGCAGACTTCAATCATTGTTGATGCCAGTCTTCCAATATGAAATGTTTGCTTATAAAGGTAGAATTGAAAATTATCAAACATATCTTAAGCATCAGGCCTGGATCCAACTCCACTGAGTTTAATTATAATTTTAGCACTGTGTTCCATTGAAATACTAGGCTCGCTAATGCATATAGCAAAGAGTAGACAATATCAGTCGATCCTGGAGGAAAACAAGCTACCCTACATCCTACACTACTATTATTTATTATTAAGGGCTATGTCCCAGGGAGTGCTGGGTACGGGGATGACACACTGCACAGAAACATATAGGAAGACTCGACCCTGTAGCAGAGAGCTTCAAACTCTAAAGCACCAGGTCTAGTTCCCTGTGGAAAGCTTTTTCGAAGAATTATGAGCTTTTATTTTTCCCCTTGTATTTGACCTGGCCAACAAATAGTCACAGATCCTCTTGTCAGGTTCTGTATGTCATGGGGTGGATGAGGTCCATTCTTTTTCCCAAAAGCTATGTATCCCATCTATAGAGTAGACAAAATGTAGTATTATTTTCTCCACTTTTTTTTTACTCTACTGACAGTAAATTTTATTTAAAGTGCCATTAAAGTATTGTGCATTATATTATTTTATTTTTAATAAAGACATAGGAATTGTTCTTAATAAGTACTATGGTTCAATTTAAAATAACACTGCTTTTGAAATGCTGCAGAGGACAGAATCTTATTCATGTATCTTCACTTAGTTTTCCATTGCAGTGCCATATGACTGTTGTTACTAAATTCAGATAGCATTCAGACTGTCGTGGGTGCTGGAGGAACAAATATAAAAAGGTTGATGTTCCTGTGACTTGAGAACCTGAGTAGGTGCTACGTTCAGACAAGGTATACTGGAAAGAGAAGAGTTAAGGCAGAAATAGGTCACAGTAATGATATTGTAATATTGGTAATGTAGTTCTTGATAACATAATGGCTTTTCTCTTGAAGGTAGGCACCTGAGAATGAATAGATTACAGTTATTTGCCCGTTAACCTCAGTGTTATTAGATGTCAATGAGCAATTGGAATTGAGCCTTCGGGAGTTATCTGACTGTAAACTAGAGGATATATTAGGAAGGCATTTCTTGTACAGGCCATGGGGAGGGGACAGCTTTGGGGGACCGGGACATGTGCAGTCCCAGGCTAGCTGAGAAATAGGAGCAGCACAGATGTGGAAAATGGGAAGTTATATAGGAAAGCAGAATTGTTTAGGATCTTTAAAGCAAAAGGTGACTCTTGATCCCAGCATACCTTGAGTGCTGGTATTTTTGCCTGGTGAAACACGTTGTTAATTGAGACCAAAATGTTTGATTTTGGGGCTGAACTGAACCCCCTACATTACAGGCAGATTTTCAACAAAAATAGATGATGTGGCTACTTGTCCTGATAACTAAAATCAGCCTTTATACACTCTGCTTGTTACTGCAGAATTAATGGGCATGCACATATCTTGCTAGGCTACTTTGAACTATATTGAAAGACAGATGTTTTATTAATCTAATTCTGGTTAGACTACTTTGAACAAAGTTGTAAAGGAAATACTAAAATATTTTTGCTGAGATTATAATAATTTACCTAAGTAACATTAGTAAAGCAATAGATAATGGTGACAAATTACGGTGGAATATTTTAGGCAGTAGAGATCAGGCTTACAAGAATACTGAATGAAGTCACTAGGGACTGCAAAGGTAGAATAAATTCCTGACTCTTAGATGCTGAGGTCTATCCCATAGTGAGATGTGAGAGCTCATCAGGGATTTGTTTCATATAACTTCCAAGTGAGAAGTAAGCAGAGAAACAGTTGGTGTCATGAAATTTAACAAGTTGCTCTAGGAGCAGTGCAATTAAAAAAGCCTGGAGTCCTATAGATTTGTTTTCTATACCCAGATGCTTGTCTCTCCTCTGGAGTAGCCTTATTGCCTCTGTTTTGGCTCCTATAGTCTGAGCCACCCTGACAACATCTCAAGTTTGCCTCTCCACGTCCCATAAGTGTCCGTACAAAACTCCAGACTCTTTCAAGGCCCCAGGGATCTGCTCCATGACAAGGTCCAAGCCACCCATGTGCTAGTTGGCCAGCCACATCCGCAGGCTGCCCAGTATGGGCCAAACCCAAAACCACAAATAACTGAGTTGAACTTGCTATAGGTTTTCTCTTTGTGATGCATTCATTTGGGTCTTTCTTCTCCTTGTTGCAATTTTATATAATATCTGTAGGGCCCTAATGATTTCTGGTGCTGTCAGCTCTGAATTGAGCCAGCTGAAACTGGCTGAAATAACTGACATCATTGAAATAAACCAACAGGTTTCAAACTAATTATGGACAGCCTGGATGGACAGGCATAGATAGACAGTCCTGTCTATAGGAGTAGGCTGTGAGTGCCTGAGCTCCCAGGTCCCCAACTTTGAAAAAGCCCTGGAGACCCATCAGTCAGTGCTGGGATTGTGCTTGATAATAGAGATGATCCTGTATTATGCAGTCTTGTATAGATGATCCAATCCCAGATCTCAGATGGGAAAACCTTTTGAGAGGACAGGTATTTTCTGTATTTTTGTGGCAACAAGAAGCTCAGCACCCTGGGCTGCTGCATGTCCAGAAACTGACTGCTGTTTGCTTGCAGATAAGTCGGACGTGGGCTGTAAATCTGATGTGCTGGACTGCAGCTGCAGGGAGGCTATACCAGTCATGGGCAGCATGCCTGCCAAGACCCTGCTCCACAAGCACCAGAGAGTCATTCTCCTCATGTAACACATACTTACCTAGAATTGTCAAGGTCCCCAGTCTGCACTGTCCTTCAGCTTTCATATGATGGCTCTGCCATAGACAGGGGTGGCAAAATTGTGTCATTTCTTTATGAGACCATGCTTCAAACGGTGCAGTCACTGAAAGGGATTATATTCCCAGAACGACAAGAGAGCAGAGAGACATCAGCAGGGCAGGAGAAACCCTGCCTAAACTGCGGATGAATATTCCTCTTTTTTGCTGTAAAAAGGAGTAAATTCAGGACTGGCCAGTTTAAAAATGCAACTCTCTTGTGTGTAGTAAAACTGAGACATAAGCCTGACCTTGTTTTTCAGTAGCACCCCATCCTCTGGCACTGTCTCTATTCAGTTAAGGACATGCTTAAGAAAAGATGCACGTTTCTGCCTTGGTGAATTTAATGGTGCTGAAGTCCATCCCACTGCAGGACAGCACTTAAGTACCTGCTTAACTTTCAGAAAGTCCCTAAGTATCTGCTGTAATCCACTCCCGAAGCAGATGATCATCTCAAGTACAAAGACATCTGCCTGGAAATGAATGTGCATTGAACTGTTCATTTCATTACAGGTATTTAGGAGATTTAATTGTTACGCAGTTAACAGGGTAATACGCTATTATTTAAAATTTTATTAATAGCTATTGGATAACAATATAACTAATGCTTACCTGCAATTAAAATCTGTGTTGATGAGGGTAACGCTATACATTGATGCTGCTGGAAAAGCTTTTGTAATGAGGTGTGCACGTTGCCAAAACTTGAACAATCCTCTAGTCTGTTATCCCTCTTCCAAAAACTGGCAAAATAGTAAACAGGAAAGCAAAACCTCTCTAATGGGCTCATTCAATTATGAAATACTGTGGAGGAGGTGCGGGAGGAGAAGAAGAAATTCTTTCTAACCCTTGCAGTAATTAGTTGTTTGGTCTGGAGATGAAACCCGAAGTCCCTGAGTTGGATTTAATGCCTCTTTAAATAGCAATTGCTTTTGGGTCCTCAAAACGATGCAACCCACGTAATGCCCATAATCCAAAACCAACAGAAAATTTTTCAGACTTCTCACCTTAGCTTCTCCCTTTTAGTGACCACAGCTTTCATCTTTAGGAACTTGCCTTACCCCTCAAATGAACAGCCAAGTTCTGTCTCCAGAAAACATAGGGCTGAGTCATTAACTTCTTGGAGTCAATGACTGAATGTGCCCTTGCTTCAGTATGACGAGGCTCACAATGAGCTGGTGAACAAAGCTTTTCCATTTATACTCTGCAGTCAGAGAATAGGGTATTCAGCTGATCTAATTACCTGTCCAAACAGGGCAAACCAAGTAGAAAAAAGAAGACCATGGGTCAGATTTGGATCTGTGCTATACTGCTGAAACTTGAGGGTAATCAGTAATGCTACTTCATATTTAAATTTGGCTCTGTGTCCACTTAGCGCATTAGTCCGAATCTCTGAATCTGTAATCAGCAACCTGCAATTAACTCGCTGTGTTTGTACCCTTCTGATTAATCATAACACTCCACATTATTATTAATGCAAACAGTTACCATAAAATATTTCTTCATTAGTTCTGCCTGGTTGACTTTTTGTTTTTTCTCTTTCCTACTGGAAAAAATAATTAACCAGGAATAATACAATTAAGAATGTTTTAAATCAGTTCTATTAACTTGCTTTGTCTAATCAGTCATGTGTTCCTCCGTCTCCTTTAAGTTTTACCAGAGGAGCTTCTTCTGCACCAGTGCTTCTTCAAGGACTGTTGTGTGAGCTGACTGTCCTCCCCTGGTGACTGCGCAGTGCCATGTAAGGCCTTGACCTTTAATTGGGACGAGTGAGGTAGCTGGACGGTGCTTTTATATGAATCACAGCCAACACTATTAGGCAACCCCAACCTGAGCTACATCCTCCCCTCGTAATGCTTCCATCTGGCATCATCAGGCAATGCTGCTTTGCAAAATTCCACAGTGTTACAGACCCAGCGTGCGATGGCAGGAGCAGCCAGTTGGAAAGACAAAGAATTGTCCTTCTCCTTCCCCTTCCTTCCGGGGCAGAGAGATGGATTTTGCTGGAGACAGGTGCAATTCTGGTACTGGAATGGGCGCTAAGCCCTGAGCTAGGGCTTTTCTAGAACAGTATTGTAAATTCACACTAAGATGATAGCATGAAATCGTCATATTACAGCATCTATATTTGCAGAGTGCAGACTCACTCCATCCAGGAAACTTTAACTTGGTTCCCTTCCCTCTCCCCTTCTCCTTATACCTTTTCCCCTTCCCCCTCTTCCCCTTCTCTTATGTTTTCCTTTTTACCCCTAGAGGACAAAACCAAGTGTTCAGTACATCTATATGAGTAACTACATTATTTTAGAGATTGCTAGAAAACATAAAGCCTTTTACCAGGTAACGGCCAGCGGTTCAAATGCAGATTACACAAAGGTCAGAAAATTGTGGTAGCCTTTGTGTAGTGTGTTTTGTTGTTCATTTTTTCATTAGTGAAGAGTTAACTGGTGAAATCAACTGGCCAAACTACCTTCTCAGTCACTGTGAGGATGAAGAGTGATGGCAGGACCACATAGATGAGCACAACAGTCTTCTGTAGAGTCATGTAAAACACCAGTCTCTAAGACAGAACCCAAGACCCGCTTGCCAGCTTCTCAGTGATCCTGGCCAAATCTGGCTCCTCATCAGTCCAGAAGGAAAAGGTCAAAAGGAAAGGCATGGCTCATTTGATGTGATTGGGAGTGTGATGTACAAGAGGACAAAAGCAGGAATGGGATTTGTTTGATGCCTCCTCATTCCACCTTCTGGGAAGATTTACTCTGGAGAGCATTCCATAATTCTTCAGACCAATTCTGGGGCAACAAGCATGTACCAGGAAGTATTTTCTTCATATATAGGCAAAGTCATTTTGTTGTTGCTCTTCTGGACTCCCAGGATTTAAATAAGATATTGCCTTTGGGTATTACTTGAATACAAACAAAACTAGCATTTGATTTCCAGAAACTGAAGGTCTGTCACTGCTCAAGCAGCCTCCTGTCTCTTGCCTTTACAATTTTTAAGTGGGGAAAAATCCTACCTCTATTAATGTCTGGAAAAACCTAGGGGAGAGTTGTGTTTTGAGCCTGTGCAACACCTTGAAAGCTTAGGGCTAAGTTTTGTTCTCATTAAACTGAGCCAAAGCCAGGTTGCCTTAAATTTGTGGTTGTTGTTGGTTTATTTCCTTGTACTTTGGTTCCTTCAATCCTCCCATTAGTTAAATCAGACCTCTCTTGCTGGGAAAACGGGGGACTAAAAGGTCAAACCCAGCTTCCCTTACATCTCCCCGAAACAACATATCAGTTTGATAGAAGGCATCAGAGGAGGGACATTTAAAAAATAATTGTGTATTTGAAATGAAATGGGTTAAGGCAGGCTTCATTTCTGAGAAAAAATGCCCAAAAGTATAATCTTTCCCCATCACAGCAGTAGACAGAGACATTATTAATGCCAATGACATGTTAGGATGAGAAGTTTGTAACTGGAAGCTTGCTGCAGCCAAGTTAAAAATGTAGTTACTTAAGCAGTTGCCGGTGGAGAGAGAACCAGAAGTAAGCAGTAACATTTTCAGCCAAGGCAAATTAGCCCTTGTGGTACCTAAACCACGAGAATACCTGCTTTACCTCAGTGCTATTGTGTCTGGTGCAGAGAGGCAGAGAACAGATGCAACAGAGGTAAATCCTTGATTAGAGATAACACAGGAGATGCCCAAAACCTCTGGGTGTAGTGTGACAACCAGCATTAACACTTTGGCTTTCCTCTCAAAAAACTTTGCCTTTTTAATTCTAAAAAGAGTTCTTAACATTGAAGTGCCCTGCTGGGCCTCACGGTAAACTTTATTGCAGAAGATCAGCTAAGCTGAACAGAGATTAGCCTGCCACCATGGTCACTTGGCTCTTTTTTGTTATATTCTGTGCTTTACTGTTTCCTGCCTTAATTTTTTTCTTCAGTAGCATTAAGCTTATTCATTTCTGGCTTGAGGCTTAAACTTTTCCATCTCCTTCTCTTTGACTCTCACTTTTTTTTTTCTCTTTGCTTCAGGGCTGAATAGTTTCATAGAATCACAGAATGGTTTGGGTTGTAGGGGACCTTAAAGATGATCTAGTTCCAACCCCCTGCCATGGGCAGGGACACCTCCCACTAGACCAGGCTGCTCAAAGACCCATCCAGCCTGGCCTTGAACACTTCCAGGGATGGGGCATCCACAGCTTCTGTGGGCAACCTGTTCCAATGTCTTACCACCCTCACTGTAAAGAATTTCTTCCTAATATCTAATCTAAATCTCCTCTCTTTCAGTTTGTTCTTTTAATGTTTTCTTTAAGCCTTCACTCTTAAAGGCAGGTTTTCCAGAAACCCAGGGGTGCAGTGCAGGTTGGGGATGGTGACTTCACAGTGCTTGCCACTGTCTGTTTCCTAACATCAAGTCTTCCATCACTGCTACTCCCTGTTCCTCACCTCCCTGGACTGTGCTGAGTGTCCTACCATTTTCTTTTGCCATCCTATAGCAGGTGGTCTCAGCTTCCCTGGTGGAAGGGCTCGTAGGCAGTGCCCTCCTGCTGCCTGCCACAGGGGTGGAGACTGGCTTTTCTCTAGGAAGTTTTGGTACTGCACAAAGCTCCCTGAAAGCAGCCTCTCCATCCCAGCCATGCTTATTTATCAGCAGAGGCAAAGCTTCCTTATTTGGAGCAGAGGAGAGGGGGAAAGGGATTGAGACCCAATAACTCCAATGCCTACGAAAAATAACTTCTGCTCCTTTAATCCTTTGCTTTATTTTGGTCTTTTCCATAGCAATGTTAATGATTTGGTTTTCTTCTCACCACGCCTGCAGAGACAGTCCCCTCTCCCATTTTATCTCTGTGGGATCTGCTCCTCCTTGCTGCCGCAGCCTTTTCACTTTGGCTTTCAGCCCAGTTTCTCCACAGAAGACACCTGTAAAAGGAGATATTATTTTTTTATTACTTTAACTTTCTTTGGCCTGCTTGGTTTTTCTCTTGCTCCCTCTCTGATTTAGAGCTTTTCTTTTTTGCAACCATTCTCTTAGCATGTTTTTGCTCTTTCATTGCCTTTTACAGTAACAGCCAGGAAACCTCTTGCAGCAGCCAGGAAACAGCCTGCAGCTTAGGGTGATCTGCAACTCTTCTTCTTCTAGACATAAGATCTAGGTAGTTTGGAGACCATCTCAGGCATGCTGAGGAGATAGGAGTTTGAAGAAGCAATGCAGCTTTTCTAGTTGTAAGGGCTCCGTTAATAACAACCTGAAAATGACACAGCAAAGTAGCAGATTTCAGAGCAAGACTCTCTACTGATCTGCACTTCTGTACAGTATATGACATCAGAAATAAAACCAGTTTTGAGTACTTTCTCTTTACAGTAACTCTGTAGTAATTTAAACGGCTGCCCAAAGCAGAAAGCACTGGAAAGGCAGGCGAGAGCCCTTTTAGTACTTCTCTGAGGAGGTGCGCCTGGTTACAGCTCTGCTCTTTGCCCTCTGCACTTTCACAGCTTTCTCCCCTGGACCTCCAGGCATCTCCAGTGGCCCATCCTTGCCAATCCTTGTGAATGTGCTACCACTGCCTTTGGTATTGGACACGTCCTTCCCTAAATTCTGTCAGTGAGCATAGGAGGTCTCACCAATTTCCATGCTGCAGCAAGTACCAGAAGAGAAAATCTTCTATTCTTAGAGTTAGCGTCTTAACTGTGCCTCTGATTCAGGGGAAAAGGCTGCCTACTTCTGCTTTTTTTCTACCCTTCCCTCCTTTTTTTCCCCTCTTTTAGGAGTGTCCTTTATTACAAGAGTGACTTGTATCAGCAATGTAATTCTTCCAGCAAACTCACTCTGCTAATTTCAAGAGTCTGTTGGTGCTGTTTTATTCTTGTCATGTCAGATGCAGTAATCCAGTTTGCATTCACGATTAGATTAGGAAAGACATGAAATACCTGCATTTGCAAAATTAGTGTGGATATTTACCGGTTGGCAGCTTGTTCTCTTACTTCCTCCCCACCTCACTGCTGGAAGCCCTTAATCCACTACTCAGATGTATAAGTTGATGCCATGCTGTGAATCAAGAAAATGTCTTTCTGCATTGTTAATTTCTGTGGCATAATCTCACCTCATGTTGTCTTCATAGACATGTGCCATAGCATAACCTGATGAGATGTAACCTGTACTCTAATAGGCAGCGGGGAGTCAGTAACGCTGACGATGCCTCCCAGCAGCTTGTCTTCAGAAAGCCTTGCAAAAGGGGAAAAAAAGATAAAAATGACAGGTTGGCTCACCTGGCTCCTATAGAAAGGCACACAAACCCAACACTACCTCTGGCGTGTCATTAAGAGCCTGATGCTCGCTATGGAAAATAATTGTCAGGGACCACTTTTGTTTTGTTCACCCCCTTTAGCGTGTCCCCAGGACCTGCAGGGCAGTGAACAGATAGAGAGCACAGGGCAACTTCTGAGCCGACAGCTGCCCACAGCCTGGTTCCAGAGCAGTGAGTGTTAACTGGGCACTGGAGACGATCAATGATTTGGAGGCTCAGAAGCCCCCTAAAGCCAGCATTCAAACTCCACCTGGGTTTAAATTGACTCGTTTCCCTTTTTACTTAAACAGGGAACCTTGTTTCCCTATGTGTCAAACCTCTGATGAAACCAACCCACAACTTGGCCATTATCATTATTGAAATGCAGATACCTTTTTACTTTCCAGCACTTTTGTAGGGACTTCTGCAGTAGAAACGAGCATGCCTAGCCATGAAACTCCACTGTATACCAGGAACTAATTCCTGCGGTTTAATTTCTTGCTCCCATCTTCCCCCCATCTTTCCTTCCTCCAACCCTAAAACTCCCTTAGCTCAAATTCAGACCTCCTCCCTGGCTAGACAAGAGTCCAAAAGCAAGAACAATAAATGAAGGCATGCCTCACATCCAGACCTCAGTTTTGTTTGCAGTCAGCAAAGGATGAATAGATGGGCCATGCAGCATTAGCCAAGGGCTGATGAGGTGTTTGTTCTCCAGCACCAGCCAGGGACATGTATTTCTAAGGCAATAAGTCCCTTGTGAGAAAACACTGCTGGTAACTCTTTTATGTTTAATCTGCTGGGATGCTAGTCTGAGCCCCATGACGTATTATGACAATATCATCCCAGAGTTACAAACCTGTATGCGGGTTCTGCCAAGGAAGTGTTTTTGCAAATATGCTGAAAGCTGCCAACTAGCTGTTTGTGCAGCTTAGTAAATTCTGGGTAATTTTCTTCTTAGAAAAGTGGAAAGAGAGTAGGGAAAAACAGTAAAGAAAAATAATCTGCAATTCCCCAGAAGTTACCTAGAATCATCCCTTAGGAAGAGCATCAGGGGATGCTCTTTCCTTTTCTGCCTGCAAAGCTGTTTGCGTGCTGCCACTGTTTTCACCCTTTGCCCCAACCTCTGCAGCCTCCCTCCCTGCTCACTCTCTCCCTTCATCCTTCAGTCACATAGAGATGTCCCCACATGCAGGCTGCATTTCCCCAAGGAGCGGGCTTGTCCACTCTGACTGCCAGAAGCTGCTTCTCCTATCTCTTGCCCCTGCTGCCGCCCCCGGATCGGCTGCCCGGAGAGATGCGCTTCCAGCCTGCCGGTGGCCGGATGGGCACAGGAGTGGGCAGGCAGCCTGCCACATCATTTCAGAGGCAGCATCAGGAAAGGAGAACAGCCTTTCCTGGGGGCAGGCTTTTCCCAGCCGAGGATTCATCCGGCCAGATCAGGGCAGTTGGCCGGTATCTCCCAGGGCAAAAGCCTCAGTGCCTCGAGCAGCCAGGAAGCTAGACATTAAAATGTCAGCAGTTGTGTCACCTCCCTGGTGCACGCTGGCATGGAGGATAAAAAGGCTGTTTTTCTCCCCGTAATGGCCTTGCCAGGGGATGAGAGATGGATGGGAGCTGGTGCAAGATGTGGAGATGAGGGCTGCAGCACTCAGGTCCCCACAAGTCACCTGCTGCCTCAAAGTGTGAGATTAGCCCCGATTTGGGTGAGGCAGGGTGCTGATGGGGGGGGGCTGGGCAATCGTGGCTGTCTTTAGCTCGAAGGGAACAAAGCAGCCAGACTGCAGCTGCCTTCCATATGGGCAGTGCATGCGTTCTCTGCCCGAAAGTTTCCCCCTCTAGGAGATATCTCTTGTCTCCGAGTTTTCAGAAGTGCTCTGAGTCCTGCCATCCTTGAGCGAGGTGCCACCCCACTACTGCCAGGTCATCCAGAACAGAAAGATTTGGAGATGGAGGAGTTTGGCCTGAGCTGTGGCTGAGTACAGAGTGTGAGGGAGTGATGAAGCTTAAGCAAAACCAAAAATAAAAGCCTCTTTCAATTTTCATATAACTGTTGACATACGAAAGCTTAGCGACAGTTTATTTAAAGCGACTCTGTTACCTATTAAATTGCAAAAGACCGAGTCCTTTGCTATTCATGAAGAAGAATTCATGAATTCCATAACAGTTAACTTTAAAAATGCAGCAATATGCTGAATGCTGATTACTGAGCTGTGTAAAAAAAGCTGGGAGGGGGGGGATCAGAGCAATATTTTATTCTGTTATTTTCATTCCTAGTTGATTTCATTACTTCAGTGGGCGCAGTGCTAACAGCTGTAACCCTATATTGCTCTCATGAATTGTGTTTGTCTGGCTCTGAAACCCCCTTCTCTCTTTGCTGTTTGCCCACAACACCGCTAAAGAGCACACTTGGCTGCTGAGGAAGGCTTGCAAGAGCCAAGGATAAGAAAAAACCAAGGTGGGAGGGGGAGTGCCGAGCACAAAGTTAAGAGTTAAAGTGTACATTTGTAGTCTATCAGTGGTGCACCAGATTATTCACGCTCCTGCTCCACAGCTTGAAATTGAGGGTGGTAAAAACAAGATGTTCAAAACCGATCTAGATGATTTCTCAGGGGGTGCTGTATAAATGCGATAACCGTCACCAGTGAGAATAAAGCAAACAGCAGGAAAAAAAGTAAGCAGCCTGGTCTTTGGTGAATTCACTCTGAGTCTTATGTGTCAGGAACCATTGTACTTATCATCTGAAATCCGACTCCCAGCCTTACCCCAGCTCTTCATCAGCCCTTGGACTGCAGTGAGCAAACTTCTTCTGAAGGATTGTCGGTTTGTAGCCAGCGCAGGCAACGCGTCTCTGTCAGGAACAGTAATGCGTGTCGACAAGTGCACATTAATTTTAGATTATTCATCCTGACAAGGCTGTTGATTTGAAGGTTTGCTGCAACTGTTGGTTTAAACAGGCACAGAAGGAAGCTAGAGGCATGAACAAAACCCAAAAGGGGACTTCTGGGAGGGGAACTAATATCCTGATGAAAAGTCTTCCTAAATTTGTCTAGAGCTCAGCATTGAGCTTGGAAAGCTGAAGTGAAATAGAGATGTATTTCAAGGTCTAGCAGCACAGGAGAGGTAACCATGGCAATTTAACCTATTCAGGCTGAGACAGGAAGAAGCAGGATCGAGTTCCTTCGGTCCTTTTATACAGAAAACGCTTCATGTACAATAAAGGGTGAAGGAAACGTGGTCAACAAATGAATAAAGGAAATTAAATAAAATCCATGCAGCAGGAGGCTGTCCTGTGCACCAGAGCTGCTGGGGAGGTGTCTGACTTAGCCAGTCCTCACAGCTAGGGCTGACAAAAATGCTGCGTTGGATTTTACCCCCAATAAAGTTAATGACAACACATACGACCCCAATCAACTTGAAAGAAGAAAGGATTTTGCTTTACATCACCAAGATGAGCTCATTAGCATGTGGTTCAGAAGGGCCTTCTTCTCAGAAGGAAGCAATAGAGTACACTGGAGGAGTTTTCTTCAGCATGTGCAAAGCGTTCACATCTGCTCTCTGCCATGCAAAACAGGCGTCACTGTCCCGCTGCCCACTGGACTGCCTGTACTCCTGGGCACCCAGGGCCGGGGAGCACTTCAGTGAGTTGCTGTCATGTCAAGTGATGCAAATGCATTCATAAGACTTTAGGAACAACTTCATGGATCATCCATTTTCATGCATCATGGGTCATTTAAAAAAAAAATAGACTAAGAAGCAGATGATAAAATTATTGGGTTTCTATTCACACTTCTTAATACTTATCTTTCTGAGTTGTTACCCTGAAACGACTGAAACTGAGTAAACTCCAGTCACCTTTCAAGGGACATCCAATGTGTCACAGAGTAAAATTGTCTGCCATCCTCATGGGCAAAAGGAGAATTGATACAAGAAAAGGAGCACGAGATACTGCATATTCAGGTTCCATTATTATTTTTTTACAAGCTGAAGGCAAATATCAAAAATATATGTGAGTGTGATAGCATTGGTATGCCTTGCTTTTACAGTGGTGAGGAATTTCACAGCTGTGGGGCAGGAGGCTGATTCTGTACCACCTACCGTCAGGCATCAGTGTTTGCTTTTTTCTGAAGACTACATTTTTAATGCACATTGCACAACTACAGGCAACACTTCTTTAACATTATCTTTTGATAACCGCAGCTTAATGGTCTTCAAATCCACATAGTCAGACAATAGTTCTTGTCATGCATAAACTTTTCTATTATTAAAATAAAATTCCAGTAAAAAATAACTTCTGTGAGATTTCCACGCAGAGAGAGTACAAAGAGCTAAAACTGCCATCATCTTTGAAACTTCAGCAAGCAAGCAGACTCCATTCCAAAGGTCTAAGTGTTTGACATTCTCCTTAAGGAACTATTTAGCCCATTGACTGTTAGTATTTGCAATAATGGTTATTTTGGTGAATATGGACCTGAGCGTTCCAGAGGGTCAAGGCTTCAAACCCAGGTCTCATTTGTTCTTACAAAAGTGCCACCTTCTTGTACTGGGGGTGGCAGGGAGAGGTACTGAGGTGGTGTATGTTCTTTGCTACTCGGGATAGTAGGTGTCAGCACTGGGAAGTATAGCAGAAATGCCAGCCAGGTCTCAAGAGACTGATCCTTCTGTAATTTTGGTTGTGTACCAAAACTCACAGCAGTGACAGTTTAGTGTTATTGGCTAATGCTTCCAGGGTGTTTTCCCAGAGGGTGTGTTGCTGCCTGTTCACTGTACTCCTCACCTGGAACACCCGTGCTGTTTAAGCTCAGCCCTTCTCTGCAGCAGGAACAGTGCCAGGCAGCGAGGTGGAGAAAGGGACAATTTCACACGTAAAATGGTTAAGCAATAGTCATCTCTCTTTGGCTGTGGAATTAATATTGGAGGCAAAATGTAAACTGGTTGATGAACCTTGACATAAAGCCAGCTTGTTGGAAAGGTTGTGAAGGAAGGCTTAGGCTTCAGGTGCATATAGGTTGCCACTGGGATACATCGGTGGCCTACAGTCATGTGCAGCTGAATGCTCTGCGAGGGGAAGGGGTGCCTCCGACCATGTGGACTTTCAGAGCGACACACAGAGCAGGGTGGGTGCAGCTTTCCCAACAGAAGATGAGCGGCCCAAGTGAGTAATTGACTAAATAGCATGAAATCTGGCCATACTCAGTCATCTGAATTCAGGTGAAAAATGTAGGCTGAGTTACTGAACCTGCTGCTGCTCCCAGCAGCAGCACTAAGCTGGGAAGCCCTTAACACGCTTTCCCTCATGCCAGCCTTACCAGCCACTTGCAGTTGGATGGGTCCAAGGCAGAGGGCCCTAATTTAGCCCGACTTCTTAACCTAATGAAATTGCTTATGGCAGCATGTCAGGTTTTTTTGCCTGAGCACATTTGCCCCACTGCCTTAACCTTATTTTCCTTTTACGGATGGAACTTTGTACCCTACTGTTGCTTCCCTTCCCCTCCTGTCGGCCCCAGCATCCTGCATCTGCAGGTATAGGCAAGGGATGACCAAGGCTGTGCTATGACCCGCAGTTTATTCTCTCCTTGGAAAGGGGGTGGAAGGGGCAGGTAATTCGCCCTCAGACTGTAGCAGACTGTGGATAGGGTTATTGGGTGTGTTTGATTATATGAAGAAAACCTTGTTTTGAGTCTCAATCAATGACGGCTAACATGTTTCAAAAGATTATGGCTTGTGAGTACAGTGGCATTACAGGATGGAGGGGAGAGGTTTGTGGGCCCTTCCTTCACTCCTGAGGAAAGCTAAAGGGAAAAAAACCCACACTAGAGCTGCAATTTTGTAGGATGGCCCTTGAAATCAGATAAACACGGAGTAATAAACTCTTTACGCGCCACCATTCTGTGCTCTCAAATGCCTTACTAACTCTTTTACATACCGATGCTTACAGGATTTTTCCTTTTTCCTTTGCCAGAGCTGTTTCACTAAGATTAAATAACAAACTCCAGGATTTTCTAATATTTGAGTGTGTTGTAATTTTAGTGGTCATCCTTAATCTTTTTTCCCTAGCACAGCTCTTTCTCTCATCAGCTTAATATTTAAACTGGATTCATTTTTAATGCCTTAATATGCAAACACATTTATGTCAAAATTGATTCAATATTTAAACTTGTTCAGTTTCAAACACATTTTATGCTTCAGCTGCTTCAACTTGTAGATTATTTCAAACGTGGAATTGATTCCAAAATTAGGCAGGTTTAAATGTTCAGTCAATTTATTTTAAACTATGTGTGTGTTTTAGAGACCTGTATTGAGAAATGATAATTTTTTTTTACTGGTGCTTTTGCAGTTCACAGTGTGTCAGCAGTTTGAAAGTAAGTCTCTGCGCATATGGCTATTCGTAGCTTGCCTAAAGTTTAACCAATTCTACTATAAGAAAATGGTAAATGGCTACCCTGTGCTGAATATGTTATGTAGACCAGCTAACCTCAGAAACATATTTGTGCCTGTCTTCAAAAATGTTTGTTGAAAATTAAGGTGGAAATCTATATAACTGTGTGTCTATGTATTTAAATATATAAAATAATGCCCTTCCAAAATATGCCATTTCCAAACATAACTGTGAATCTAAGTTGTATTTGTGGAACAGCTTGGACAGACAGAAATGGGATGTGGCGGTGTGTTAGCTAAAAGGGAAGGGAACTGCAATCACCACTCTTGTCCATTGAGAGGATTTCCGCAATGTCAGTCAATTCTCTCCTCCATGTGAGAACCTGCATATCTGAACCCTGGAAAAGGGTACTGGGCATTTCAGGAAGTACCATTTTTGATCTGCATCCTAGCACTGTTGCTCCACTGTGTAAAACAGACAAATGTTATTTGGAATAGAAATTGAAAGCAGGTTTCCAGACTCTCAGGTGAGTATCCTAACCACAGAGCTGTAAAGTCCCTCTTATTTCTCTTTTGTACTTATGGATGCTTAATTATTTATGCAAAGTGGCATAAAATAAACAAGAGATATTAAAGGCAACACATAACCAAATTTTGTATGACCCTCTGGCTTTGGAAGTCCAATCTGAAATCTCTTCCTTTCCCTGTTTCAAAGCAGATATTTGAAGCCTGTTTTCCTACTTCTTCAAGTACATGTAGAATGCTCCAAAGTGTATTATTAGGGCTTTAATTTTTATTGAATGCTTTCTTTCTATTTCTTTTTCTCTTTCTTTTTCTTTTCAAAAAGCTCAAGCGGCACTGAAATCTCTCTTCAGTGAAAGTGAAAAGAACAGGAGGAGTAAGAGTGAAATGGGATGTTTTGATTGATTTTTGTCCATTTCAGTGGTAAGGAGTGGAAAAATAAATGTGGCTTGAAGCAGTTCTTGTTTTGGTTTGGCTGTTGAGAAAAACCCTCTCAGGAAGACTTAATGTTTTGTAGCTGCTTTTTTATATAATAGTAGAAGAAGAAAATCTCCAGTTTTTCAGCTGGCATGACCTTCTTCATAATCTTGTAAGAGAGAAAAATTACTGAATGATTGCAAAGACCTATGCAATTTGATGCACAGGTGATGTGTATTTATGGTAGATGGGAGAAGACTTCTTTTTTGTTGTCTGATTTGCATAAATGACCAGAAGTGCTCTGTTTCTGTTGTTATTGATTGGGTGTTTTTAATGAGTATTAAAAGAAAAAAAAAAGTTAGGTTATTGCCAGACAACTGCTTGCAATGTTGTTGATGCTTTTTAGTAAGACCTCTCCTCACAGCTGTTATTTCCTGTCCTTCAGAGAGTGCTAATTTTGCACATGCTGTTAAATCATTGCAACCCAGAGCAAAAAAAGCTCAGGTAAATTACTTCTCAGGCAGGTTATAATGTGTGAAAGCAGAAATTACTTAGAGGTTTGGCTATTTGTCAGGACTCCTATAATTTAAAAATAGCTTTGTTCTTCAAAATGAAATGTTGTGTAACATCAGTTAATGATGCAGATGAGCTCTTTTTTTTTTTGTTCTCTTCAAATTAAAATTTCTGATTTGTGAACATCTGAATGTTGGCTAGAGCACACATATCATAATTCCATTTCAGAACCATTTAATGCACACAGAAGTATTATCACCACAATGGCTTTATGTAAAGAACTGATAGGTGATATGTACCTGCCAACATCACCAGTAAAAACAATAAGTTTCACATTTGCATAACTTTCTAGATTTGCATAAACTCAGGTTTACAATAGCAGTCACATTTTATTTAAAGTTGTACTTTAACAAAACCAGAGGTAGCAGAAGATGATTGCATGGGTTTATCAAGAGCTTAGGGAGTTTCAGAAGGCACTACACACAGAGGCACATGCATTCACACTCTCCTACCAAATAAGTTACTCAGTTAGTCATATTTGCATATTTCTTTCTATCAGTTTGTAATTTATGGTCCGCTCAGGTGCTGCTAAGTGCTTTTTTTCTATGAGGGACAGCGTCAGTAAGCCAATGAAAATATGCAGGTACTCGGCAGTAGCAGAATCTGGGAGGAGAGTGAGAAATGCAGCCAGTCAGGATCTGGGCAGATGATAAAAGCAACCTGAGGCTGCATCCATCCTAGTCAATTAAACATGCCCAGGATGGCTCTCTGGCTCTGAGACCAGTAGGCATGAAACAGCCCATGAGACTGGGGACTATTCCGACAATCTTGAAAGACAGACGACCACCACCCACTGCCCAGGCATCATTATTTAATTTACTAAGGTGAAGATAGCGTAGCAGTTCACATCCAGAACTAACTTTCTCAGGGCATACTCAAAGCTCCAATGGTAGTACATGGTGCTATGCAGACTTACCTGCTTGTTTCCAGAAGTGATAGAAATGCTCTTGAATTAGTAGCTGCCGTTGCCCTGCAGCTCCCTTCCCAGCAGATGCAGCAGTGCTGCCCCGGGATGCAGATGGACTGTGCCCGGATTCCCAGCACTCCATTGTCCTGCACCGCAGCTTTCCTGGGCATAAAGTGCAGGAGCAGCTCAGCTCATCCCGGGTGCAGGCATGGCCTTAATTCTGACTTTCAGTTCCCCATGTTGGAGGCTGATGGGGAGCCAGCTCTACAGTATCAAAGGCAGGCCTCCCAGGTGCAGCCAGGAAAAGGAAGAGCAGAGCATGGCCCAGGAATGAGTGGGTGGGCTGGACTGGCCCCTCTGGCAGAACAGGCAGTCATTGGAAGCTCTATCTGCGACCTGGTGAGGAGGAGTAACCTTACCGTCATGCCCAAAATCAGCTTTGCTGGAGAGAAGGATGGCGATACTCAGTCCACCGGTGGGGAAACGTAATTAAGATGCCATTGAAGGGAGACTGGGAAACTTATCTGGGTGTGAGCAATGTGAGAAATTTGGAAATGGAAAATTTGGTAATGAATCACTGTTTGAGTTTATGTAAAATGCCTTCTGGGCCTCCTGGGACCTAGCCTGGCATGAAGGGAAAAACAACTGAGTTCTGTGTTGGTTTCAATGGGTTAATGGGTCTAGAGGCTCAATGGTGTTAACACGACCTTGTCACTGCAGAACATTAGACAATTAAATACATTCATGGATTTGACAGAGAAATCTCACTCTGCTTAATACCATGGTAAACAACTAGCTTAAAAATCTATCATCCTTTATTAAAGATGTAGAATCAGAAAAGAAAAAGATTAATGCATCTGACATATAAACAGTGAAGTAACTGCTTTTTCGCAATATACCACATTTCCTTAGACTTTAGCTGTAGAAAGACCATTTGGCAACTATTAGGCTTATATTAGATATGATAGTAATCGTTCTTGTTAAAGAAAACACAAAGTGTCATCTGAGCTGGGTTGGAGCTTTTTTGTCTCATATTGGTTCCCTGAAGACAAGAAAAAAAGGAGAAAATATGCACTAAAGAAGAAGCAAAGAGCATCAAGGACAGAAAAAGTTGGCTTTGGTCTCTGAGACTGGCTCTTAGTTGCAACGGTGCTAGAGACTGGCAGGCACCCCACACACACTTCTTGGCCCTTTCAAGAGACAGTGTCTTTGGACTGGCGTTGGCTGACTTGCTGGTAGCTCCCTTTTTGATGGTATTTTCAATGTAGCAACAAGGCTGCCAACTTAGCCAAGCACATCAGATTCACAGAAAAAGACAGAGGCACATCAAAAAGCACACAAATGTACGTAAGAAAATCCAAATCACTCAAAAGGCAAAAAGAGAGTATGGGAAAAGAACAAATAGGGGTGGAGATTGAAAAGAGCGTAAAAAGAAGAGAGGGAACTAGGAATTCATTCGTGGCACAGTAGATCTTCACCAGAAGTTGTCCCAAGGCAAAAGAGATGTTGGTGTCCTCTAGATCCCTCTGACACTTCCTTGGTTCAATTATGTTCAAGTAAGGTCTTACAGTGTTAGGGTGCCTCCTGTGATCAGAGGAGGTGTCCCGATCACACATACTGCTATCTCCTTACTTGTATTATAGTACTTATACTGTAAGTGTATATAGTACTTATACTATTACAGTAATCATACTTACTTCCAATCAGCTTTCCAAATATAGCCCTCCCAAAAGAGATGGTAGGTGGAGTAGCATGGCCACCCTTTATTTTGTTAGTTTATTTCCCAACACGCTGTTTTTATACCATTGTTTTCTGGTCTTATTTTTTTGTGCCTGTTGCTCAGACTTCGGCAGAGTTCCCAGTCTTATCAGTTGAACACCTCATTGTTCTCCCTGACTTTTGCTGACTCTTACAGTCAATTTTGTACAACAGGCTGATTCATGTTACTTTAGAAAAAGTACTTTCTTACTCATAGCCACTCAGTTACTGTATAAAAGACCATAAAGTTCACAGCCCTACCAGATCTGAATATTCACAAGTTGCAATCCAACATGCATGCAGTCATAATAGGTCTATAGAGGTTTAGAAGGAGCGGCCAGTGATACATAAATCTGTTCTAAACTGTAGTTGGATATATGAATTATCAAGTAAATAAAACGTATACTTGTAAACTTCCAGTACTCAAAGGTTGGGAGCTCTGAGTCCATGTACCCTCTTTATGGGTTAGCTGCGTTGATGTAATATCCAAAAGGCAGATCAGCTGCAACACTATGTCCATATTTCTCAAAGAAAGCTACTGTGACCCAGCAGATCTCAAAGAATTAGATTGAGATGAGCACAGGAAATGTTAAAAGCCTTCTGTCCTAACTTGCAATATATATTTATGAAATGCACAATGCATTAGGTGATATGGGCTGCTATTTCATTAACTAAACATTTTGAAAAGAGATTTTTCTTTGTCTTTTAAATAGCTCTTGTAAGAATAAAGGATATCATTACATCAAAGGAAATATTCATATAACCCAAAAGATCTGACATAAGCCCTCAAATGCCAGGCAACCCATAGACGATATTAGAATTCTGTGTCTACCTCTAGCCATAATGCAAATCAGTAAAAAGTTCCAAGAAAATGTCATCTTTTATGCTATAATTCTGTGACAAAAGGACCTGAAGGCAGACAAAGTGAGTATGCCCAGCTGATCACTTTCACAACGGTAACATTGTCATTGAAATATTTTTTAAATGCCATGATTTGTTACCTCATAAGGCAGGGTTTGATACCTCTCAGAGACACATCCACATACTAGTAACATTTGAGATTCACTTTCCTCCTGAAGATGGCCTTGGGATGTTCTGCCCTGTGGGAACCTTCCTCACCTCCTTGACATTACCAAACCCTCCTGCCACTATAACTTCTGCTGATGGGGGCAGTTTTGTACTTCTTACATTGCCAGTCAGCTCCTCTAGCAAGGGTATGGAGGTGGGATTGAGTTTGGGATGCTGTCATGTCTTCTCAGCCACTGTCTGGCTGTGTTAGGAGTCAATACTGTGCTTATGCTAGCATTTTTTCTTCATACCAGAAGTGCAGCCTTTAAGCAAATGTACAAATTATCACCGCACACCACATACTGGTTGAAAAATCTACACGGTTCTTACAAAGACAGAGCAAGGCCAAGAAATACAAGGCTCCTATTCATATATAGTGGACAAGCAGAACAGAGCATACAAGTAATTTGGATGCTGTTCCTTATTTCTTTACATTTCTCTAGGTTAACTTTTAATTCTATGAGAGAAAAAATAATCTTGAATTCATGCTTTTGCTCTTCTTTTGAATGGAAGAACACACACCACCTGTAATAGAAATTCTAATAAGCTAATAATAAATTATCAGGATTTTTTCTAACCATCAAATTTTATGGGCTTGAGAGTTAAGTAATGAAGAAGGATCAATACAGACAAAGAAGTCAATACGCCTTCCATGTACTGTTTCCTGAGCTCAGAACTCTCAGAACTGTCTGTAATTCCTCCACTGTAGCCATATATTTTGACAGCTGTGGAAAATCAGCCATGCAAAAAATGTTCTAGAAACAAACATGAACATAAAATTCTTCCTTCCCCCGCAAAAAAACCCTACCCATGCATTCACTTCCCTTGCTTCAGTCAGAAAAAAGGATGTTTGCATATGCTGTTTAGTCCAGCAGAGATGATTCAGGGACCAGTGATGCAAATTACTACAGACACAAAAAGACTTCCATATGAAGAGAGAGTGAAAATCTTGAAGCTGTTTAGTATGGAGATTAAACAGATAATGTGGAGCATGATAGAAGTAACGAATATTATAGAGGAGGCAACTTGGGAATGCCTAACTACCTTTTCTGTATAACATATAACTAACTGCTATGATGAGATATATTTTACCCAAAAGAACAGTTAAATGTGATATTCATTGCCACTGAGCTGTCACTGAGGCCAAGAGTCTAGTGAAAAGCGTTAAAAGGTTAGAAATGTATATGTACATTGAGACTGTCTATTGTTACCCTGGGTCAGCTTAAAAATATAGCAGATCATAAAACCATATTCTTCCAAGAGGAAGCCAAACACAAACATGTTTTTGACATCCAGTTTGTTCCGCTATTTTGTGTTACAGAGTTTTTGCACATCCTCTGAAACCTCTATTACCAGCCACGGACAGAGGCGGGAGCCTGGGAGAGGGGTGCGAGTGCTCTGTGCTGGCTTAGCAGCATTTCTGCATCTCTACAATGGAAATAAAGCAGGGCTGCAGGGTCAAGAGGCCACCCCTGCCCGAACACAGGATCAATTATACCTCCAGTTTAGCCTGGTTTTAAAGATGTTTGGGAACAGAGGTACAAGAGCCTCCCCACACAACCTGCTGCAGTGCTAGATGAGCCTTGTTCTTAGAAGGTCTCCCTCTCGTCTGACCCAATCCTTCCTCACTTAGCAGGGAGGCCTCCTGCGTCAGCTGTCCACCGTGGGAGCCGAGAGCGGGTTGTGCCTTTCTTCTTCACAACATGCTTTTATGTGTTTGATGACTGTTATGATACTGCCGCCTCAGTTCTTTCTTCTTCAGGCTAATTAACTGCAAGCTTTCCTCTGAAGTCATGTTCCCCAAACCTCTAATCTGCCTCGGTGCTTGTCTCTGCCCTCTCTCCAGTTGAGCCACATGCTGGTTGAAGCGTATTGCCCCCTGGATGCAAACCCACGTGAAGCCTTCTCGGTGCCAAGTGTAATGAGAAGGGCTGCTTCAGATGTTTTACTTTTTCCCTGTTCATACATCCCACTACAGCATTTCCTTTTCTTGTACCTGCAGGACATTTTTGAGTCTTGTTCAGTGTGCGACCCTCTGAGTTTTTTTCCCTAGAACTGCAAGTTGCAAATTATTTCCTCCTGGACACGTAGAGCTGATTAACCCAAAGAAAGTATATACCTTACTTTTCCCCTCTCAAATTGCCTACAGTGTAAAATAAGAAATGCGGTACCCATTTTGAATTACTAAATTTTGTAATACACCATGTGAACAGGATAGTGTAAAGGCAAGAATGGGTCTTATTCATTTGTTTGCTAAGTGTAATTTAGCTTTCATTATTTATTACAATAGCAAATCATCTACTTAGAACATCCCGTGCCGAAGTCTGAATTCTCTATGACTGAAAATCTCATGACAACATTTAATAGTATTGAAAAATTTGGTCATATGTGGATTTGCAAAACCCTTTTGCAGTTTTCACAGAAGTCAGCAATAGTCTTGTGGAAATATGTGATCTGACTAGTTAACTTCCCGCAGGAGTTGATGATTATTGGTATTCTAGGAAAGATAAACTACAGAAATGTATCAAATCAAGTGAGTGTTTTGACCCAAATATGAGGAAAGGTTTTGTCACTGATATTACAGTAATGTATAGAACAATGAATGGAAATTCTCAGGTATATTAATCTCATGATAGATGGTGAAGTTAAAAAACAAATATTCAAAATGTAATGAAAGGACTATCAAGAGAATAATTTGGTGTCTTGAACTAAAATTTTCAGAAGTTACACCATTCTTTTTTTTTTATGATTTCCAAATTTCATTCTTTTTGCTAATTCTGTGGAGAGGAGTTTTCAAATATCTGTAAAGAAGAGATGCCTAAATTGCACCTTTGCTTTCCAAATGACACAACTATGTAAGCCATGAAGAGTGTGAGACTTTCTTAGGTAGAGATGCTGACAGCATTTCCAGTGCAGCCACCGCTGCATTCACATTAAACTGCCCATGTAAGAAACTTGTTTTCCTTTTTGTGTGGAAGCTTTTATACTGGCGTGCTGGCAGAAAGACAGGGATTCATACAGCCTTTTCTAGCTTGTGGGGGTTAAAGCTCTCCAACCCCAAAGAAGAGACAAGCCCAGGGATAACCCACGCTCTCACTGACTTTCAGTGCTAATCAGCCTGGTAATTAGCTCCCAGGACCCCTTCAAAACTCCCAGCTGCACATCTTGCCTCCACACCTTTGCTTCTTGGTCAGCTCTGATCATTTTCTGGCTCCAGCCTGGGAGGAAGAACAGGAGCTCCTGCCTCACACCTCCTGCCTCCTGCCATGGGTACAGGTGAAGCAGCTGGATTTGAGCAGCTACTCTCTAGCCAAGAAAAGACAGAAAGCCAACCTCTCTCAGGCTGGATTAGCTTATTCCTTCCAGAAAGAGTAGTGGAGAGCCAAAGAGGAGCCGTACTCCTTTCTGAGTCATTCACGCGTTCATCTGCTCTTACATCAGCAGAGATAACGTGCCCATCCTCAGTGTAGGCAGATGGCTACATTTCTGTTTAGGTTTTAAACTTGAGGGAATTTCTTATTGGGTCTTAAAATTTGAGGACATACTTGGCAGGGTATGTTGCTGCTACTGTTTATAGCTGGGGATTGAGCTCAGCAGCGGAGGTGTGACTAGACAGAGATATTCTTCTCTTCTCTGCTTTATTCTCAGTTTCTGCTAATCTAGTGACATTGATCTGCAGCTATTAATAAAAGCAATTGTTTACCTCACTCATCTGCAGACTTCTAATATCCTTGCAAACACAACCGTGCTGTTTGCTTTATTTTCTGTGAAAGCATTTTCCCTCTCCATACTCCCACTCACGTACAGGTGAAGGCTATTAACATACCACAGCTATCTGATCACAATCAGGACCTTGCAACTTGATTTTACCTAATGGATGTTTAAGCACAGGAAACTGTTATTATTTATTCAAAGTGAGTCAAGTCTCTTGTTTTGAACATAAAGGTTCTTTCTAATTCTGCAGTTCTATCTTTGTTTATTTAAAGTTCAAAAGGAGAAAAACAAAACAAAATGAAACTAACATTTACTTTCCTGTGTATTTAAAGCAATACAACTTGCAAAACAGAAATCCCTGCAAAACCAGTCCTGGCATATTACTTAGTCAGACATTAGGCCTGCACTTACAGAAAATTCTGTGATTCACTGAGCTAGACAGGCCTTCAGAAGTAATACGTCCTGGCTGTTAAAGAGTCAGATGCCCCTCTAGGTGGAAAAAGATTGGCATGTGCCAGCACTGAAACATCGACTTAGGTAAGCAGCACAGAGGTCTGTGGTTTCCACCTCTCTGGTCTCCTGTTATCCAAGCTGTTGACAAGCTTTGGGCGTATTTATCTTCACAGCCTCCTTAGGAATATGGATGATGCCTTTAGCCACATTCTCTGACGTCGTATAAGGAAAGTAGCAAACGTTAGCCATAAGCAGCTAGAAGAGAAGGTCTGTTATTTTCCAAAGGTATCCATGAGCATATTTTGTTCTTATCTTCAGGCTGTGTATGATCCTCTGAATGCTCGGGAATGGAAGGGAATGGACACCAATTGCTCAGAAAGCGCTTTCCTTGGTTACTCCCAGAAGCTATCATGGGAAGAACCAGGCAACGCATTTTAATCCACGGTTCCCTTAAAATCCTTCCTGGCCTTGTTTATGAGAAAAAGGTTTGTGAAGATCCCGAATTATCATTCCAAGAGGTTGATAGTCCTCTGTCAGGGATTCCTCTTATACTAGGAGAAAAGCATCTAATACAGCATTCAGTAGCCCAAAGGCAGGGGAGGAGGGGGATTTTTTTTCCATTTGTATGTAACTTCACTCTGAAAAATTACCACATAAAAAGAGCATCTTCTTGCTCAGGGGGTCTAACAAAACTCTGAGTTTCTTCTGCTGCTTTTCCCTTTATTTTGCCCTGCGGACTTGATGCAGATAGGCAGACAGAAGCTGAGGTTTCTATTCTATTATATGCATCATCCTCAAGTGTTTACAGAGAGCTAATTAGTTGCAACTTGCCTGCATGAGGTTCAACAGCGGCACAGTTTGACCAATTAGCCATTCATGCTTGGTAGCTGTATAAAAGGCATTGCTGGTCCAGATCTACATACTGTTTGCAAGGTCTGCAGTCAGGAAAAAAAATATGCATTTTACTCTCAAGCTGAACGTATTTTCTGCAGAAAATCAACATGAAATAATAAATATAGACACCCACGATGTGATTTTTGCTATAGCAGAACCTCCTAGGATAACACTGCATTTTAACACTCCCGATTATGCTGTGGGACATAGAGGTCTTGGAGGTCTTCACATGTAGATGCCTTTTAATATTTTTTTTCTGAATTTAATCATGGAATTATATCTAGCATAGTATACGTAGGCTTAATGTTTAATTCATTAGATCCCCAAGGAAATTTGCAAGTTCTACACAAAGCTGTGAAAATCTGCCTTTTCTGTGCCTGACACCCTATTGTCAGGCCCACCTCAACACCTCTCCACAGCTAACATCTCTTGATTAGAGGAAAACAATATTAGGCCTCAGCTGTGATGTGGCCGTTGAGCTGCTTAAAGCTCCTCACTTCAGCAATTCAGAGTAATATTAAAATGTGCAATCCCTGGTAATTGAGACGACAATTAAGGGCAGACTTGCAAAGCAAAGGCAACCTGGGAATGGCAGTAATAATTAAGAGTCCCTCCGCTTCCCTGAAACATCAACTACTGGAAGTCCAGTGGTGGCATAGGCAGGATGCAGAAGAGGGAGAGAAAAGAGAGCATTTGGGCAAAAGCAAACTAAATCTATTTCAGTCTGAGAGAGCTGCCACTTCAGGCCAATGCTGAGGAGCAGAACTAGCACTTGGCGTTCCTTGTCCTCGCAGCAGGATGAGTGCCAGCATGGTCCCTGGCACCTGCCCGGTTTACCTCAGCTTCAGGGCTCAGCTCAACCTGGGATGGACGTGGCTGTTCCTGCACCTTCACCATCACCTCTCTCTGGGCATTCAGCTGAGTCCTGGAGGGGTCATGGAGCACCCCAAGTACCCGGAGGGCTCCATGGAGGAACTTGCACACCTGGGACAGGACAAACACAACTCACCAGGACCTCACCAGGATGCTGAGGGAAAAGAGAAGCTGCTAAAAAGACCCAGAGCAACAGAGAGACAGACAATGAGGAGAAAGAGGAACCGTGGGCAAAATAGACAAGGCGAAGAGGAGATATAAAGACAAAGGAATAGGCCATGGGTGGTTACCCCAGACCTCTTTCTCATTTTACCAGTGTCTCCTTGCATCTGCAGTCTACTGGAACTCATTTGCAGCTCCGTCCCTTCACAGATACACCATAGCTAAACCTCTTTAAGCCTGAACCACTCTGTAAGACTTCAGAAAAAAATGAATGAGTAGAGTGTTCCCCATCTCTACTTTGCTTAAAAAACCATCTACAATGACTTCAGTCTTGTGACAGTCATTCCTTCCTCAGCTGGCTTCTTTGAGATCTTTTCTCACCAACTTCTGTTCCCCTTTCTGCGTCTTTTATGTGATATTTTTGGTAGAGAGGCGTTGAAAAGGAAAGGCAACAAATACAGTGTGTTCAACCATTGCCAAAAGCTGGAGTCACTTCACAGAGACAGAGTGATCTTGGGTTTACTGTGTAATCCTGAACATGTGAAAACTGAAACAGGTCATTGTGGGGGCTCAGATCACAAGATGCGTTGCTACAGCCTGTTTGGGTTTTCTGTCCTGTCAGTCAAAAGAAATCTTTATTATGTTATTCTTAATTAAAAAAAAAAATAGCCAATAGAATGCCATGTCTTAATAATCTAGTGTACTGGATTGGAAGCAAATTGGTTTCATTGCTCAGGACCAATTTATGATAGTCTTAAATAAGCTTTCGTTAACAGGTGTGGCTGCTGTAAATTGTATGCCTCCATTTTCTATCTAAAGAATACAAGTAAGCCAACACAAAGCTGGTTGTGACTCACATATAATGAAATGAAAACAGTATCATTATCATTAAACAGCAAATAAAGCTATTGATTCCTTGCATTACGCTGTCAGGTTTAATTCAATTGCATTTTTTTCTCCTTTCAGTCCTTAATTATGCAGTTCGTGCTGAATCCTCATTTTAACACACAGAATGAAACAATGCCTTACCTTCTTACCCTAGCATCTAAAACACAGGCCTACTGAGCCCCAGTGTATCATTGTAGGACTTAATTACAGGCAAATGTTCACAGCTTCTGACAAAGGCAGGTATTTCAGTCCTGAGACTGTTTGGGGGTGGCGAGACCATGACCAAGCTTCATGCACAATGTCGGCGCTGTTAGGCTGTGGCTGGGCTCTTTCTGCGCAGCCCCAGCTGAATGCACCAACAGCGCATTCTGTTGAGCTTGCAAAGGCAAACCAGGCTGCTAATAAATGGCCTATAGAGCTGGAGCAAAGGAGAGGAGGGCAGAAAAATGCTGCAGCAGTCAAAATGTGGAAGAAAAGTCCTGAGTGACTTTGTGATCCGGTCAAAGAGGCGATGGGGACCAGGGCATGAAGGATGGAGAGATGGGTGAGGGAGAGGGGCAATTCCTCCGAGTCCTTTGTATCAATAGCAGGTACAAAGGGCATTGAAAGGGAGTACACCAACACTGGGAGTCCTTCATTACAGGATGTGCAGTGCCCCACATGTAGTCGGCACGGGTTGGGCTGCCGGTTGCTTACAATGGCAGGGACATATTGTACCATTTCTGATGAACAGAGCAAACTGAATAGCGGGAAGAAAGGGGGAGTTTTTGTTGATGTTTTTTTAAACAACAACCATACAGATCAGCTGAATAACATATTCACTGGATATTGTTCAAGCAGCACTTTTCCCTGCTTGTGGCCGGTTTGCAATACGTGTATTCATGCTGAGGGCTACCTTATTCTGTGAGCTATTCATGAAGTACTTTCTTAATATGCGTCAATAGCAAATTTGGTCCTGGTTGAGTAGCTGTGTCAGGAACAGTCTAGACTGGTGCTTTTTTTCCACTTCTGACTTCGTGATGAATATGGCCCATGACTTATAGACCGGTTCTGCTCTCTTGCCTCAGACCTTCCAAAGCGATCTCCTTCATCTCCAGCTATTGCAACACTGACTTCCACGGGACCGTTCACTGACTTCATTCCCGCTCGCTGCAAGCCAGGGAGCCAGAGCGCACAGCAGAGAGCGAGCACTGATTATTTTCGAGGTGACATGTTTGAGTGATGTTTCTCTTCTGCCCAGATTCACTGCGATTTCCAACACGATTATGGGAGTATGTGAGTCCCCTTCACAAGAACTGGTGAATCATTTTTCTGCTCCTTCAGATGAGCATGTCATAAAAGGAGGAGAACAGAATAAATCCTCTGGCATAAATTCAAGCAAACCACACCTGCCAACATCTCAATTAAACACAAAAGGTATCAGATCGAATGAATATTTGAAAGTATTGACTGTGGGCAAAAAGCATCAGGAAAGAACCTCATGGTGTTCATTTCCTTACAAGGTCCTAAACTCTGTGCTTCTCATGCTCTCTGCAACAGATGCTTAGACCCTGGAAAAATCTGCCTTCCCTGCTTCTACCCCACCTCTTTGGTTCTCGCAAGAATGAGACAATTGAAACACTAAGAAAGGTGATGTTGAAGTACTGTTCTCGCTCGGGGTGTTTTTTAAAAGAGTATTTCAACTCTCAGAAAGCCTATGATCATCTGATTGCTACTTGGGTTTATTTTTTTATGTGCCCTACGTCACTTTATGTAAGGACCCTCAAAGCAATGGAACTGTCTCCACCTGCAACAGAGCTTAAAGAATTGGCTGATAATATGCAGCCATGAACAAACTGCAGAGAAAAAAAAAAGGTTGATTGAGACTCCTTCAGTCTTCTGAGGATGCCACCCGATTCTCACAAAACTAAGTTTCAGCCTGAGCTTCATAATGATCTGAGGTTACTTTTCCCTGAAAAGATTAATATTAGTATTTGTTATCAGTTGTCACAACCGCTGTTTTAAGCTTCACCAACAGGCTAAAAGAACATGGCATAAAATGCTTCCAAATACCGTTTCATATCCTGTATAGGTCTGTGTGGGCATTGTGGAGCCTACTTCCATTCTCTAAACATATTTCTTATTCTGTCTATCATGCTGAAAATGCAAAACAGAAAAGAAATGCTGATTTGGGATCTGTCTTTTGAATTAAGGGGGTTTAGATCTATGTAGGCTTAACTTTCCTGGAAGATGATAATAATGCAGAAGAGTTTGATGAAATTAATACAAGTGGGTCCATAACCTCAGTGATTTCCTGCAAAAGCACGCAGATATAATTAAGCCCATATTCCTCTCCTACACCGGCAGGATATTTCTTACTCTGTAGATACTTCCTTGAGCATCTGTGAGAAAAAAAGAAAACAACTGTAACAAAAAAAACCCTAATGTTTCAAACTGCTTTATAGTTTTAAGGTCTCTCCCTTTGCTTATTACACAGTCTCCTTTTCTCCAATTTTCATCTCCTCCCTACTCTCCCGTTTTGTTTTTCCTTTGCAGTATGCTAGACGCTGAATTAAATAAAAGCACTTATTTGCAAACTTATAGATGCAGGCAATAAAGCCAGCAACACCAAATGGGAATTTCCCTAAGTAGGTTTGTTTGCAGCTTGTTTACTGCTGTTTGCAGCTGTTTCAGATGATCTTTCCCCATCGTCTGCCTAGGAATGGTTGCACTGAGGTGAGGCAGTCCTGAGGGAGGTGAAGCTCCCCAAATTCTGCTACGTCAGAGGAGCCCTCACCCACCACGCCTGTGGAGGGTGCTCAGCTGTTTGTGAGGCAGAGCCTCCAGGCAATAGCACTGGAAACAGCAAAGTGGGTTTGGGTGTTTGTTTTTTTTTTCCCATCTGATTCTCCAACTCAGTGAATCGTTAATATGTTTTAGAATGGAAATGAAAATGCCACAAAAGAGCATCTCATTGCAGGATGTCTGTAAAGATATATAAAAGGATCTTTTCATGGGTAATTATTCAAACCACTTCATATAACTGTCACCATTAAAAGGTCACTAACTTTTACCACACAGGGATTGCCGAAGATACAGTGTTGGCGCCATCTGCTAAAACTGAGGGAAGTATTCTAGTGTCACTCATGGTCATCTGTGATACTGCCTGGTTTTCTCTTCTCTTCTCTTCTCTTCTCTTAACTCAACTCAACGCAACGCAACGCAACGCAACGCAACGCAACGCAACTCATCTTTATTATGCAGAGAGGATCAAGGTGACCACTGTGACTGACAGAGTACAACCTCATAACAAACAGCAGTTCTTTCCCTGAACAACTTTCAGTCACAAAATGATAGACAGACCATATCTCAGGCACATCATCTTTTTACTGGTAATAATTGCAATTACAACCTACAATGTTCTTGCTATATTTCATTTCAGATTTTAATTGCATACTATCATTCTCATTATGAATTAAGATCCCTGTGCATATTTTAAACTGTCTGTAAATACACATTAAAAAGATGACATCCATTACACAACCATGCAAGCAGCATATATGTGGCACATTAAAGAAGCAGATATACTAGTAGAAGAGCTTGCTCTCAACGCAAATGTATGCATACACAAACTTTCTGTGAAAAATAAGTCCTTTGGGTATATTACACATAATCCTCTTCCTTATACACTATAACATCTCCTCTGTCAAATAGGGTTGAAATTGGCTAAATGGATTCCAATTTTATTAGATGAGGACTGACAGGCAGAAAGAAACGACTGTACACCCATTTCTTTGGGAAATCCAGTTAAAAATCCTTTCTTCTCAAAGTTGATGATACAAGTAGTATTACTCCCAGTAATGTGATATGCAGCTGTATTTTCAGGCTGCAAAAAATGTCAGGCTACACAGATACTGTATATCAGAGGCTGCTCTCCTGCTGGCTGAGTAAGTCCTGGACCCCCTGTGAACCCTTTGAACATCTGCAGAGCCCAAGGAGGTTGTAGAGAGGCACAGTGGGTACCAGCAAACATTGCATGCCATCCTTATAGTCAGACATCGGTGCCCTTGTTGCAGTCTAAGTCAAGTGAACTCTGAGACTCACAAAAGGCAAAAGAAAAGAACATTTATGTCTGTGCTGAAGAGGTGCTGAAGGTTTGGGACTCCAGAGGAAGGTGCAAAAAAGCTGCATAGAAAACTTGTCTTTCTTGGAGTGATAATTCAAGGGAGATTTGGAGAAATCCAAGGACAAGATGCAAGAGTCCACCTTAGTGAGATGGTAGGCTGGGCAGAACTGGCCCTAGAGGGTGGAAGAGTAGCATGGAGCTTCCTTTCTTGGTCAAAGAGAGAAATTTTCCGTATGGTTAGCTCTTCAGAACAGCGATTCTGTGCTTGCACAGACCAGAGTAGGCTGTGTCTAGTGTTTGCAAGACAGCCTGAGAAACCTGCTATTCTTCAAGCTTTCCTTATTCTTGCCCTCTGTTTCTCCTGTCCACTTCCCCAATAACCAACAGTAAAGGAAAAAAAAAGGGAAAAAAAGGGGGGAAAAAAAGGGAAGAAAGAAAGAAAGAAAGAAAGAAAGAAAGAAAGAAAGAAAGAAAGAAAGAAAGAAAGAAAGAAAGATGCACCCTTGAAGATTGCATTTATAATGGGAAGCCTGGAGGAAAGTGTTTGTTTCAACTGAAAATTACTCCCACAAATATATGTTATATTTGGGAAAATTACATTTTCCAATTACATTAACTGGAAATTAAAATGCCCTAAGATGCATGCTAACTTTTTCACAACCAAGTTATATGCTAGTGTACCATCCTAAGTATGAGTATGTCACAGCCTGAAACGTGGTCAGTGAATGTGTCTCTGGATGCTTTATTTGGAAGCGGACAGTGCTGAGTGCCCTTAAATAAGTGCACAATTATTAATCCAAATATCCAATTACAAACAGCTTTTGGTGCTTGTGCTCAAGTTTCAGTATCATTGGAGATAGGTTTTTTGGTACTGTTTCAACAGATAATGTAGAAATTAGTGCAGTGTTCGTTATTAGTGATTATTCCTTACTGGGAACGCTTGTTGAATGGGCCTTTCTCCTGCACCTATAATGGGAGGCTGATCGGTGCTGACTTAATGATGTATAGCATCTTATCTCCTGATGAGACTGGAACTCACAGGAAGTGCCAGGGACGTGTCTTTTTGAGAAGGTGACATGGGCTGCATATTTCATGTACTGCTGGAGCGTGCAGGCAGGCTGCGTAGTGATCAAACCCCAGAAGAAGTACATACCTACAATTTTCCTGTGTAACAGAAATGCTGTCATCTGTTGACATAAAAGACATAAGATAGCAGCTCTGTGACCCTACACAGTTCTTCAATCTGGATGGATGAGACAAATCTAAATAATTAAGCATGAGCTCCTCTGATTTTCTTTATGCTAATGCAGTGCCGCATCCAAAACAAAATGGTTTTGAGCTTACCACACTCATCTCCCGCTTGCAGTGATCATTGTGTTTTCCAGTCACTATTAAAGGAAAGGCCAGCAAGGTGAATGTTGAATTTATACAGGGTGCTATAGGCAAGGCTTCCCTGCTGGCTGGCACCAGCTTCCTGCTCTGTCTTTTCTGCCACGTGTGTTTGGGAAACCGACGTTTCCTCTTTGATACGAAGATGTTAGGGTAGCTAAAAATATATACCCATCTACATCTAGGTACACAAGCATACACATACATATATCCAGACACATTTCCATGTAGCAATAGGATTGCATCCAATACCCTTTCTCACCTCACTGCTCACAGCCTGTAGCCCATCATTTCACTTCAACCTTGGGCTTTTTCAGGCTTGCAAGGAAAGAAAATTCCAGCTTTAATACCCCTTTATCAAGTGGAAAGCTCTTAGCTGCCTCCCATTTGAAACTGGGAACAGGCAGTTGTTTAGTCTGTTGTGATTACCATTGCAGAAGATTCCTTTTTACAACTTAATCTTATTTCCTTTTAATAGCGACTGTTGGTAGAATTTAGAAAAAGTGAAACAGAATGCTCACCAGCACATTCATAACAACCTAATGCCAATGGTTTTTTTATTGCTATCCCTATTTAAAATAACTGCAGTTTGTATTGAATTTACCTGAGATTCACAACGTAATTTCCAACTTAATATCTGATTTTGAGCATACTTGTTTTTCCTTAAAGCTTTATTTGTTAATGCATTTTTCTATAATTATGCCATGATCACTTCTAAGTGCACAGTTTACATTGAACAGAGCCATTAAATGTTACTGCTGGTAGTTGATTGTTTCACTCAGTTGTGGAGACATCTTTGTATTTAGACAGAAAACAGCTTTATAGGGAAAAAAATATATTTAGCTGCAGGAATTTCCAGTCACTATTTTTGTTGACGTCAGTAGTTAATCAGCCTGGACAGCCTACAGGGCAATTGTGAAGCTGGTGTTAAGCAGTTCGGTGCTCAGTAGAGATCTCAGGATCCTTGCTGTGCGTATGGTGATGTGCTTTAGTGGGTGGCTTTGAATTGTGCTCTATCTGATGCAAAGACTTCATGGTGCGCTAAAAGCTATCACCAAGGCATATTTTTGAACTTTTTGTTGCTTTCTTCTCTAAACTCATCCTGAGGTGAGGAAGGGATTTTATATTCACAAAATCTGATCTTGATCCTACCTCTTTGGTGAAATTCATTTGAGTTCTGTGCCAAATTTAAATGAAAAACTACAGCTCTTTAATGTGTTTATGGCTCAGTGGGGTACACTATAGTTTGAGGAAAACGTTAGTATGTGTAATACTACTAGTGATGAATAATTAACATACAGTTATAACACCTTTCATCTTTATGGATTTTATATGTGCAAGTATCACATCATTTTTCCGCAGATCACATCTGAAATAACACAGAGCAGCAGTTAAAGAGGATGTACACTCTCAACCAGTCCAGGGTAGGAGCTGAAGGTGACTGCTACACACAGATGAAACAACAGAGGGAATTTAGTTAGGCAGAAAATATTAGCAGGAATCAAGCACCTAGTGATGGAGCTGTGCACAGTGCCTTACGCGTGTAATTAACTGAATTGGAATTTGGAAAGGACACAGAAGACTTCACCACTGCCCTTGCTGAGAGGACTACTGCATCTTTTAATAGCCTCATGTAAGCAAGAGCTTATTTTAATGTCCTGTTCAGAAGAAAGAACATGCCATCTGCAGAATTAGCAAGAAGTATCTGTGGCAAGTGGGCATTCCTTAGGGATTTCCCACTCACAACATTTTCCAGCCCTTCCCTAGCTTTTAAAATCCCCGGGAATCATAATGCAGAGTGACATGAGTGCTTAAAAGCTACTGCAGGATGCCTCTATTTGGGCATTGTGGGTTTGCTGAATCAGGAAGAAAATTGTTATGCATGTATGAAGAGAAAACCTGAGTAGCCACGGTGGCCTTCGGAGAGCTCGGTGCTCTGAGCACGAGGTTAGCACAAAGGCTGTCGAGATCAACCAGGTGTCATTTCTGCCCCAGCACATCAAACAGCAAAACAGGGGGTCCTCAACAAACAGGAGAGGGGATGAGGTTGTCCAATCAAGGGAAAGCCAAGCCCCTTTGGCCTGGTGTTCAAAAATAATTAATTTAGAGCTGCAGAGGGGAAGGAGATTTTGGATTAATTTGCAACGGAGGCCAGCCCAAAGTGCCGATAAATTAAGTAGTTGTGTGGAGCAGCTGACTGAGAGAAAGGGCATGAACATGGGAGCAGGAGAGCTCCCACCCTTAGGCACCACCCCATCTTGCACCAACGGTTGAGGCTCTCCAGCTGGTTAGGATCTCCTGCTTCAATCCAAATGGAGGCCCCTTTACCTGTGCATTCACTTTTGCCCCCAGTTTTTGAGGGGAGAGACTGGGCAAGAAATTATCTGGGCCATCAGTAACGAGGGGAAGGGGGAAAGGGGTGAGCCAGGCACTGGCTCCTATCCCCCTTGTCTCCTCTGGCATGGCTGGTGATGCTGCCTCATTACAGGGGCACCCCACACATCCTCCCAGAACTGTCAGGATGAAAGAAAGCCTCTGGCTGTGGAGCCCTCCAGTAGGACCGTCCATGTCCAAGGATGAGCAATAGCAGAGCATCTGTTGCACCACTAGTACAACCTGCTTCTGGCTACAGCTGCACTCACTATGAATGCAGCAAGGCCTTTCAAGGCTTTAACAACCACAGTGAGACGATAAAGGACTAACAGACTTCAGTTGTGCAAGGTAAACGTGGCTGGTTTGGCAAAGTTTTGTTCTCTGCCCAGTCACGTGGCTAGTTGGCAAGGCACCCTGCGCCTTTTGAAGTGGTTGGTTTTGTTCCTGTTAGGAAAGTAGCAGTCCAGGCAAATTCAGTTCCACAAGGTGCAAAGTCAGTCCTCTGTTCCTGAGGCTCTGAAGAGAGGTCTTCAGTGGGCAGGCAGATGGGTGCTAATTCCTCCCATGAGCGCTGCCTCTTCTTCACTTTATATTGGCCATTGCTTCAGAGGTCACCCCTAACTTCATCCCAATATGCAGTTACTTTCCGATCTTTATCCTTTTGCAGAAGTTTGGTTTCTAGTTTTGCATTTGTCTATTTATAAAGAGAATGGACAATTTTATCCCATATTTGTGTTTCTCCAGCACGGCACTAATTAAAGCCAGTGACAGTCTAGCCCATTTTATAGACATGGAGTCACCTTTACAGATGCCTCCTAAGAGAGGTTTCTAGACTATAAATAATGACTGAAATTGGTCTTACTTTCTTTGCAGGAATGTAGGTTTTATTGACTTTGCTGTGTTTTCAACACAGAAAGAGAGAAGCTGAGTTCTGTTTGGGCTCTAAAAATGCCCCTCACCAATGTGAGCGTTTGTCCATTGGTGATGAGCCCATACCTGCCCCAACCAAAAAAAATAGATAGAAATGAGAATGTATGGGGCTAAAATACTGCAGAGTCTCCGAAGCGCATGCTTTTGAAAAAGTTGAATTCACAGGCTTATGACTATAAAAAAGTCAATTCAGAATGGATTTGCCATTCAAGTTTTGCTGACTGTTCACAATTTTTAGAACTGAAGATCACACTGTAAAACTTGCACTTTGGTAATTTTTTTCTTGAGTACCTAATGGAAAATTAACCTATTATGAATTTTGCATAGCTTCCTCCAGAGACATTTAAAAATGATCTAAAATTATAGCATCTCTTTAGGTAATTTTTTTAGTTATGGGCTGTTTGAGGAACACAATCGGTATTTAAGATTCGCAAGTTACAGAAGTTATTAAGGTCAAAGGGCTGTTCTCAGGATTGGCATTACAAATTGAAAATGTGATTTTGCATTTTACTTTTTTTCAGTCCTGGTTTTTTGCCAACGTTTTCACTTCTTTTACTATGTTTTTACTTCTTGTGTGTGATGTTAAAATGAACTCATCTGTATAAAAGACAAAAGCAAGATCCTAGTGCTTTCTTGTGGTGGGCTGACACTTTTCCCAAGTTGTCCACCAAATATTCTACACCTTGACATCGACATGGCCTCACCTCAAGTACAGTGTACAGTTTTGGGCTACACAATCTAAGAAGGATATGAAAATATTAGAAGGCAACAAAGATGGTGAAAGGACTAGAGGGCATGACCTGTGAGGAGCGGCTGAGGATAATAGGTTTGTTCAGCTTAGTGAAGAGGAGACTGAAAGGTGACCTCATTGCAGTCTACAACTTCCTCATGAGGGAGAGTGGAGAAGGAGGTGCTGGTCTCCTCTCTGGTGTCTGGTGAGAGGTCGCAAGCGTGACCTTACTGATAGATGTTGCATCCAGTTCCAGTAACCTGAAGTTACATCCCCTGGTCTTCACTCATGACTGTATCACAGCTTCCTTCTTGGTTTTCTGATACGGAGCAGGAGCATGAGAGCTTGAGAGGAAAAAAGCAGAAAAGTACTGCCGTTAGTTTCTCACTGACTGTGAGGCTGGAAGAGCCTGATTGAGGGAGAGTGGTAGTTGAGAAGAGAGTTATAGTGAATGATGGCTTTTTAGAACTTGACTGACAACAGTATGTTGAAAGGTGTTTGACATATTCTTCTTTGATAGCAGTAATCATGTTGGTCAAGAGAAGGTCCTAATATTTCTCATTGGCATTCAGCAGCCCCGAGAATTAAGGGTCCCTTTCAAATCTGATGGTTCACATTTCTGTCTGTCACACTGTCAAAGAATTCATTTCCTTTGCGTGGTTTTGAGTCTGTCTTTGCCTGGAGAAAGCACTTTGAACTCACTTTATCTCATCTGCAAAGGAAGAGGACAGCTCTTTGCTATAGAAAATATGTGTCTGATAACTATATTATCCCTTAAAACACCCTTTTCAGACCCAGACTGCCAAATACTCACCACAAAGGCAGGGTAGAACTCTCCCCATTGCTCTGTGGAGAGTTAAGACTGTGCTTTGTGATGTTTGCCCATAGACTAAGACACAAGGTGTACATGTTGGGGGAACATGGAGGGGGAAGGAGTTGTGTATGTGTGGGGGGAAGATCTGAAATTCATTGTACACTTCATTTCTGTTTTTCAAAATATGCCACATCTGTCATTTTTACACACCGCAGTCCACTCCACTTTTCTGGGCTGGCCAGTCCACTCCAGTATGATCAGAAATACTCCTTTATTCATCTTCGCCTGTGACAATGGTGACTAGATGGACTGCTCTTAACCTCCCAACTCATTTTTTATTCTTTGTCATATCAGAAGGATTGGCTGAGTCCATGTAGCACAACATCACTTCGCTCCTCAAAGCAGTGTCCTGCCACTGCTGTCTACAACATGACTTCACACAAGCTGTATCCAATCTATTTCTACGCTGCATTGTCACCAGTTAAAATTGGTCTTGTTCCTCCATTTTCAAGCTGAAAAGAGAGAGGAACAGATAAGCCCCAGTTTAATTTGTTCTGGCAATTATTGGAAATCTCCCACAGAGAGAGGAGCCTTTGCCTATCGGTGCGGAATGACATACAGCCATACGGGCCCAGACAAAAGGAGACCCTGCTTTTCTGCAAGTCTATTCAGGCATGTATAGACATATTGGATGAGGTACCAGCCCATTCGCATCTTAATGGGAAAAAAAGAGAGACAAGGACCTAAAAAAAAAAAAATAACAACTATCAAGTAAGAACTTGAAAACAAACTGTGCACTGGTGAAGAGAGGGGGAGGAAACTCTTTTGACTGTCTAGTCCAGTAGGTAACTACACTGCTGCTGTATGTGTTTTAGAAGTATCAGAATAATTCTGTTATTACAGATAAAGGTTACTGTAAGATTGATTTGGAAATGCAAATTGAAGATAAGTGCGTTTTGGAGCCGAGATAGAAGCTTGGAGCTAAGCTGCTTTTTTTTTTTTTTTCCCCCTCTTTCTCTCTCTCTCTTCCTCTCCGTCTATTTCTGCAAATCAGGATTCAACATTAATTCAACCCAAATGAAAGTGTTAGGATAAAACACCTCTGAGAAGCATTTTAAAATATAATTTCATGCACAATGAGTGAGTAAGTTTATTAAAAAAACCAAAGCGCTAGTCAAAAGGTGAAAGAAATATATTACATGATTATGGAGGAAGAAAGAGGTTATTTAAGAAACAGCTGAAATGGCAGTTCTTTTTAAATTGTCATGTGGATGCTTTTAAAATGCAATGACAATGGCAGCTATTCTTTAAGGCTTTTTCCTTATACTCTGCTCCTGAGCCAGGGGAAAAAGTGTTTGTGGAGCAAATCACTTAAATTCCAGGTAGATTTTTTTTCCCTGACTCTGGATTATTTTTCTCAATTTATGCCTTTAACAATACTTAATAATAATCCTCATGGCCACCTAACTTGTCTACACTGAAAACAAGTGACAGGAATAAATGTCAAAGGTCGGTGACTGACATCCCAGAAATGATTTCTCATTATGTTAATTACATGTTACAGAAGAAAAGTCATAATGTAAACTAAGAAAACAACAGACTTCCCCCCGCTCTGCCCCCATCTTGTTTCTAAAGAAACTGTCGGGACTGATCCAAAGCTCATTGCATTGATTGAAAATGCTTTTGCTCGCTTTGCTGGATTTGGAGCTGATGCATTGTTTATAGGGATTATAACCTCTGTTGTTGTTGTTGTCTGCAACAAAAATTTAATAATTTACAAAGCTAACAAAAACATCTTTCTTTTTGTTAATGATGATTTCTGTGCGGGATGGTTAGAGAATAGGTTTCTGACTGACCAATGCGCTAGTTAGACAAGTTAAAAACTAAGTTTTAAAAACAAAAAATATGCCACCAGATAGTTAGAAAATGCATGTGTAGTTCCAGGGAAATTAGTTTTTATTGCAATTAGAGGCCATTGTGTTTGAGCATTAATAGCCTGGGGCAAACATAATAAACCAGTTCCTAACTGTTGGTAATGACAGATTTCTCAGGGATTATTACTTAATTAACAATAATCTGAAAGGGTGGTTCAGCTGAGATGAAGCATTCATTTATATGGCATATCTAAAAAATACCACATCAAAAGAACATGTAGCCTGCTAACATTTCTCTGGGTCCTTTGGTTTCATTTGTGTATGCCTGCCTGCCTGCCTACATAAGATATTATTTTTGCATCCAAGCTGCTTTTTTTCTGGGTCCATATAATGGTAACTGGTTCCCCCTTGAATATTTGCACATTGTTTTCTTGTCATATGGTGTCTTCTGGATCTATGCAGACGATGATATTAATTAGAAATGCTAACTTGATCAGGAAAGTACCTCCCACGCCCACTCTTTCCACCCCCTCCACACCAGAATGGAGCAACTGTTTCCCCAACACATGCATTATTCATTCCCAGCCACCTCAACATGAAATGTTTGCTATTGTTCCTACCGTCCACCCATGTAGCTTATGTTCTCCCAGCGTCCTTTCTAGTGAATGGCGTCTGTATACCTCACCTCATGGATTACTGGACCCATTCACATACTGGTGCATCAGTTGGGAAAGAGGCTTGATCATCAGACTAAGAGTGTTCTGATCAGTTTGGGATGGTGTCTTTTTTTTTTTTCCCCCTGAAAGTTGCTGCATACTATAATACAAAAGAAATTTTTTCTTTAGAGCGGGTTGTGTTAAAAGGAGGACAGAGCTGTTGAAGCGCCTGTTGCACATACTGCCCAGAAGCACACAAGAGAAAGGCAGTGTGTAAACTGAGCTGCTGTAGCAAATGACAGGAGAACAGAGAAGTGCAAACATAGTGAAAGGTATGTTGTAACATTACTATCATTTTTCTCCGTGGCATAAAGTATATTTTCTATATTGCTTCTTGCTGAATATAGTGGATTGCTTGCAAGAAAGATTTAGAAAGCATTGTATTTTTGTGTTGGTAAGAAAAAAAATGAATATGCTGTGTTCTCTAAGATGTGGACAAGCTGTCTCAAACAGTTCTTCAGAAATATTAGGTAGCTGTCTGCTGCAGTCATTGGTATCCATATAAACGGCTCAGGAGTAATTCCCTTGTTTGTTCCTCAAAGTCTGTTCAAGGAGGCTGTAAGTTTAAACCCGTGCATTACTTAAGAGTGATAGTGGCATGGACATGTTATTCTTAAACAAGTTGTAAAACTCTTCTAATTGAAAAGTTGATTTGTAAAATAGGCATTAGGCACATACATTTCTATTTGTGCTTTCAGAAAACTGTTCAAAGAGCTAATCCGTGTGTCTTGACTGTCTGGTTGGAAGCTTATATTTGGAAGTAGATTAGAATGGCACTTGTGCAGAGCCCAGATTTCTACAATGGATCAAGATTGATTACAGTGACACAGAATTTCACTTTTATTTCAGTAGAATTTAAAGATTTCTTTAGTTCACACAACATCAAAGGTGTCCTTCTAAATAAATATCTGTGCAGTGCTCTATCTCAGGGCATATCTTATTATGTACAACATAATCAGATTGATATGATACTGCATCAGAAACAGCACATGTTGTTTTGAAATGTGCCTTGTGGGAAAATAAAATGGGGGATATATAACAATGTATGTGTTTCTTTGAAGAGAAAGAAGAGTTACAGTGAATGAAGCTCATGCTAATTAATAATGTTGGACAAACACTGCAGCTTTTCTTGAAACACTGAATGAATGTTAAACCACAAATCAAAAGTTTTATTGTCCTTGACATATTACTTTCCAATTCACTGTTCACATTTTTCTAGTTTATTCAGTTTTTCTTCATAGCGAAATGACTAGGAACTACTGCTCCAGAGTCCACCCTCCGAAATTAATGGTGTGTGGGAATTATCATTAAAGAAAAAACTCCCACATTTTTTAACAAAAGTTGCAGAGACGGGTGAATGCCTGTTAAAACCCTCTGCAAGTGGAGCAGTCCGGCTCCTGCGCGGGGGGAACTCATAGAATCATAGAATCATAGGGTTGGAAGGGACCTCTGGAGATCATCTAGTCCAACAATACTCACTTTCCTCCTCCTACCTCTGACACAGCACGAGAAGCAATGATCGTTTTGCTGCTCCATCAAGGTCACCCCACTGGCTTCCCAGCCAGCTACATTCCCCACATGGTGGGGTGCCACTATCACGGGGGGGCTGTGAGACTTACTTGTGCCAGAGTGGGTAGGGGTCTGCAGCCCTTGGGGCAGCTCCTGAAGAGGAAGGCTTTCCTCTGCCCAAGTTTTAACGGTGCAAACTCCTCAGGGTGCCCAGCTTCTGCCCAGGGCAGCCACAAGAGGGCCTTTCATCTCTGTTTTGGTTTCAAAATCATAGTATCATAGAATGGTTTAGGTTGGAAGGGTCCTTAAAGATGATCTAGTTCCAACCCCCCTGCCATGGGCAGGGACACCCCCCACTAGACCAGGCTGCTCAAAGCCCCATCCAGCTTGGCCTTGAACACTTCCAGGGATGGGGCCTCCACAATTTCTCTGCGCAACCTGTTCCAGTGCCTCACCACCGTCATAGTGAAAAATTTCTTTCTGATCTCTAATCTAAATCTACCCTCTCTCAGTTTAAAAACATCACCCCCTGTCCTATTGCTACACTCCCTGATAAAGAGTGCAACCCAGGTACCATCTCTGCCATCTGGGACAGGTGGGAGATGCAGGCGGGCAGAGTGGGTGTAGTGGCCAAACAGCAGGGCAAGAGGAAAACCTCATTCCAGCCTTGGCCAGCACTGCTTGAGGCTGCCTCACTGCAGAACCGGGACAGCCCAGCCTTCTGCATCTCTGTGTCACTCCAGCAGCCTGCAATGCTCTCCTTATATGAGTTTTGCAAGACACCACTTCCCTGTTTAAATCCTCCTGAAAATGCAGCTGTTTGCTGGGGCTTCCTGTGTCACATTCACTGGTTTATTTCTCCGCCTTTGATATTTAACTAGAAATTAGCAGCAACTGACTTTAATAAAATCTGATCATTTCTTCTGTGCATCTCAAACTTAACGGTGGCTCATACCTCTCCTGCCTTAGAGCTGCCCAAGTACTTACAGATGAAAGCTGCATGTGTTTTGGGTTTGCCCTTCCTAGTACCATCAAGTGATGCATATTCATGAGCATGTCATATCTTCTAGGGGAAAATGGACACCATGCTTTCCATATGTGTCATATTATATTGCATTATATTATATCAGTTCATAGTATATTATATTACATTATATTGTACTACTTTATTTTGTGCAAGTGAAATATTGATTAAGAAACCCAGTCCCCTTATATTATGCAAGTGGAGATCATTCTGACATTAAAAAGTGGAAAATTTCATTTAAGCTGTATTTTGCTTCTTATCATGTGATTGGCAGGAAAAATATTTCTTGAAGGAAAGATATTCTAGTGGCTGGAGAAAAAGTGATAGATTTTTGACAGGTAATACTATGAATTTATATTGCACTTCCATCCCAAGGAATGTCACAGTAATATAAATAGTATCTGAATAAAATTTTAGTTTCTTCAGACATATTTTGTGCCTGTAGTTATTCATTGTTGCTAATGAGATAATTAATAGGCTAATGGGCACAAATGATATAATATAGGCATTTAACTCTGCCATCTGAATGCCAAAGCTATACCTGTACCTACAAAGTATATAGTTAGGTGTTGTAATTCTTTTATGTGTCTTTTATGTGCCTCTGCAGAACTGCAGGTCATATCTTCGTGGCTCTGTTCACCTGAATATTCTTAGTGAAGTCAACTGGAAGGTGCGAATTAGCAAAGCAAGTAAGATTTGCCTTGTGCAAAATCTGTATAAATCTAGAGACTAGGCCAGAAGCTTTTTTGGGAAAATTTGGTCTTATGCACATCGAAACACTTTGCTTCACGTTGAAACATGGCAAATCCAAGATCAAATGCAATAATGTAGAGCGTTGCTGTAAGACTGCATAGGCCACAAGTGAGAGAATCAATGCCAGTTTCAAGTAGATTTAGATAAACAGAAAAGTAAGTTTATTGAACATGAAAAAGAACACTTCTACTCTTACAGTAAGTGTTGATCAATTTTTAAAAGGCAGAAATAGCTAGGGTCTCCTTTATATCTTAACTGACGAAGGCAAAGAAGAGTGTCTTACTGTGCCCCACGATGTGGTACAGCAAGCTATGATGGAGTCACCGGGGTTCAAACTTTGTTTTATTGAAAATATGTTGTACTTATAGGAAGGGTCATTTAATTATTTTTGCTTGGATACATAGACTGTGAACCTATACATAGACAGTGAACACATAGAAAATAAGGAGGTGATTTGCAACAGCCAACATGACTTCACCAAAGGCAAGTCATGTCTGACAAATTTGGTGGCCTTCTACAATGTTGCCACAGCATTGGTAGATAACAGGAGAGCAACTGATGCCATCTACCTGGACTTATGCAAAGCATTTGACACTGTCCCACACGACATCCTGGTCTCTAAATTGGAAAAGCATGGATTTGATGGATAGACCACTTGGTGGATAAGGAACTGTCTAGATGGCTGCGCTAAAAGGGTTGCGGTCAACAGCTCAATGTCCAAGTGGAAACCAGTGACAAGTGGCGTTCCGCAGGGGTCAGTACTGGGACCAGTGCTGTTTAACATCCTTGTCAGAGACATGGACAGTGGGATTGAGCGCACCCTCAGCAAGTTTGC
>VWZL01004418.1:198943-227650 GCA_013396915.1 Stercorarius parasiticus
AGAAGAGAAGGCTCCAGGGAGACCTTATAGCAGCCTTCCGGTACATAGTGGGCCTACAGGAGAGATGGGGAGGGACTCTTTATCAGGGAGTGGAGTGATTGGACAAGGGGTAACGGTCTTAAACTGAAAGAAGGGAGATTTAGATTGGATATCAGGAAGAAATTCTTTACTGTGAGGGTGGTGAGGCACTGGAACAGGTTGCACAGAGAAATTGTGGAGGCCCCATCCCTGGAAGTGTTCAAGACCAGGCTGGATGGGGCTTTGAGCAGCCTGGTCTAGTGGGGGGTGTCCCTGCCCGGGGCAGGGGGGTTGGAACTAGATGATCTTTAAGTTCCCTTCTAACCCGAACCATTCTATAAGCTTAAAAATATTCTCTGTGCCTGATAAGGTTTCTCTCTACTACTTTGTAAAATTGACTGGTTTATTTCAGTACTTACATAGTAGAGGCAAATCACAGCACGTGTGGATTCAGCCTAACAGAGTAGGAGGGGAAGAGATGAAAAGACCCAAAGAAATAATAGAGGGAGACTAGACATAATGAGCACTCAAATCTTTTGTTTTACATCGTAAAATGTGATTTTGTATGCACTTCAGAGTTACAGAAATTTAGGACTTTTCTGAATTCCTTTTGTCTTCTTCTGATACAAGATCAGAGGTCACCTAAGCAACTTCTAATAGACTACTCTCTACCCTGTTCTTAAAAGCTAAAAACCTTGAGATTTCACAGTTTCTATCAGTCATCTGTTCCAATATTTCAGCCACCAGACTCAGCAGACCTCTGCTCAAATTTCTTGCTGTCTTCCTGGCAGCAGTTTGGGAGTCTATCCATACCTCCTTTAAGCTGTGATGCGCTGCTTTTCTGTGCTGAGAATGCCAGTAAAAGTGCTTCACATACGTGACATGAGCAACTTGCCCAACATCCTGTTGACACAGCACAGAGTGGCATTTCCTCCTTTGCAACAACCCATGCATCAAAGTGTTGGCTCCTATTCAGTTTGTGGTCAGCTCTGTTCCTACAATGCTGACTCCTAGACCGTTATTCACCCCTCTATGCCTAGGCATTTGATTTTGCCATTCCAAGGCTTGTACTTTCCACTTGTCCGTATTGAATTTTCTGGTATTGATTTCCTACTATTTCTCCACTTTATCAGGGTAATTTTGAATTCCAGCTCCATCTTCCCAAGTGCTTACAGTGTCTCCCAGACTGATGTCATCCTCACATTTTGTAACTGTATTGCATCATGCAAACTGTTAGCGTAAACATTGAATAGTACTGGTCATGAAGCAAAATCCTGCAGGACCACTTGATGTTGACTCCTGGTTTGACACTGAGCTACTGATTGTTTTCTAGTCTGTCTTACTCTCATTTCACCTGGGCCATATTGCCTTATGTTGCCTTTGACAATGACTTGTGGAGTTGTGTGAAACACTTTACAAAGGTCAAGACATATTGCATTTTCCTCATCCTGCATCTGCTAGGCCAGTTATCTTACCAAAGAGAGGAAAATCAGGTTGTTTTGTTGCCAACTTGTTCTTCACAAATCCATGTTGGCTATTCCTTAGGACCTCACTGTCCCCTAGATACTGAAAAACTGGTTGGTTGTTCCAATAACTTTCCATGCATTGAAGTTGGAATGCAGACTATATAATTCCTCAGAGAGGAACTCACTGGTTCCTCTTCCCCATTGCCCCCTCTGCCTTTAAATATAGGTATAATGATTTTCTTCTGCCAGTCCTCTAGGAACTCACCCATCTTCTAATGAAGATAATAACTGAAGTTTTGGCTATTGCTTTAGCTGATTTCTGGAGTACCTGAGGGTAAATTCTGTGCAGACTGTTTAATTTGGCAAGAGATTTCAGAAATGTAGGTTATATGGCTTGAGAGAAGACAGAACATAATACCTAAATATCCATCAGTTTTCACTGGGCACTAGATCAGTCTTTTGGCTGAGATCAAGATAAATTGAAGAAGTCAAAATGGATCCATCCTTTTTCTCATGCTTCCCCCAATTTTTAAAAGCGAAGATGTAGTAAGAGGCTGAAAATCTGGAAGAACTTGAAGGTGATATTTATACTACTAGATTTTTTAAGGAGACAAAATGATTCTTCAGTCAAAAGGAAGAAATCAAAACTCATGCTTCAGTGCATAAACCAATCACAAGGGTCAGCAAGGATGTCTCACTCTTTCCAGCATCTCACAACAGTACAGTCTTACTTTTTATGATTAACTAAAGATTATGGATCAAGCAGTATCACATTATTGACCTCAACACTGATCCTGGTACTTATTCCCATTGTTCTTTATTTTCCACTTCTCCTTCCCCACTCTGAAGCTTCAAATACAAAATATTTAATTAATCAAATTCCTCCCACAAAGAGAAAGAAACAAAATTACATCAAGGATGGATTTTTCAGCTTCACCTGGAAGCAAAGTTTCCTTGAGCAACCATCTTTCAGGCAAATTATTTAAGTTTACACGCACAATGTCTTTCAAGTCTCATACATTTGTCCAGCAACCCATAGCTCAATATCTCAGAAAAATACCACATTTTCTGCTTTTCTTCTTATACCGTCTCTGGTTAGGATTTTGCTTGTGTCAGGTTAGAAGCCCACTCCATTTCCACTTGGGAAGCACTATCTTTCCAGCTTCTTGGTATAATCCTCTTTGCTGCTATTAGTCACAGCTATTCTGATGTCAAGTTTCTTTTGTCAGAATTTCCTTCATTTCTGAACTGTCACCTCCAAAGCATACTGAGAGGGAGTTTAACTATTTGGAAGTACTAGTTATTGGCAATTTCCAAAGGCAAAAATCTCAACATTAGAGCAGAGATCTGGTTTGGCAGGGCAATCCTCATTTCTCGAAAAAGTGCAGTCCAGAACTTGCTAATAAAAACGCAGATCCACAAGTAAGAAATAATAGATTTAGCAGGTACATAAGAAAAATCTTTTTGCTGCAATGCACACACGGGTGGGCTGACAGCAAAGCTGCAATCTCATTTGAGAAGGTCTTCTGCAATGTATTTTAACTTGCTTTCCTTTAAGCCCTCCTCCATTTTCTGCATTTCCTTGCTCTCTTTTGATTGCATATTTGCAATTCTATGTCTGAATTCTTGAGTATTAAGAAAGGATCTTCAAACCATTTGAGGGATTACATAAAGTGACTACTGACGGTGGGAGAAATGGGCCTTGATGTCCCATGCAGTTGCTGTCAGTAGGGTCTTCCTGTGTTTATTTGCTGTGGTTAGGGTCATTAATTCTTCATACACTGGCTGATGTCTCCCCAGCTGAAGAGAAGATATGCTTAGATATTAAAGAGGCCCCATGTGACCTGCTGGTGACCACCAGTGAAGAACAGTGAATGGAAGTATCTTACTCTCAGGTCCATACTCAGTTTGCACTGGTGTGCACCACCAGATCACTAAGAAGGCTTTCAACAGCGGGGTGGTCCCTGGGATTTATATATGGATAAAATTTTCCTATAAGGCTATTAACAAACAACCAAAGAGAAGCAGAACCACAAAGCCTGGTTTACTATGGTTATGTCTTTTCCCCATAACTCTTCCTTCATGCACACAATAATTCCAGCTCTTCCAGCTCCCTTAGCATACCAGCTAAAACACCTCAGTTGCTACTCTGGAACCACATGCAACTTGGCCAAAGAGATTGTATAACTGCCAATCCTTTCCTCACTCTGGACATTAATCTGGGTCTCTCTTCCCTACTGTACCTGCTAATTCCCAGGGAGCAGATAGAAATACAGTAATCCTTGGGATCTCTATCTGTCTTTCACAATATTAGTGGAATATCAGTGCAATTATTTCAGTGTAGAAACTCATTTTCTTGGGAAATCAGAGTCAAAACAGCTGCAAAAGATCCTCCCCTGTGAAGGACAGCAACCAGATGGCTCACAGCAGATAATGGAAGGATGGGAATTTTGGCCAAGAGTACCTCAGCTCTTACAAAAACTGGTATTACATCACCATTACATATTGAATACTAAGACAGATGGAGCACTAGGTTTTGGAGTCTCCTCTGAAAGAGTCACCTGTAACAAATTGCCAAGCCAAGAGTTTGCCAGCAAGATGAAGCCTAAGAAATCTTTTATATTCTAGTAAATGCTAGTTCTTCTTATCTATTAAGTAATCCAGGCAGAGGAAGCGCTTCATCTAGAATACTCACCTTTTGAAATGGGAGGGAGCTGGGAAAGCTGGGAATGTGTCCCGGCTGTGGATTATGAAGGTGGAAAATAGATAATGGAGTCCTCTTCGTGAGAGGTATTGTTAGTGCATGTCACATTTATAGAGCACAATTAGATAATGCCTCAAATACACTCCCTGACTGCAACAATGGAGTTTGAAGACCAAAATCTAGAGGCTGGCATGCAAAGCATCCAAGGTTGTTTTTCAGGCTTTACAAACCTTATTCTTGCTGTATTAGAACAGTTCTGGGACAAATGAGGTCAGCTCATCTTTATTCCTTCTTAGTGTATTTTTTCAGCTTGAAAGTGTCCTGTGAAGGCCAGGCACTCATATTCTGTATTTCTAGAAACACTTTGAAGCTAAGTGATAAGAACAAGGTAGACTCTAACAGTTCAGATAGAGAAAGAGGCTGTAAGACTTCTGTTTCTTTTGCTGGTTTGATTTCATAGACAGCAGCTTGAAGTTGGCTTGAAAATGTTCATCTTGCTGGTTAGTAGCACGTTTTCATGCTCAGACAAGGCAATCAGTGAGGTGAAGACAAGGTACACATGCCAGTGTTGTACAGTTGAATCAATGTCAAACTCAAGAAATACGAATTAGAGGAGCTCTTAGAGCACCTACAGCTATTTTGTAAGTTAAAGACAATCCTTTCTGTATGATCTATACAGATACAATTTTAAGCCAAAAAAAAAGACAAAACAAGAAAAACACTACGGGTGCATACAATTATTATGAGAGATGGCCAAATATTGTTTTCTGGTTAGAAAAAGAAATTACCCATTTACTTCTTTGTCTTTAACAGCTGCTTTTGGAAGTAGGTTGTTTTGGGTCCATTTCTAATATGTCAAAACACTACGAAATGCCATGTTAACCAGGAACACAGTCATAATGAAACTAGGAAGTTGTCTTCACCAGTAACAGCACATAGGCCCTTACCTATCATTTTTTTTTATCTTCATGCATGGGAAGAAATATTACCTCTATCTGCTCCAGATAGGAGATAACACTTTTTCCATCTTTGGCATTTGGGGGGTATCAGAGAGCCTTATCGTTTATCCAGCAGCTGTGGGATAAGAAAGAGTACAGTTTTCACCGATACATGGAAATATGTCATATTCTGGGGACAAGCATACCCAAAATGCAATGTTTAGTAGCTAAGGAACATGATTTGCTACCATAGCCACCATGCAGCACAGACAGGGACGCCTCAGGCTCAAAATGCATTCCAGGTCTGCAACAGGAATGGGTTTTATCCCATTGCAGGGGAATGGCAGATCAGGCAAGGCATCTGCTCAGGACCTGGAAGAGGGGAGGGACATGGGCAGAAGGAAGCAAATGAAAAATAGAAGGAAGACATTAGTACATTTTTCTCAAAGAGGATTGTAACAGTTGTGAGTAGGTCCTGTCCAGGGCATAAGTACTCTGCTGCCTAGCGCAGGAGGCTGCATCCCTGAACTTCATCCCTGCTGGCCTCTCAGCTGGCCTTTGCGGAAACCTTGGCACTGACAGGCACCAGCGCTTCACCCCACACCTGACCCATCCTTCTCCTTCTTCCTTTTTTATAGCACCCTTCCCACCCAGCCCTCTTGTTCTTGGCAGGAAACTGCAGATTTTGCCTATACTGCTCAGAAGCCTTGAGACAGGTCTCAGCAGAGGCTGCTGGTACAGCTGCAAAGCAAGCGAGAAAGGTCACACTGTGAGGGAGAGGAGGGAGTTTGTATTTTTAATGAAAGATACAGGCTTGAAAGGGTTTTGAGAGGGTTATCACAGTTTACATGAACATCAAGTCCCAGTTTAGAGTCACTTGTACAGGTTTTTTCTTCACATGGTGGCAAAAGCAGTCAGAAGAGTGTGAGAACTTAAAGGACTTTTTCCTTAATAACAGAAGTTTAATTAGTGTAATTTTCATATGTGTTATATGTTTTTGCACATCCTTGATTGGATAGGGGTTGTTTTGTCTGGCATTTATTTGGATTTTCCAATGTATTTGCAGTACCTCACTTAGTTCCTATTGAGGCTGACTTCATCAGAGTTAGACCAGCACGGAGGTTTTTGAAACCCTCTTGTCCTTCTGTCCTGCTTTTTTACAGTAATATTTACAGTACCTCACACTGCGTAAAAGCTGGGCGTCAGATCCTCACCTGATGTAAGTTATCAGCATCATTTTACTTGGATATGTTTATTTTGTGATTGTGTTTCATTCTCTTTGATCTTTTTATGCGTCTATAACCATAGGGCTGGGATTTATACGATGGGACTCCCTCTGTCATTCTGTGGGATTTTTTGCTCTTCAAGCACTCTAGCTTTGAAGGACTTCAGATCTTGAGTAAAATGGGTACACTGATGTGTCCCAGGAGAGATTGTTGACTGGTCTGTAGCTGTAATTTTATGACAATGGATTGTATTCTGAGTTAATGTTTATGCACCATATGGCATGTTGTCAAGTTTCATTGTATTATGAAGATCTCAATAAAATGAAGTAAAAATAAAAATACATGTTCAGACCCAGTCTATTTTCAAGATCAGTAACAAATGCTTCTAGATTTTTCCTTTTAATTTAAACTTGCCAAGTAAGCATGACAATAGGTAATAATAACAGTAGGACTGGTTGGGCCAGAGATAAAACATACGAAGTTCTGGAAGTAGTACGAAAATATTTAGGACTATAATCAGACAGCCTGTTTAGAGGTACCTAACTTAGATACTGCAAGCATTAGGATTTCTAAAACGAGCTAAGGATTGCATAAATTGCTTAAAGAGATTTTAGATCCTGGCTTAGTGGGGCCTCCGTCCCTGGAGGCTGGTGTTAGGCACCCATTGCCGGTGGTCTGCCTCGTGCAGAATACAGCCTACGCTTCCTTACAGGACTAGTGTTCCTGTGGGGTTGTTGCAAAGGCATTTTATGACAAAGTTGTGAGGAACTAAACTGTAACAGAAACCTAAGAAGTAATCTGTGAAAACATAAAAGAATAATCTATTTAATGCAGGGTAAAAAAACTGCACAATACTCACACCCCCACCTTGGGTGTAAAATGTCACAAGAAATTCAAGGAACAAAGTAAAAAGCTCACTTGGATCATTCTTTTCACTCAAATTTAATTTCTTCCTGCTATGTTCATTACTAAGTTGTTTAGTTTCTTTTGGCAAATTAGTGGGGGAGAACTCTTTAAATGTGTCAATTAACACAGAAATAGTTTTCCATTAACATATTGCTAGTACAGTGTGTGTGCTGCTAAGAAACATTTACATATATAAATTAGGAATATCACATGTGGTTTTGTATGTATGTACAGAGAAAGTGGAGGAGGAAGTTTAAAAGTGATTACCTCTTTCTTCCCCACTTTCTCAGTGTAATATGTCTCCTGCAAATTAATTGCCCCTGCTCAGGTGACATGCCTGCATGGGATCCACTAAGGTCTGTAGTATTCTACGCGAATGCTGGGTCCACACAGCAAAAATCCATTGGAAGGACCAGGCATAAGAGATGTAAGCATGTAATTAATTTCATGAATACAAATAGTCCACTGACTTTCTGGGAGACCACTTTTTGCTCAACATGACAAATATGCTAAGTGCATGTATAAACCTTTTCAAGTCTGAGCTTTTTGACTGTGAAATCCTTGGCGTTTATGTAAATGTGTATTGACCACAATACAATTCATTCCCAGTGGAACTCTCTGGATGCCTATATGGTCATCCAGACTATTAATATTTTTATCCTCTCTTTGGAAGTGCTGTTCTCTTCAGAATTAAAAAGATAAATGGGTCACTTGTGAGAAATGCTAGAAGTTGGTTCTGGCAGATATTTCTTTTTCCTTTTCATCTTTTCCCAGAATTAGCTATTCAATTAAGAATAGTTTAACTACAGTATAAATATGGGGGGGGGGTGTGTCTTTAAAATGGGAGCATGAAGAGTAGCTCATACTTGGCATACGACTACTTTAATTCATAATATGGGCTGGAAGAGAAATTTGTATTTGCAATGGTGGGAAGTGCATTATTGTGACTCTTTTGTGTAGAACAATTAGGTAGTTCCTTTGTACTATACATAGACCACCAGTTGCAGAGAGTTCAATCAGATCTTCACGGGTCTTTATGAAGCCAAAAGCCATATTTGTAACTGTTGAGTGACAAGAAAAAGGATTTTCAGCAATTTCTGCAGGACAAGAACAGAGAAAGTAACCTAAACAACTGAGCTGGTAATCAAATATTCATCACAAAAGCAGGGGCAAGAAGAGCATTCACTTTGGGTCAGGGATCTAAACTGCACAGATGCAACTAAGCCTATTACAATGGGCTACTCAATTGTGGGTAACGAACTGGGTTCTGAAACATTAAAATTGTTCTTGAAAAAAAAAATACCCTCTGCAGAAATCCCAAAGGTCATGCAGTCTCCCTGGGCTCAATAATTTTTTGTGTGAGCAAGGAAAACAAGATTTCCCTCCTTCTACTGCCTTCAAATGCTATGCACATCCCCATGAAACATGTTTCTATAATGTATTTCATATGACAAGCAGATGTCCTTAAGAAACTTTTGGAGAGCTCCAAGAAACAACTTGCGTTAAGAGAACTTTCAGTTCTGCCTCACTCAGTCATGCCAACAAGTGCCTTCTTGTATGACTAGTCCCCCGATCTCCCTGCAAGGAGCTACCCAGCCTGAGGCAGGACAGACTCTGTCTCAAAGCCTGTGTCATCCGTCTGCGGCAAAAAACACTAAGGCCCACCTGACGCTAGAGATCCCACCAAGCTAGCACAATCAAAGTACATGGCTATCATCCTAACCAACTGTTGTGTCTACAGTCTAAGTGATCCTATAATAATCCGTCACACTCAGCTGGTGAAGAAGCTCTCTGCATGAATCGTCTGAAAGACTCAGTCATCGATGACCTTAACTGTAACTCAGCCATCAGTTGTGCTACCACACAATTCAAATCCTAAATGTACACGAGTGCTGAGAAATACCTTGCTCCACCAGTAGGCCTTGCGGATCCAGAGGCCAATAGTACACAGCTGGGGTTGGTGAAGCTGCAGGAAGGGAGCCCCAGGGATCCCCCAGAACCACAGGCCAGAAGTTAACAAAGGTGGTTTTCATTCTTTTAATAACAACTAAGGATCTGAGACAGAAAAAAAAAATCATTCTCCTTCAGCCTCAGAGACCATTCCTCAAAGGAACAATTTTTATTAAAAACTGTTATTAATAGTAGTAATTTGCCTTTAGGCAAGAAGGAAAATGTAAGAAGTTTGAGCCTGCTTGCTCACAGTTTTTGAAAGGCATGAGACACCAGAAACCCTGCTATTAACATAAAAAAAAATGGTGTGCCACCTCACCACTAGTGCTCTCTTCTGTTCCTACAAAAATATATGATTGTGTCACCATAGGCTGGCATTAAATGGAGAAAATACTGGTACTCAGGGAAGGAATATCCTCTTACAAGACTTTACATTACTTAATGGCAAGTTTCCTGGTAGTTGCTATACCCCAAAACAAGATTGCATTGGGAATAGAAAATGCTCTGAGGGATGCTGCTCCTGGGGGCCACTGAGATGCATGCTATTTTCAAGAAAGGTTCCTCATGGAACTGCACTGCAATGATGAGTGACATTCAAATGAAAAAAGCTGTTACCACACAGAGCCTGAAGCATGTATGTCCCTATTCTTGACCTTTATTTCACTGCTTCTACTTACTTTGCTTTCGGCTGATATATCTCACGTGCAGAAAAAACATTCTGATGGTCAGATTTCTTTTGCTGTTGACTCATTACAGGTGTACTGGTAACTCTGCAAGTTTATTTAACCATGTCTTGATACTACCTTGCCTACGTACTGTTGATCCTTGTTGTCTGAACTTATTTGCAGGAGACATCTGGCACCATTACTTTTGAATTTGTGGTTTGGGAGTTCACTTACAAACACAATTCTTATTGCCACAGGAATTGGTCCATCATGTTGTATCACCTCTTCTGTCACCTGGACAAAAATGTAACTTAGTTGTACAGTAGATGGCATTTCTTAAATTAAAAACTGCAGGCAGGACCCTAGCAGCTGCCTGATTCTGCTTTCCCTTCCTGTTGCATGGCACAAGCAGTGCTGAGTTCCCTGAAGTCATGCTGAGGAGTGGTGGGAAAGCCTTCCCCACATTTACTTGCCAGCAAAACACGGGTTGTCAATAATGCCCCTCTGACTTTGCTGAGAAAAACTTGCTGTTGACAACATAGAATCACAGAATCATAGAATCGTAGCATCATAGAATAGTTTGGGCTGGAAAAGACCTTTAGAGGTCATCTAGTCCAACCCCCCCNAGACTGAACAACCCCAACTCTCTCAGCCTGTCCTTATAGGAGAGGTGCTCCATTCCTCCGGTCATTTTTGTGGCCCTCCTCTGGACCAGCTCCAACAGGTCCATGTCTTTCCTGTGCTGAGGACTCCAGAGCTGGACACAGTACTCCAGGTGGGGTCTCACCAGAGCGGAGTAGAGGGGCAGAATCACCTTGGTTGACCTGCTGGCCACGCTTCTTTTGATGCAGCCCAGGATACGGTTGGCCTTCTGGGCTGTGAGCACACGTTGACAGCTCATGTCCAGAGCAAGGTGCATGTACCTTGTGTGAAGAGCACTTCAGTCTCCCTTCCGCAATATAAATGTATGTTGGATGGGGGGAGCTAAGGACTCATGGGGCAGAGAGAGGCAAGCACTGCACAGACAGCTCTTGGATTCCTTTGACCGTGTGTATCCGGCAAGCTAAGCCTCGTCCCTGCCTCTTGCAAACAGTTGCCAACTTCTTCACGAAGTGACAGACACACAGAGATTACTGTGGTCCTTCCAGGCTTATACTGCTTAGATAAATCCCCATTCTTTGGCTTTGCAGACAACAAGCCCTAGCACATTACGCAGCCAATGTCTAAACAACCAGCAGTGCTGTACATTGCTCCACTTAGAAGAGGTTTTTCATGTTCTGTGCTGACAGTTTGTCCTTTCTTTGTTTAATCTATTGAGCCTTAGGTTGTAAACTTTTCAAGGTAAAGGGCCTGTTAGTTGTTTGCTATACTTTGCATTTGTACAGACTAACAGCACTGTTTAGTCATATTCCTTCTGGGCTTTGTACTTGGAAACATTATTTTGTGTAGAAATTAGTCTAAGACAGATAGTTATTTTGTCTTTACTTCCCCTGTGGACATTTATTCCAGACTCAAGGTGCTTTTTTCAGATTTCAGCCAACTTTTGGATTGAATTCTAAATTTCTCTTTCAGTAGATTTCTCAATGTACGCAGTCTTCCAGTTGTACCAGTTTAGACGCTGGGGAATTTTCAAACACTCCTCTTCTTTGTTGAAAACATTGCACTGTCTCACTCTTCACTTCAAAACGTTATCATGAAAATCTTTAAAATATTTTTTATTATTTTGAAGTCTTTCAAGAATTTCAATTAGAAATAATTGACAGACATCTCCTGCTGCATTTTATTTCCACAGGATAAAACAATTAATTAAGACTTAAGTATAGAACAGCAGTAAAATTGTGAACTACTTGCATAAGCCTCGGCCCCATATGCCTTTCCTCATGAGTCTGTCTGTCCTGAAAAGAGAAAGAAGAGTTCTCAAAAAGAACAGCAAAAATACTAGGCCCACAGAGGATGTATGGAGTGTTTTGACAGAGTAACTTGAGTGCAGCACCACATCATTAAACTCAGCAAAATTGTGAAGGAAAGGTTTGCTACAGTCCGTAGCCTGCAGTGAGGTGACCCACTAAACTGACTTCATGACAACAAAAGATCCTAGACTGATGAGAAAGTGTCCTCTGATAGAGGTCAGCATTCCTCTGCCTAAGCAGGTCTTTCAGGCCTGTGGAGGAAAAAATGTGTTAGCTTGACTTGCTTGGACATATCACACAATAGCATGTGACCGTCAGCACTGTGAAACCTTTTGTGGGCTATAAAATGATTAACTGACCATTCAAATTCTAGAAATCTTGCATTTGTAGCAGCAATCAGCTCCTCAGAGAGGAGGCAGTAGAGTGTGAAACTCGAACTCGAGAAACGGGGAGGTTGAAGGAATAATTAAAATTAGAAATAACTTGGAGCTGTTAGAAATTACATTCAAGGTTTGCAATATAGCAGTAATATCTGTATTTATGTAGATGCGTGCATGCACGTGTGTATAATGATAATCACATAGTTTCCAAACAGAAAGAGAAAGACAGTTGCCAAAAGTGTTCACCAGCTATTATAATTTTCCAGAGTGAACCATTTTTAAATATTCTCTAAGGACTTCTGGTCATAAATATTTCTAAAGAGTATGCACTTAACTCATGCCAATCAATACCATAAAGCAACACTACAGCTAAGCTAGCAAAGTAGAGAACTCTTATTTATTGACTAAATCCTGACAATTCTTGTTTCTAAGGCTCCAGTTCTGCAGCTTATACTCTAATAGTATTCCTAGTTTCAAAAGGTGTGCATCCTGATATTATATTTTTATATAGAAGATTAAATATTTTATAGCATATTTGCCTGTTGAGGAAACTCTTTTGCCTTGGGGAAAAAAAATATCCTCCTATGAATTTCCTTTAACTTTACAGGAGACTGCAATTCTCAGAACCAGGATCTCTCTTGGACATTTCAAAGGACTGCGTACAGGACCTACTTTCTTCACAAGGGACCTAAGATACTGTGTTTTGACTTTTAAGTCAGCCCTAGTATACGGATGTGGACTTCAGGTAGAATGAGCAATGCAAAGAACTTGCTTGGACTTGGTGTCTCCTTGTATTTTTGGGGACTGATGGACCTTACTACAACTGTACTGTCAGGAAGTGCCAGGCCCCTCACTGAAGGGCAAGAAGACAACCTGTCAGACAAGCTGCATCAGCGTATGAAGCGGAGCTGGGTGTGGAACCAGTTCTTCGTTCTGGAGGAGTACACAGGAACTGACCCTCTGTACGTTGGGAAGGTAAGACCCGCACCAGGAGGATATCTGGCAGAGCGTATACATTTGTGTATCTGCAGTCCATGGTGAAACACAGGAAGTTTCCCTAATTGCCTTTACGTTCTTTCTGGCAGTAAATTTATCCACATTAATTTCACTTCTGCTCCCTAGAGCTTTTGACCAGTATCACCTTTGTTTGGGAAGAATTTCTGTTTCAAGGGCCTGTCAATGTGTTTGCCTATTTCAAAGAGATCTGCTGCACCAATCATCATCTGTAACTGAGGCAGTGTTAGAAAATCTGCAGTGATCTTTCCAGGGACTCATACAATGTCAAGGCAAAGCAAGGTTGTATTGACATATGAGGATTAGGAAAGAAAGGAAGAGTTTGTGATCATGCTTCTGTCTGTGATCAAATCATCTGGAAGCTGAAATTCACAATAAGATTACACAGCCAATTTCTCTTGAAAACTGACATTTCAATTTCAATGTTTTCTGCAAATCTCTAGGGTCAGAGTAGCTTCTTGCTTACCACAGTTTGACCACAGGTTAATTCTGTGGACTACAGAGAAGTTGCTCCAGATCTAGAAGGCTAGAGGAACAGCTCATTAAATCCAACCATGAATGGTCCTATTTTTGGATCCCTTATACCCCAATAACCTACACATGAGTACAGATAAGCGTAAAATGAATCCCTAAGCACTTTTCAGTAGCTCCTTCAGGAATAAGCTGATGGAAATCACACCAGTAATGTTTGCCATCACAATCTGCCTCACACCATCCTCCTTCTTCTGTTTTTAAAGGCTCTGAATTGTTTAAAGTATTGACCCTGTTATTCAAAGGGTTATGGTCAGCACCAAGTTTGCTTTTCATCTACACCAACGTGATAAATCTGGAAAAAGTGGGTAGGGGGAGAGTTAGTGTGCTTCAGCGTTTAAACAATACAATTAAGATTTTACATGCCTAGAATATCAGATACCACTATGATAAGTGCAGACTACACATAGGTAGATATGAAAAATTAAGAACTAAGAAAGGATGTCAGAAAGCAATTCTTTCAGATTTCATTGCTTATTTTTACACAATCAAGGCTCCTTCTTTCCTTTCACTCCATCCATCTGCAGAAAGAAAAAAAAAGAATCACATGTCCAGATGCCCATTTTGGACTTGTATTTATCATGCTACAACCCCATAGACCTAAACTGTGCTCACAGTCACACCAGTATAAATCAAAATGAATCCACAGGCTTCAAAAGACTTCCTCCTGATTTATCCCTGTGTGACTGACAGCAAGATGCGCTCTCCTTCCTCCCACAGCAATGGCATTTCTAGTGATTGCTGCCAAATGAGACCTCATTAGTCTTCATTCATCTTTGCACCTAGCTTTTCAGCTCTTGATATCTCTATTGAACAAAGAAATTAATATTTGGTTTCATGCAATTCCCAGCTTTGGAACAAGGGCCAGGCATACTATTTCACACACTCGGTTTCACCTGAAACGACTCCAGACTTGCACTGTGAGCTGAATTTCAGCTAAAACAAGTGCTGGAAGAAACTGAATCATCTTTGCTTTAGACTTGATTATGTCATTAGGAGCACAAAATCTTGGCGTGGTCAGCAGTGCTCTTAAGCTTGCTGCCGCTCAGTTCTGCTGAACAAGGGGGAAGCGGGGACGACTCTTCATGGTCTGTGTCCACCACACAAAGGCCCAGGCTGCCGTGAATGAGCTCTCTCCAGGACCGCCTCTTGGCACAGGGGTGCGCAAGGGTTAATTAGCTCCCACGGTTAACAGGGCCAATTAGCCCCACGCACTGCTGAGTTGATGTGGCTGGATCTCTCTGAAGGCCTCCTAGCTCTGCACTGCTCCATGTAGACCAGATGCCAGGGAACTCTGCTGCAAAAACTGATCTCTGGAGGTCAAACATTTCATCTTCTCCCATCCCTGAATGGGGTGCAGAGCAGCCAGACAAGCAGTGGGATGGATGTAGTTGGGGCTGCCATAAGGGAAAGGCTTCTCCTCATCTCCTATAGCCAAAGGCACGCATTCTCAGAAGAAGCTGCAGCCCACCATGATTCGTCACAATGCCTGCGTTCATGCTGCCTGTGTCTTTAGGGATCCTTAGGAAATGGGGCAGCAGGGAATAGACTGCGGGCTGAATTAATTGTTCTGGCAGGCCAGAAATTTTTCAGACCGAGTCACCCCAGGCTGGCTCAGAAATAGCTCTGGAAGGGCTTGCGCAGAGCAGGGCGGAGGTGCAGAAGAGCTCCCAGACTACTGCTCACTGCTCGCACCAGCCCTCCAAACAGCCCTGGGTCCCATGCCTGGCCAGACAGAGCTTCTTCTAACTGATACCACCCACGACACCCTGAAACATCCTGCTAGACAGGCCTTGCTTTTATCCACTGGCTCTCTCCAAGACCACACCAGAAGGAGAAAAAGCGCACAGCATAGATCCAGTTTTATTTACTTTAGAGGCTTCCCATAAGAGAGGGGCTTTTCTGATGCTCTTGTACAGCTATTCCTGGCTAGCTATGCAGGACTGCAGCAACCCAAAAAGCACCTTGACTTGAACCATGGGTCCAGGCTTGCCCAATATGATTTTCAAGGCTGCTATGAAAAATGTGCCTTCCTACATAACTGTGACATAAGGAGCAAAATATCTTCTGGCCAGGGAAATTAAAAGAAAGTTCCTGAGGTGAAGTCAGTACAAGTTCTGCTTTTCTCCAGTGTTCATTTAGGAGTTTAAATTTAATTTAAGGTATTTTAGCTTCAGAGGGTTCCTGGTCCTGTCACAGATAAATACAAGGCTTTAACTTTCCTAGAGGTAGCCATTATCAGCTAATAGGATGAACTAGGGAAACCAAAGACCCCACGTTTGCTGCAGCAGGTATTTTCCACGTTCATCCAGCAGCCTAAACTGCGTCAGTAATTGAACTGGGGACAGACTTCAACCACTTTGCCATGTCAGAGACTCCCTAACCCCACTTCAAAGGAAAGAGGCATTTGAACCACAGCTGCTGAATGAGTGAATAAAATGCATCCTTTCTACAGGCTATCACTGCAGATCAATCAAACTCACTCACATATCCTCACAAAAATCCCCTGCAGGTGTTACCTCCCTGGAGGAAGAGAAAGGAGAGCATGTCGAGGACAGAGTCACAGCCCAGTTAGCAGAGCTGTGTGACTCCTTCCCTGAGATGCCCCTGGCAGTACCACCCTCTTCCACACACCCTTTGCCTGGAAATGTGTCATTCAGATGCAGACGTAACCTCTTTAATCTTTTTTACTATCCTCATCAACAGAAGCAACCCAGGTTGACACCGTTAACAATTTCTAAGGAGTTATCAGCTTCATTCCTCCCATAGTCCACTCTTTTAATATGGAGGAGAAAGGACAAATGAATTCCTTTTACTTCTGTGTCAGCCACATGGCAGCACAATTTATTGCACCACCTGTAAAACAGAGCCAACTGAAAACTGGATCACCTTTCCAACAGAGTGACTTCTGCATACACGCCGAGCTGCAGCATCCTGATATTGGGTTTGTCATTGCAATGGTGTGTGTGCTTCGGTACCTTCAGACTCCAAATGCTTTCAGATTTATTGCAGTCTGGAAGTATTAAGTCTTTTATGCTCTTTTTTGCTTTGTCTAGAAAGAGCAGGTTATACGAGAAGCAGCAAAAGTGCTGCTGGCATTTCTTACTGCCTAGCCTTGGTTGAGACCCAATGCTTTCAACAAATCACAATTAGACAGAGATCCTCTTGTACTCACAAGTTCTTATTAGCGTGCCACATTCATTCCTTGCTTGCTCCCTACACAACTGCATTCATTCCAAATAGAACTTTGGACAGAAGGTGTAATTTAACCCATGAGTTTCATTCAGTATCTTCTTCTAAGTCTCTTGAACTTTCCAGAACACCTTCTGCTATTTTAAAAGATGCTTTCTTCTTTCTGTTTTTGTTTTTTTAATTATTTTTTTGTGTGTTATTTTTATTTTTTCTTTTTTTAATTGTAATTTTCTTTTTTTCTTTTTCTCTTTTTCATTCAATTTTCTTTGCCTTTGCCACTTCCTTTTATCATTTATTTTCCTTTGCCTTTTCTTTGACTATGAATTTGACTTCGACTTCTTTCTTTCCTTTTTCCTATTTAATGAGGACTTGTTGTTGTTCCAAAACACATTTTCTTCCATCAGGCCCAGCTCTAAGTCCCAAATCAGGTCTAACATCTGTATGTGTCTCAGCAGCTGCATTCTCGCACTGATGAACTAAAACAAATGCCCAAGATGTAGCTTAGTGGTTCTGAACCAATTCAAAAAGCTATTAATAGTGTCCTCCTTCTGGAAGCATCCTGTTTACTAGCTCCTACAGTGATAATCTCTGAGTTATGGGTGTTTAGGGTAAATAATGACAACCACTGTCTTTTTTTAAATTAATCACAAGATGGTGTTTCCTGAAGATACGCCAGTTTGCAGTCCTGGCTCTTGCATGGGAATTAATGCACATGGCAGTCATCTAAATTTAACTGTTTGCCACTGCCAAATTTGTCTGGGCTGGTTCTTCTACCATTTAGCTGATACATCACCTGAGATCTGCCAGCATTCCTCCGAAGGACCGATGTCTCTCAGATGCAGTTGCCACTGCAGCCATTGCTGGCAAAGCAATGAAATGAAATACCAGTGACCTGACACGAAAGTCGTCACAATCTGCACCTTTAGCTCTTGCAGCTACTTTGCAGTGGCCTTAACATTCATTGTCCCAGCAGTCATTAAGGCTCCATGGGCCACCTACATACAGACCTGCCTGCAGGTTGGGACTTGCCGTGGAACGCAATGAATGTAGATCCCACCTCAGCTGAAATCAGTCTTGCCCTAAAATCAGGAGTAGGCCCAAGTTTTGTGTAAGTCATGTGCTATGCTCTGAGAGGCTAGTAAGGAAAACAACCTCCAGAGAACAAGCATCTTCCAACCAGACCCTTCACTGGGGAAAATGGTCTTTTAGCTCGCAAGTTGATGGGACCATGTGCCCTAAAACAGCTGAAGAGCTGGTCCACTGGCATTAGAAATGTTTAAGTCAGATAAGACAATTTGTCCACATCCCTATAAAAGTTTTTCCTGTATGATGAAGTTTTGTGCAGTTTTCTGTGTGTTTTTAAATAGCTCAGTGATGAGATTTCTTCTTTTTATACTGAGAGAACAGCCTGTAATCAAATGCATCAGGTTTGACTTCTGCTTTTCTACACATATTATCCATTTCTATTTGGATTCTTTTTTCAAATCCTACCAATCCCGTGTTCATCCATTCAGTTTATTATTCCAGGATTTTTCTCTCCAGTGCAAATATTTACCTATGATTGGCCCCATCCTCCACAATTATTCCCAAATGTCCTTTGAGCTCACCAAAGCATTAAACACACACTTAATTCTGACCATATTTCTTGAGATAATTAGCTCATATATGCATTTTAGAATCTACTTAACTGAATCCAGCCCACTTTGACCACTTTTTTTTTTGTTATTCTTTATTCATCTCTCAAAATGATAATCACATTGGAAAATGGTATTCACACCTGAGCCATTCTTGAAAATCCCATTTTGATTATTCCATCTCAATTCTATTTCTTTCCTGTCTTTTGGGACTGAACCAGTACCACCTCTGGGCATTGGTCTTTATGCTCTATTCCTCAAAACTATGGAAGTATGAGCATAGTGTTAAGGATCTTCATAATGTGAGTGAAATTAAGTGGTTTTTTGTCTTTTGATAGTCATTACAGCATTTCATGGGAACCAGGTGTTTAGCAGAATGGTAGTCTCCAGGATGATTTGTTTCTCTGTTTTAGATCATAATTAGCACTGCATTTACTTTTCTTCTGTTCTGTTGCATTCACAGCTATCTGTGGCTGCTCAGAACTAATTAGTAGTCATGCAATAAATCTGTTTGCTAATTCCCTAGAAAATCTGGGATGCCTCTCATCTCTATAGCCTGCCACGGACAAAATCAAATGTTCCTCACTGCTTACCTTACCTACTGTTTGACAATAATTCTTTCCTGAAGATGTAAGGGTACAGCCTAATTTTTATTGCTAAAATTTTCATGGAAAGAAAAATTTAAAAATTTCTGAATCATAACTGTTACTGAGTAGCTCTCTGATCCTGCTTTCCCCTTGATCACAAACAGATTTACCTCATCTGCCCCAACATTATGCTACCCCTGGCATACCTGACTCCTCTTAAGCCAGGTGAGCGAGCACAGCCTGCGGCTTTGCTGACCTCCCCTTATCCCAAGCCTGGCAGTGAGTCCTTCTCAATGGCCATTGCAACCAGGCAAAATATAATCTTGTGTTGAGTGAGACTTCAAAAAGGCACAGAGCCTGTTCCTGTTTGGGTGCCTCTGCCTTTTCTTCTGGCACAGCTGTGGGTGCAGGAATGGGAAGACAGGAGAGGTTTTTTAATTGCAACTCTGTGATACAGACTGAGTATTTGCCTCTTTCAGCAAAACAAGTTCATTAAAACCAGCTTGTGAGTCACAACAGTGAGACCAAAGTGCTCAGGATGCTCACGTGCTTTGTGTCTCAGCAGTTGCTTGCCCAGCTCGTGGTCTAATTGAATCCTGTTCCTTTCCGCAGCTCCACTCTGACATGGACAGGGGAGATGGTTCGATCAAATACATCCTCTCAGGAGAGGGAGCTGGCATTGTGTTTACAATTGATGATACCACGGGGGACATCCATGCCATTCAGCGACTGGACCGGGAAGAAAGGTCGCAGTACACCCTGAGGGCACAGGCTCTGGACAGACGAACGGGCCGGCCGATGGAACCAGAGTCGGAGTTCATCATCAAAATCCAAGACATTAATGACAATGAACCTAAGTTCCTGGATGGGCCTTACGTAGCCTCTGTTCCAGAAATGTCACCTGTGGGTAAGGCAGATTTTGTGGAGTCTCTTCCCCCTCTAAGCAAATTGGAGATGGTCACTAAAACATAAATTCCTTGACTCCTTGAACTCAACCTTTGCCCCTGACGCAGGAGCTGCAGGGCAGAAGAGCTTCCCCCGGGGTGCCCCACCGCTGCAGAAGAGGGATAGCAGGCTTTACACTACCATCAGCTGGATCCCTCTGAATAAGCCAAGGGAAGCAGGAGGGCTGAACAGGGTGTAATTCAAACGTGCCATCTTCAGACAACTTGCAGTAACTTAGTGCCCCTTCTTCCCTGCCATCAGACAGTAGCATTAGACATCCATTACCATCCATAAAATAACACAATTTTAGGAACCTATTCTAGTTTGTGCTGAGAGATGAAATACTGTCCAGGAGCCCTTGAAATCATGGAGACATGACAACAATAATTAGCAGCTTTGCTCCTTCTAAATCTGTTTTAAGTCTGCACTAAACACAGTTCAGTGGATCCCAAAGTTCTGGAACTGTTTGCTCTCCACTTTTAGAGTGGGATCATGCCAAACACAGTCCTGTTATTGCAGTGCAGCCAGAAGATGAACAGCAGCTTTCCTACTTACACAAGTCAGGAAAAACCTGACCATAAAACAAATGCAATAGTCACATAAAATACTGTTTTCCTGGACTTTTGTCTTTCTTTTGGAGGTGCTTATTGCTTTTTGGGTCTGTGACGTCATTACAGAGATAATACCATATAAATCACATGTCCCGAAGTTACAGACATGATTCAACTTCTCATTCTTCAATATTATGTTGACATAAAGCTAGAGACAAGCATCAAATACAAAAGTTCCATTCAGAAATAATGTTTCTTAATGGTAATGGCTAGCTTGAATTTGGATTTATTTTCCAGTGCGTATCTAGTAACACTAGATTTGTTTCTAACACAAAACATTATGTAGAAGGCTAGATACATTTATAAGGTCATTGTCTGACATTTTAAGGAGTCAAAACTCATATATTTCAAGCAGTTATGCCTTACCTTTTCCTTGTTCTTGATAAACTACATCACCTGCAAGCCATTATTAGCTTCAGAGGAAGCAGACCTTGAAAACCAATTGAAGAAAAGAAATATATATGCATCTGTGCAGGTTCCAAAAGGCATTTCAGCAGGGTATAATCTCTAGGCCATGCAATGTGAACCGCAATCCCGCAGAGAGATTATCTCAGAGATACAACCCTTCGTGCTCAGTGTTTGTGTACAATTTCCATCCTTTAGTCAACATGCAGTATCCATGGGCCCGCTGCAGCAATCCGTGATTTATGTCAGCATAGCTATAGATCTTATTTGAGCTGCCTTTAAATAACATTTAAAACCAAGAAAAGGGAAAAAGAAGCAAGCAGTATGTAACTACCAGCTCTCTGCAAACCGTAACAAAGTACTGATAGATCAGCAATTCTGTAACTGTGGTCCATAGAGTACTTGCTCTTTTATATCTTGTTACAGACGCAAGATGAATTTATGCCTATTAATTCTTTTAGTGCTAATGAGATACAAGTATGAGCAATAAGTACAAGCACTATGAGCATCAAATGGAGAAGTTCAGTGTGGGAAAGCTCTTGTTAGGCGTTTCTATTTATTTTGAACCATGTACTTTTCATGCCAGCTCTTTATTCCACAAGGTCTTACCTGATGTTTTTTTTTTGTCAGGCACCTCTGTTATCCAGGTGACAGCGACAGATGCTGATGACCCAACCTATGGGAACAGTGCAAGAGTAGTGTACAGTATTCTCCAAGGACAACCGTATTTCTCTGTGGACTCTCGGACAGGTACGTTATTTCAGCAGGGAACGAGGCAGCGTGAAAAAGGAAAGAAAAAAGTTTCAAGCAGAAAGAACAGGCCGTGCATCATGACCATGGCCAGAGAAACATACTTCTGTGGCTTGGAACCAAGACAGAGCAGCACTGTGCGAGGGTTAAAGCACAGCGGTGGTAACGAGCTCCAGAAGAAGGACAGGTTTGCTGCAGTGCTGTATTCATCTGAATGACCCTATTCCGCAGCTCGGGAGCTGGGTGGGTTTGGTGCTCTAAATATTCTTGCTGCCTTCTATCACTGCAACAATGTCTTCAGCAGATCTAATTGGTAATAAGGCTTAGTGGAAAACAAGCAATCTATGAACCTACCAGGACTGCAAAGTGCAGGGTAAAGGATGCAGTTATCTGGAGTAGTTTTACCTAAGGGTGTTCTTGTTAATAACCTTAAATTTATCTATAGGACACCCTCTCTGTTTTGCTTGCTTTCTCTCTCTCTCTTTTTCTGTGTATTTCCAAGATTTATATCCAAAAGAGGAATCTGACAAGTTTTGACAGTTTCTAAAGGGCATCTGTACTGCTAAGGTCAGAAACTCATGAGACGATAGACATTACTCAGCCCTAGGCAACAGAACAGAAAAGACACTGCATAATCTACTTCTGAAAGTTAGCAGTTTATGGAGTAGGTGCTCTAGCCAAAGACAAACTTGTATGTGGTATGTTATTTCCTCAGCTCTTTACAACACAAATAAAATAGTAATTTTGTAGTCAGATTGTCAACCACAGACAAATAAGGGCATAATCATAGATTTGCTAAGTACTGAATGATTTCTAAGAAAGAAAGCAGCAATATTCAGAGTCAGATCCATTACAGATTTAATCGCTGGAGTGCGACTTAGAAGCTAGGCCCTTAAGTTCAAAATAACACACTTTAACACAGAAAAGGTCTTTTCCTCCACTTACTAATTTCCCAGTCACTTAGACCTGCATCTCTGGGCATGTCCAGAGCAGTTTCAGCCTTCACAAATAGGGAACAGGGCACGTGTTTAGGCTAAGCACAGTCATGGTCATGAGCCAGAAGCGTTTCCCCATCCCAGGGACAGGACTCTAACTGGCTCCCGCAGTGCAAACCCACCTGCAGGATTCGTTAACTCACAAAATGCAATTGCAGCACTCACCTTCTTCTAAAACAGAGCTAGAGCATAAACGATCACCAGCTCCTTTATATTGATGGGTAGCGATTAAAGCACCCAATAGCGGGCAACACATTTCAATACACTCCTCTGCTAGAAGCATTTGGGGTCCTTATCGTTCACCTCCTGACACAAACTCTTGGTGCCAGAAGCACCACAAGTTCCTGTTCCTGTTCTGTCATCAGCCTCACAGGTGTTGAGCGAATGTATATGTGAAGGCACAGCTTCAAAGGAAAGCTGAGTCCCTCCTGCTCTCTTTTTCCAGAATACTTTACAGCCTGTCCATGATCATATTTCTCTAGAAGGTAAAAAAAGTGGATTTAAATCCCCTCAGGCAGAGTAGGCACAGGCCCCTGAGTCTCCCACTTGCCAAGAAACCATCTGGCTGTTATAGAAAAGAAAGCATATCACCTCTGCTCTTTACTTTTTTTTTTTTTAAGAGATCTAACCTGACTCCATTTGGTGAAGGAAATGGTACCAGCACCTTTCTTTTGGAAGATCTGAGGATCTGAGCCTTTCCCATAGCCCTAAGGAAAGGTTTAAGGTTCATCACCATCCTCAGCATTTCCTTGCTGACCAGTTGTATACAGCAGCATCGGAGCTCCCCGCTCAGTGTGGCTGCTCCTCTGGGTCCCATTTGGAGGAGCATAAACCCTAACCTCTCTCTGAGTCCTGGTGTCCTGGACTGGCCCTTCTCTAGAGACTGGAGGCCCCAGACACAGGCCTGGCTTTTAGGCACTGATGTCTTTTTTTAGATCTAGCCTGTTATATATTAAGGACAAGTCAAGAGTGGAAATTCCCTAAAAAGTATTTGTATGTGGAGAAAATACTTCCCAAAATGCTAAGCATTTTTGTATCTTATTTATACCTATGGAAGCTGAGGAGCTACAGCCCTTCATGGGAGTCACTCGGCTTTCCAGGATGAGACTCTTAAGAGCTCCATGTAACAAGATTAAAATAGCGCACTGTGAATTGCTCAGTACTGGTCACTATTTTTTCCCTTCTACATACAGTGATAATTGCCAATGCAATATCTTTTTACTGCTTTTTTATTAAACCCATACATTGTCTTTCTGCTAAAAATAAAGACCAAATGCAGATCACTCAAGTTATTAGCGTCCTGATGCGCAAGTACTGCATGTTGAGCCATGCGACTGGGGTGGTGCCTGGGGCTGACACATACTTGCCCCCACACAGGAGGGCACCCCAAATGTGTCACAGCCCATGTCCAGCAAGGGCCATTAGTGCCCTAGAAAGTTTTCCCTGGCAGTACATCCCTTAAGCTCCATCACCAGCCACTGCTTCTCTCTGGCTGGGGGACCATTGTGTGGCCGAGCAGCCTGTTGAGCAGCGATGGTGGGCAGAGGAGCAAGCTGCCGGTACGCTGTGGGCAAGGAGGTGCTGACGGCATGAGGAATGGGTCGCACTGGGAGGACTGGGGGTTTGTCAGCTCTAAAACGGGGGCCTGTGCCCCTCCGTCCTGGCAGACAGCCACGGGGGAGGCCAAGGATTGAGCGGGGGCAGCCGGGTGAAGAGGGAAGGAGCGCGTTCCCCGACAGGCCTGACGCCCAAGAGGAAAAAAGAAAGAGGAGCGCCCCAACCCTGATGCGGACACCCGACGGCGCCGGGCGAGGAGAGGCGCGGCAGGGCCGGGGGCGGTGGATGCGGGCAGGGGGAGCCGCTGCCCCGGCCGGGAGCCGCACCGGCCGCCCGGCTCCTCGCAGCATCCATCGGAGAAGTGCTGCTGCCACCTCATGTCCTCTCGCAGTAGTGTTACCCCGAAGGAAAGGGACGGCTCCGCAGGGTCGGGGGAGCAGGGTGACCGCCTCCCACCGACCACCCCCCACCGGTGCGGGAGCAACCTGCCCGAACCGTCGGTATCGCCCCAAATTCTGCTCTCGTAGCCCCCAGCGTAGGGCCCGAAGGACCCGAGCAAAGCCCGGGGGCTTACGTCAGCTTGCCTCCAGGACTGCGTGTGTAGGGATGCTGGAAAAATCGTCTTGATGTAGCTTTTAACTAATCACACCACTTCCACCTTTTGTGCGGACATATTTAGCCTGAGCAGGGCCTTAATTCAGCCTAGCGCACTCTCTGTTCCCGAAATGCTTTTCCAACTCCCTGGGAAGGCAACGTTTTAATTTTGAACAGCCAGCCTGCCCCAGAGCTGATGCATTTTAACTGGGCTTCTTTAAAATTCACACCTTCTGTTAACCTAGATTTAATTTGGGTGAGTTTTACTCTGCCAGGAAAGGTGAGACTGAATGCAGAGTCTGGTCTCATTATTGACACAGGGAACATGATGCAGGAGCAAGACCACCCCACGTTGTTTGTGCACTCTCTAACTACCATTTCTTTTGTTGCCGAAACCCCTTTCCCCCCTCAACCTCACAGGCTTAATTAGGACAGCTCTAATGAACATGGACAGAGAAGCAAAAGAATATTACGAAGTGATTATCCAGGCCAAGGATATGGGTGGACAGCTGGGAGGATTAGCTGGAACAACCACAGTCAACATCACCCTTTCTGATGTCAATGACAATCCACCCAGATTTCCACAGAGTGAGTACCCACTGCGTCAGGAGGGGCACAAAAGGGGTGGCAGAGTTACACGGCTGCTGGTTGCTCTCATTAGAGACATTTTCAAACTCGGGATAGTCACAATTAGAGATGGGCAGCATTTTGGATCGAAGAAGGAACTTTCCTTCAGAAAAATGTCAAAATGGAGCATTCACCAGCTTATCTTTCAGAAGAGGTTTCTGACCTCCAAAATTATCAAAACCACTACTTTTTTTAAAGGGTGGAAAATTAATTTACAGAAAAAGGAAAGAAGGAGATCTTTTGTGTTCCTAGACTACTCATGGCCACTGCCTTTGGCTGCTAATTGCTGCCCTGATTCTCTTTTCTTCCTATCTCCGAAAGGACGTCTGTCAAACCAGGGACATATGGCGGTGCTGGAAGTTGAAAGATCATTCATTCAACACTCCAGCCAGGCCGCTGCAGGGGAGCATCAGGTCGCTGTGCTGCCGGTGTAGAGTGCGTTGTCATACCGCCTGCTCTCCAGGAAAGGTTCATCTAAACTTTGGCAACATACAGTTAAACCCTAAGATATGTAACAGCCACGGTTAGTGGCATGCAAAAATAGGCAACTCCACTCTTATCAGAAATGGTACTTTCTATTTACAGAAGTGAATCTCAGAGCAAGATTTGCAATATTTTGCTCTATCTTTTTAAAATTATTTTAGAGCACATTTACCTACAAAATTCTATATTACTGTTAAAAACTTGAAAGACGTTTTTCAGGTTGGATTGAACACTGTTTCTTTTGGTGGTGTAGATCAGTGTCAAGCCATTTTTCTCATCTAGCTGAGAAATGAAAAGTCCTGCAGTTCTTTTTGTTGCTATTCTTTGCCATCTGTTTCTGGATGTTACACTGCTAAATCAAAGCACTCCACCGAGATCAGCAAGAAGCATCAACTTCCACTTTTCTTCTTCTGGCAGAGCAGCTTGTTGACTGCACCATTGCCAATCCTGTTTTGAAAGTGGCATGAATTGTAACTGATATCAAACACTTGATTAAGAAAAATGAGAATAGACCAAACTCCACCCTCGGTGTAATTCTGCCTTGCAAAGCTCAGTAACTGGTGGAGTTAACAGAGAGAGTGCATCAAGGGCGGTTTGAACATAAAGTATGATGTCACAGAAGTATTTTCGATACAACATTTGTATTTTTAAAACACGTTTTTAAAATAGCAGCTTTCTCTTTCCCCAGGCTTGCTGCTAAGCAAATTAGTGATGCACCAAATGTGCTCAAGATAGGGTTTGCAGGGAGAGGTAGTATCTTGTAATAGAGTAACAGGTAAATTTGGAAGAAACAGGCAAGTTTCTGAGCTCTCAAAGCCTTGTTCAGGGTGGAAAAGAAGTTTATATGGACTTGGGAAAGGATTTGTGGTGCTCAAAACTTGTGTGCTTATTCCCACTGTACAAGTTGATCTAATAAAAGATGCCTGTCCTATTAAATCTGTTTCATATCCTGCTTTATATCATGACTGTAGCAGCATTGGTGTTAATTGCCCTATTTTTCTAGCTGAAGTTCCCTTTTCCAGGTGTATTGCTGTTTTGAAAAGAACCCGTTGAACAAACCTGTTGATATGACAAACACCTAAATAAAAATTTCCCAGGCAATTCAGTCTAGCTGTGGCTTTCTAAAAGAAATCACACCGCTGTTGCAGCTTTGGGAAAGGTATTAGGAATTTCCTGCAGGCTACGCAGCATTGCGGTCTGCTCTGGTCTACTCTTTGCATTGCTGTGCAGTTTTCGGTTCCTTTTCACAGCTTGTTTTTCACTCCCCGCTCTCTCTCTCTGCTGCTTGTGCCAGAGCATTATCAAATGAGCGTGCTGGAGTCCGCTCCCGTCAGCTCCACCGTGGGCCGTGTGGTTGCTAAAGACCTGGACGAAGGCATTAATGCGGAGATGAAATACAGCCTTGTGGATGGAGACGGACTGGATGTCTTTGATATTAACACCGATCCTAATTACCAAGTTGGCATCATAACTGTGAGAAAGGTAGTAAAGTTTCCTTTTTATAGCAATTTATATGGCTAACAAACAGCCCTGGTTACATTTTATGTGTGCGATATTCCCTACGCCTGTAGTAACTTTGTTCCCATTACATGACAGTACCCCTTTCCTGCTATAAAAACACAATTTCTCAAACATTCATTGCTAAAATATGAAAGCAGACTGCGTTCCTAGGAGCAACCTTTAAAAAGTGGGGACAGCATTAGCATAAACATGTCTTTTCCCACTGAAGGAATGTTCTGATTCACTATTTATCTATTTAAATATTCTCTGTAGCTTAATTATCCTACAATGCAAGAGATTAGATCAATATTTGCATTTGAACTGTACACATTTTTCACTCTGGTGTCCCACAAACAATAGTAAAGCATGCCTTAGAATTATTTATAAACCAATAAAAACCAGGCAGTTTTTTTTTTTAATTGCTGTTTGAAGATCCATAAATGCTAATTAGGCTAGAAGAAGTTGTCTCTAAAATGGCAGCTGTGAAACTTCTAGTACTCTGTACCGCAGGCTATGCAGAAGGGAATAGAGTATTTTGCTTAGACTCCCTGCTATAGGATATTTATTCTACAATCTTGCATAAATGCTAGAAGTTCAACTCAATTTCTAGGTTATGAAATTGTAACCATATTTCTGCCTAAGCGTATCTGGTGTACTAATAAGGAAGTATAGTCTCCATTTAAATAGCCTGGGACTAAATTGTGCACTAAAATGGAACAACGCATGGGAGAGATTTGACCCTGCAAGCCTCTATGCCCTACAGCAAAGCACTTAAGCATGTATTTATGGTCACCTTTCTCCAAATCTTGTTTATGAATGCTAGTCCCTAAAGTTAAGCACGTGCTTAAGTGCTTTGCCGAAGTGAAATAGATGGTGAATGCAAAGTCTAATGTAATTTTTCACTCATTTATTGATGAAAAAACTAGTTTCTCTGGAGTAAATGTGTCAATAAGCTTGACTTTCGTTATTATGAATACAATTTTACTAGACGTTCGTGTATGTCAGGAGGAGGAGTTACAAAAATTCATAGCATCAATCATATCAGATGCATACTGGCATACTAGTACACACTGCTCAATCCACCTACTGTACATAAATGTTTCTAAAATTATATATATA
>VWZL01004419.1:0-33407 GCA_013396915.1 Stercorarius parasiticus
TGGAATCTAGCTCTATACAATAATATGGTATATTCATAATGGCACCAGCAGCCCATTCTTCTCACGAGCACTCAGACATATGAAAGCTGTGTAAAGGTAGGCAGGTAGGCTTCACAGGAGACAGAGACTCCAGTAGAACTCCACAATACTTGCCAGCAGCTGAAATGCTTACAAGATGCCCAGTCTGCACAGAAGGGCTGCAAGCTGTTTTTACAGTTTCACTGTAAAACACCTTCCATGGCAAGGAACGACTGTGAATTTTCAGGCTATGTTTGAAAAGCTAAAAACTTGGAAGGCCTCCCATACCATCCAGTCCCAGAAGGGCTGAAAGCAGGGTGCAGCTCCTTTCTGCAGTCTTATAACCCTGACCTATATTACTATCTACGTTTTTTGCAACTACCTAAATTACTAAACTTCAAACCAAAACTTTCAATTGTATTGAAATTATATTCAGAAAATACTAACACGACTGCCTTAAGCACCACCATAATTACGTAAATTTTGCTTAAGTATTAAAAGAACAGCATTAACATTTAAAACTAAAGACTGGAGATGAAGGAATAACAGCTCAGATGCCTACAGATCTAGCCAGAGAACCTTAATGAAAAAATTTGAGCTTTAATCCCATTTTACCCAAATTGCAAGATCTGCTAAATGCCAATGCATATTAGGTGTATAGTTTAAATTGGAAGACTATGCCATCTCCTACAGCGATGTATAGAATATATGCTTATAGCTATCAAATATGTAACAAAAAAACCCCACAACCCAACCCGAAAGAAAACAAAAAACCAAAACCACCAGCACATTTATGAAAAGGTAGTAAAGAGAAACCCTAGAAGGTTGCTCAGAAGTAAAATTTCTCACAGTGTTTCCTTTATGGGAATAGGAAAAGAAAAAAGACAAAAACAACATAAAAACCCCAAAACCCAGGCCCCATTCCATATGTGTATTTCTATACACTAACGGAAAAATTCCTGAAAGCTAGAATAGTACTACATTTCATAAAAAAAAATAAAAAGTAAAAACCCAGAAACCCTGGAGTTTCATGAAGGTCACTCCTCTCACCTCCCAAAAGATACAAAACCATGACAACGGTGTATTACTAGGCCACAGCAGAAAGAGTTAAAATAAAGAAAAAAGATGTTCTGTTTCTGGGCTAATAAATTACAATCTCATATCTAGCATTGAAAGACACGGTTAAAAAACACTATTACTGTTCAATTCCAGACATCTTGCTTCTCCTTACCAACATACAAACGTCCATGGGAAGAAAGACCTTTTGTCTTGTACTGTGATATGGAGTTGCTCTTAAACAGGTAACTATGCCTTGTGCTTTCCCAATGTGACTGGCTGCATGGTCGGCATGGATGTCCCTCACACCTAAAATTGCAGAAATAATATGTTTAGAAACATACTGTACGGCCTTTTGAGGGGTATAATCTTCCCTGATGGGTATCAGAGTCATATTTAAGGGAAGCAAAGCGTGTTGGTCCATGACAGAACTGTCTACGTTCATAAACTGCCTTGAGATCTCATCTCAGAGGTGCAAAACAGCAGACAAATTCATTGATTTCCACATTCAGAAGTAAGATGACTCTTAGCTTTTTGCAGTTTCTGCAAAGGGTATACTTCACGGAACGGCACCTATTCAGACATAATACATCAGTACTCAAACTCATTTTTATTGGCACGTCCTCCCCCAGGATAACTGTATTCCAAGAACTGTTCTTCCTGCCAGAAAAATCATTCAAGTGTGAGATTCCTGACAAGCATTAATGCTTACAGCATGGTTTCACGATTAGCTGCCGCTGATTCAGCAGTGTACTGAAGCTAAAGAGGATGGTCCTGTGCTTCCCTCCCGAAACCCGTATTTCTGCCACCTCCCTCATGCTGTCAGGGGCAATGAGGCAGTAGCATGGCAAACTGAATCAGATCACCAAAGCAATGGAAAACTAACTCTAGTTACTGCATGGTCACACAAATGTGAGAACTGAAGGCAGAGGGAAACAAGCTGGGCAGAGCAGCACCATCGCTCTTCATGGCAAGATTGGCTTCGACTGATCATAAAGCCACAATGTTTTCACAGGACTGACCTGTGAAACAAAAAATTTAAAGGAAAATTGGAATTAAAATTCACAGAAGCTCTAACAGAAGCAGCATTCTACAAAGAAAGAAATGAGGATACAGGAATTGCAGACCAATGAGCCTAACTGACACGTGAAAATGATACTGGGTGTACAAGATTCACTGCCTAAGCCTGCCTGAGCCTTTCATGGGTCTCAGAAGCCTTTGCGAAACAGTGGCTATAGGTAGACTACATGGAGTTATTTTGGCAATGGCAGCACAAAGCAGAGTGTGGCTTGGAGGAATCCATGGATATAAGCTACCAATACTGACTGGGCAGCTCAGGCTTTACATACATCTAGGAATTAAAAAAAAAAAAAAAAAAAAAAGCTTGAAGAGTTTGCAGTAACTCATGCTCAACCTGGGAATATATCCCAAACATGAGGTTCTGAAAACATTTAACAAAACTATTGAGTAGTACCAGATTCCTAACTACATAGGCAATGAATCAGTACAGTATTAATATTTTTAAATGACAGGAGCTGGGAGGAAGTACCAGGACTTTGGATGACAAGATTACCAGTGAAAATGAGCTTGACAAAAGAAGTAACCCGCAATCAGTAAGAATAAAACAGCAGTACTACTGGGAGAGATATACACAAAGTGAAGACAGGTCAGGAATAAAGAAGCTAAAAAGGACAAGAAATTTAGTAAACATGACCTTTAATGAAACAAGGTCCCCCTAGTCTAGAAAAGGCTGCTGATGGAAAACACCAAGAAAAGGGCTGCGTTCAATTCATTCCTCCATTTGTGGGAAAAAAACCACAGAAGTTAACTGTTTAATATACAGTGAAGGAGACTTTTGCTTAGATATTTTGTTACACTGGTATGTTTAAGAGAAGTTAAACATGACAATAGGGCCCCTAGAAAATCCAGAGCGCCCCCAACAGATTTTCAAGAAGATGATCATCTGACTTGTATCAGGACTGACCCAAGCATGACGGAACTTTTTCAGGATTGAAGATGTTTCTCAAAATGGAAGATGCTGGTATTTCTCGTACTCCTAAATTTCTTCAACCAGAAGTTCAGCAAGACACTTGCAACATTTCACTGATTTCCTACTGAGGAAGCCAACATCAGATGTTGAAATAGGTTCCTCATTTCTTCCCAAGAAGAATGTGCTCACCATATCTCTCTTTTTACTTTTTAAACCCTTTCAACCTCAGCATTGGCTTTCTATCAGACTACTCTGATAAGCAAAAGGAAAATATTGCTACTACAGTACTAAGTACTAATAAATAATAATAATTCTCACGCCTCTTTTCCATCTGAGCTCATACAGGGAATACTTCCATAACGCCAACAGACACCTAAAAGAAAGTCACCTTCTTCGTCACTGCAAATGAACAGTACTTTCCCAATCTGTGACTCTCATGTTAGACATGACACAGATACTGGCTCTTAACCACAAGGATCATATGATATCTGTTGCATTTTTTCTAGCTATTCAATTATTGATAGTTAAGCTACTTTTAGGAAGAGGAGAGGATTCAGACTCAAATTTACAACATCACCCAGGGAAGTTTATAGGTTGGGAAGTCAGCCGTTTCAAGATAACCAGTGTACACCACTACAATATAGAACAACAGCTGCAGAGTAACTACAGCACTTTGTGTTCTGACAAGCAGGGCAACCAGAAAATACAGTGAAGAGCTGAATTTACTACACACTGTAACAGGAGCAAGAAAAGATAAAACAGTGTTAAGCAACAAATAACAGAGCAGTAGGAAACTGCTTCCCTTCAATGAGCTTCAATGAGCTTTGTGCTGAGAAGGTTCTAAGGAAAGTATTTAGTTCTAGGACAGGTGCACTAAGATTCCAGATTTATGGTTGCACATTCAAAAGATATCTGAAGTATTACGTAAGACAACTTCTACTGAAATTAAACTCCAGTGGATAGAGAGTGGGCTTTTGGAAACATCAACAAATACTGTACCTGCACTAATGACTCATCAACAAAATCTTGAAAGGGGAAAACACCTACCCAGCATTTCCAAGGTGAGGTACAAGAGAGCACTCTGAGTGTTCTCAGCATATGTTTCAAGCTCCTGGATGTTACGGTACGCTCTATCATCCAAATTCTTCTCCTGTAATACAAGCACAGAACTTCAGTAAAATGTAAATATAACTGCTATTTGTGCAAGTTTATTACTACAGTCAAGTCAGCATAATCCACTATTAGAAAAAAAAGGACAAAATTAAGAGACAGAAAGAGAGTATAAACTCAGATAGAAGTAGTCATTAAAGCTTATAGCAAGTCTAACATAACTAAATAATTACATGCAACTGCAGCCAAGTCTGGTTACTGAAGCAAATATAAACTTTGCAATAATAAGAAATCAGAATTCTTCATAAAAAAACAGCTGAAACAAAACATCATATGGTATTCTTACACTATGAGGTTGCCAATTTTAATATTTAATTTCAATCTGAAGCACAGAGAAATTTATATAAATAGGTATGTATTTTTTAAAACATGCAAAAAAAAATCAATCCAAATACACAGCTGAGTTTCAAAGTAATATGCAAATATCCCCCAAAATATAACATTCTCCAGCATTCTTCCTGTCCTAGTGGCTTTTGTGGTTAAAACACACCAGCGTTAGGACTAAAAATCTCTGAAGTCTTTCATAGTGATGACACTCTGCAAGTAACTGACCATCAATTTTCCCAAGGTACAACCTTCATGAGACACTAACTTTAGCAGCAAAGCTAGCTTAAGAAATTCCTGCCCCCAGTGATTCATTCTAGCCCTTGTGTTAGAGTTGGTCGCGGCATCACTTAACTACTAGTGAAATTCTTCTTCTTGTTTTTCTCAGAAAAAAAGGGTCATTATTTTAAAATTCATGTGATTTGAATGCTCCAATTTACAACACTACTTAGAAAAAACTCCACAGCCACAACAAGGAGAAGCAGAAAAGTGTGGCAGAAAGGTTCAGACGAGTCATTTAATTTTTGAGATCTTATATCCATGACTCATCACAAGAGAAGGCTATTTAGGGCAAAATTGACATGGTAAGAAAAGAGGTGAGGAGGAATAAGATGATGCCAATGATGTAGATCTATGCAACTTTTTACAATATGCAAGATATCCTTTCTCTTGGGGCAGGACTGGAATGGCACAAAAAGAGACCACATATGAGTTTCCCTTCTCGTGCATCTTCATTTCCACTTCTATTAAAATGTAGTTTTCCAGAATTCTTAACAGTTGCATATGGAGACCTTACTACTTAATCCCATAGGATGGAACTTCCCTCACTTGCATACAGAAAGGTATCTCAGTGTAACTCCAAATGGATTACCTCTAGGGGTAACCTCTTCAAATCAGAAAGAGAGACCAGCAACAGATAACATGAGCACAGATACACTGGTTATCAGAGCAGGGAACAAGAAAGATGTCGACTCACAAATTACATCTAATCTAAAGCAAAACTAAACAGAGAATTCTATCAGCCATTTTGGCCAGAAAGAGCAGAAATTATGAGTAGAGGCTTCAAGGAAGAATTAAAAGGAAACACAGCAGTACCACTCTTAAAGAGAAATACTACTGTCTGGAAAAGATTAATTACCTAAACTTCTGTTTTACACACAAATACATAAAATTAAAGGGAAAAAACCCACATACAACTAAAAACAGAATCAGATCTTGAATGGTAAATACTTACTCTTTCATCAATGATCTTCATGAACCACATTTTAGTCAAGTTATGCCTCTTGACAGCCTGAAAATAATCCAATAAAACATCCATGGTAATGTATACAAACTGATGGTAGTACTGCATTCTGAAGGCTGAAATGTATTTTAGATAGTCTTACAAGGACTGTATTGACTTGGTTAAATCGAAGTGGCATGTCAGTGGAAAATTACAGAATCATATGATTGGCTTCTTCAAATACAAAAAAATTCAACTGGCATCTCTTACAAGTTGTTACACAAAAAATGAAATCTTGGACATCAAGCCAGTTAACTAAAAGCATTTATTTACAAATATTTTTGAAAGTAATTTATTCTTTCATGGAGTCACTGTGGAATTCCCACAAAATATTTGCAGATAACTATCTTCACTCTCCAAAGAGAACACAGTTTCGTCCAGAATCAAGCAACAAGATTTCCCCTAGGAATTTTCAAGAAAACATCAGCACAACATATCAATACGTACTGTAAAGACAGCATCCTAACAAAGTAATATAACGAATATTATGGTTTTGTTTAAAAAAGTATCCCACCGCATTTCATATTCACGTTGTTCTTTTGGCTCTTATCTTGTATTTCACTTCCTTCCTGTACCACCTCATTCTGTCAGCTTACCTCTTAACACACACTGAATTTTGCAGACCACACTGTTAGAAAAGCTATAGTCACACATACAAATATTTATAAAAAAAAACTTATGGGACACATTTCTCACCATCTTAGCCTTTACAGCTCACTTTCAACCTCTCTTCATCCATTACATTTGTAAATATTCTTTCAAGGTTTGACAAGACTAGATCATCTTGCTGAATCTTGTTGACTCAACAAAATCTGGTTGAGGAAGTACTTGGTATGTGAAAAGGCAAATTTTAAGTTACAACAACAAATGTCAGTTTTGCTTCTCATTTGCTCATCTTGAGTACTGTTTTGTAAATTAAATCCTTGAAATAGTCAGAGGTCAAGCCTTAAAGCACCAAACTGAGTTCTGCTACATCACCCGATTTGTACATTATATCCATTTTGAGCTACCTTCACTCAAACACACAGATCCTCATTTTGCAGAAGTTTTAAAAATTGGCTTCTTCCACAGAAATTAACGGAGAAGTAGGCCTCACTTTTCATATGGTCAAAATGGACAGATAAGTAAGAACAAATATCATACAGTTGCCATATAAGTTTATATTAAACTCTCTGAGAGTTGAGCTATTAATAATTCTAGAAATACTATTAAAGGCTATTTATATACTTTACTAGTGCATAAAACTCTTAGAATCCGAATGCGAGTATTCTAGGATATACAAAACTTCAGGAACACATTTAACATGATAAATCAGTATTTCTTCTGGAAAATCAAAATTGTCCTCATACAAACTTAATAGCAAGAAAAGAGTATACATAGAATACGCTATGCAAAAGACATACTAATTCTATCAACAGCTCTACAATATTTTTGAGTTCAACTGTCTTTCCAAATCCTTCTTTCTAAGAATTGCAATGACATCCTTGAACATTTGTGAAGCTGTGCTCTTCAAATCAGTCATTCTTAGGGTATTTGCTGGAATATAGAAATAAAATCACATCTTGAGTGCAAAGGTCACCAGGTCAGATTGGAATGTTAGCTCGCCCCAGCACTCTGCAGCGTGCAGAGGTGTTAGCGTTCCTAGAAATACCTTCTGAATTATTTTTCAACACCGTATTTCACAACCAGTTCTGTTTGGATTGTCTTTTATTGGTCTTCCTTTAGAGAAATCATGTAAGGTTAAATCTTATCACAAAGATAGGCCAATTCATTCTTCCACTTCAAAATCAATTTTCTGTTTTGTGAGAAAAGAGTATGGACTGGCAGTCTTAGCTGTAGGCAAGGGTTGCAATTGTTATCTCAATATCTGAATGATTTTCATCTGAACATTGTGCTGGTTTTGGCTGGAACAGAGTTAAATTTCTTCAGAGCAGCTTGCACGGGTCTATGTTTTGGATCTGTGCTGAAAACAGTGTTGATAACACAGGGATGTTTTAGTTATTGCTGAGCAGTGCTTACACAGCGTCGAGGCCTTTTCTGCTCCTCACACCACCCTGTCAGCAAGCAGGCTGGGGGTGCACAAGAAGTTTGAGGGGACACAGCTGGGACAGCTGACCCCGAGTGACCGAAGGGATATTCCATACCGTACAATGTCGCAGTCAGCAATAAAACTGGGGGGGAGGTTGGCAGAGGGGGGGCCACTGCTCGGGGACTGGCTGGGCATCGGTCGTGAGTAATGGTTTTCATTTGCATTGATTGTTTCTCTTGGGTTTTATTTTCCTCTCTCTCTATTGTTTTTTTCCTTACTTTTTTTATTTCTTTTTAATTATTAAACTGTTTTTATCTCAACTGATGAGTTTCTTTCTTTTACCCTTCCAATTCTCCCCGCCATCCCACTGCGGGTGAGTGAGCAAGCGGATGTGTGGTGCTTAGTTGCCAGCTAGCGTGAAACCACAAGTCTGCAGTGTAAACCTGAAGTAAATTGCACCAGAGCACTTNTTTGGGTTTTTTATAAGTTACTGTCACCCTGCACTGATACACACACAAGCAGCCTGAAATTAAAAGTGGTCAGAAGAATATATATAATCATATCCCAAATGAACTTGTACCTAACCCATTCAATCGGACAACTAAATGAGAGGATATCTTCAGAAACAAAATTAAGTTAAGCTACACTAAAGCAAGTTCCTCCTTGGAAAGGAGACAAAAGCATTTTGGGAGAAAACAGCCTTGTTCCTCGGAAGTTTGCCCTATGCTCGAAGAGAGACAGAAAGAAGGAAATAAAAGCAAAAGCACAGACAGATTGATATGCAGAACAACCAATTCAGCATTTTAATGTCTGCATTAAAAAAGTCACCCTAGGTGCATCTTCAACTCCCATAATCCCATAACAAGGCTCACAACATTTGCCAGTCTTCATTCTAACTGTATAAACACTTTGTTGTGGCTAAAGCACACAGATTATCTGAGCTGGAGACACCTATGAATAGCTCTGGTCCTCCTAAAAGTGACTGTAACAGGTGTTTTTCCTTTATTTTACTTCTTGGCTTTACCTATGTTTTCTCTTAGTTAAACAAACTGTGTCTTGCTTAAATTCCAATTTTAATCTAAACATGAGTGGTGACAGACAGGAACAAATGCTCACTTATGCTTTATTTCACATTTGAAGGAGGAAGAGTCAGGGACAGGACACAGTTTCAGCAGTGCCAAAAATCATTAGAGGATTTGGAAAGGATTCATTTTTGTGGTCTCAGAGGTGCAACAGAGTGGATGCGAGGCCAAGATGGCAACAAGTGAAATACTCTGATCCCACAAGAACTGCATTGTTCTAACCCACCGTTACAGCGAGTGTCCTGCTTTTCCCAGGATTTTAAGAGGAACAATGCAGATGAATACTTGGATGAAGACTCCACATTTCACTGCCTGTTCTTCAGCAGGTCCATAAAACTACCTACAGGATCTACGTCAACTGTATTCAGCTATTGAGATCTAGACAAACTGCAGCTTTTCTTGTCCAGGAGCTCAGAGATCTTCAAAGTTCTGATCTTATAGAGGCCTTACGGTAGCTGCTCTTTTGGAAGGTTCTGAGACTTGCTGTGGCCCGTGGCCCTAAGATGACAAGTTAGCAATGTATGGCATTTCCATCCCCAAAGAAATTCAAAATTCAACTCAATGTGACCCTGACAACCTAACCTAACTTTGATGTTAGACCCTGGAATAGCAAGTTGGACTAGATGACAACCAGAAATCCCTACTAACTAAATTATTCCGTGGTTCTATATCAGCGTCAAAGGGAAATCCATTTACACTGCCTTCACACCTTCAATCATTCATCTAACATATCAATGATAGTCCTAACTAGGAACAAAAAAATTTGCAAGAAAGCCCCCGTTTCTTTGGCCATGACCAGCAGAGGAACAGATCTGTAGGTGCACTTTATGTGTGCTGTTCTAGTGCCTGCAGAACTCAGGCATCTTGGTAAAAATAAACTGTTAAGTTCACAAGTACATTCCCTGTTACTCAATGCACTGTTAAGTTCGCAAGTACACTCCCTATTACCCAATGCACGCAAAAGGATCTCTGCAAAACAATACATAAATAGAAGCCATCAAGCAACTCTTTATGCGAGAAGACTGCATTAATATTCTTCCTATTATCCGGTAACTAGGCATGAAGGTCTTGGGCTTTTCTTCATACCCTATTTGCTAGTTCAACCTCTGTGCCTAGTCTTCTGCCTTTTTGCACAGCTTAATCTCTTCAGGCAGGACCACCACTGGCTCAGGAAACTATACTTATGCACTTCACTTGCTGTCAACTTACAGCTTACCACAATTTACTCTGTCCTTCAGACAGAAGAGAAAAAAGCAAATGGTTCACAGAAGTCTGACCCTCCAAGTAGGTCCTACCTAAATATTCTCCTTCAGCTCTGCTCTTTGGTTGTAGGTAGCTTAAAACATCACACGCAGACACAAATACAATTTACATTATCTGTTTTATATAAAATAATGCTGTTAACTATGCAACGCAGCACACATAAAACAATGACGTTATTTCCCACAGTACTATTTTAGTTAATTGAATTATAGGACAACAAAAGTATATAATTACCCTCCACAGTTCTGTAGCAACTGGCTGATGTGGTGGGTTATCGCAGTATATATCTTCCACAGCGTCCCTCCAGAACTGCATTCGCATCAATCCTGTAGTCTTCTGAGTTATGGAGTCTTTAATCTGGAAAGGATACATCTGGAGTGAAATTCAGTGTCTTTAAGGCACTTGGTCTATCTACACTGTAAAGACAGACATAGGACCTAGCCAAACTCAGTAGGGAAAGTGCTCAGTTCTGAATTTACATTTATTCCTCATAAAGCATAAGAACACTACAGAGAGTAAAAAAAAAAAAAAAAAACACACAAAAATCTTCACCACAACCTGTCTTTGAAACCCATGGAGATCAAGTCCTGGGCGACCCTCACCTTAGCTTTCTTCCCAGAAGGAAAAGAAGTAGCGGCAACAGCAGCAAGGGAGGGCAGCACCACGGGTTGCCAGAAGCACAGCCCACAGAAGCTGATCCGGGGTTTAGCTTGGTCAGCACACTTCCCGGATCACTCCTTTCTGGCAAGCGTTTCCAGCTTTCCTAGTTGCACTGGCAGTTTCTGGACACCTAGCAAAGGGGAGAGACTGCAGCCACTCCCCTCCCACAACTCTCTAATTACAAACTTTCCTCTCGGCAGCCTTTCCATCACCTAGCTTGTGCCAACAAAGACCTCGGACTGATTGTATCACCCAAGTTTCTGACAGACGTTCTACATATAGGATTTATCAGCACTTTACCAATTTAACCACTGCATTTGAAGCCAAGACATAGATGCAATCACATAACCGTATCAAGGACCACAGCTTGTTTGTTGTAATTTAATTTTAAAATGCACAAAGAGGGAAGTCAGAAAAACTACATACATAAACAAAATAAATTGGGGGAGGCTAGCTACTTTCCAAGGTCCATTCAAAACTAGAGGTTTGTACTGCACTATTTATTCATTGCCCCTTATAGTACAAAAAGTTAATCTCAGCAAAACACCACCGACTAGCGTAATTTAGAATACCGAAACTGTTATTTTATATTTCCAGAGTTCATAAACATATTTTAATACCTGCCTGAGCCAGCTCCACATTGAAGGCTCTCAAGGCAAAAGCAGAGGTTCGAGATTCCGCAGGTAACAGCAGAGAACACAGAAACCCTTCATAGTCACGCTTTCTATAAAAGAATGAAAAAATACTTTATAGTTCTATGTAAATTGGGTGTGCTATTGCTTAGCACTGAAGTCCTAAAATAGTAGCAATAAGTTATAGCTCAAAACTCTGACTCTGCAAAAGCAGCCGCTTTTAAGCTTATTTTAAAATAAGACAAACGCCAAGAAAGAGGGGATGCTATCTGAACTCTCAGTGCACCTCTCAAATCCAGATCTCAAGGTATTTGACTAAGGGCATAGAACAAGGCTGTGGCAGAACTGCAAACAGAATCCAGATTGTCCAACTTCCAGACTTCTGTTCCAAACATGAAACTGCATTTCTTTAAGAGATTGTGCTTTGGATCTTGGCAGAAGGGCACTCACTTAACCAGTAAGTTTTTGTTTACTGGCAACTATTTTCAAAGCATAAAAACTCTGGATCTTGGCAGTTTCACTGCAGGTAACTTGTTGCCAACCTAGAGTGATATGCCTTTGTTTGGCCACTTGGGTGTGCTGTTAAATTAAAAACAATCACAGTGCACAGACTCATACATTGCAAAATCATGTGTAACTGTAGCTAACAAAAACACTTGGGTCACCTCTGAAAAGCTAAATTGCTTGTTTTGAAGCACATTTTTGTGTACTTTCTGATAAGCCTGTAACCTGATTCTTTATAAGAACAGGACCAGCAACTCTCAGTTTTGCCTCAGGAGTAGAGAAGCAGGTGTCAAGGGAAACACATTTACTTATTTTCATGAAGTCTGCTGCTCTTACATGCACTCATTTTTCTTTTGAATGTGAGCTTAAAATAGCAAAGCCAAACTAAAACCAAGAGTTATTAGGGTTGCTACTTTTAGCATCAAACAAAAAGGAAGTGAGATTTAACAGGGGTTCTTACCCCTACAACACACAGCAGCTGACAACTAGCAAATGCTTAGAGTTTTCACATGTGCAAAACTTGTTTTAGAGCTTGATGCAAATCCAGAAGAATCAACAAAAAAGTGCCACTTGTGAGTTTTATCAGGCTTTAAAGGTCACCTTCATATTAAAGAACAGATGCATCAAACCTCCCACAGTTAAGGCACGTTCTGAAACGTATTTTCAGCTCAAAACCTACTATTTTTTTCCTGTCTGTAGCCATATCCAATATTGTCCACCCTGGGCAGAACTGAAAGGTTTACACAGCCACATTTTCCCAGTTCCAGTCATGTAGTTTGCCTGCGTTGTTCACACAACACAGAACCACCTCTACTTCCAGAAAGGAAACAAAGAAACACATTACACAAAGTAAACAGCAGTACAATAGAGAAATTTGTCTTCCCTCTAGTAATGGTGTTGGCATGTTGGGTTTTTTTCCAATTACCCTAAGCTTAAAAATTAAGTGTTGCAAAAAATAGCTAAGAAAAAAATCAGAAAGAAATGTGAATTTTATGTTGACAGCGCGCCCTTGGACATAACAATAGAAAAGCAAATCCATTAAGCCTCAGCCTGTAAAATAAAATTGATATTGCTATAGATCATGTTCCACCCCAACTCTCTCTGTGTATTAGGGTAAGGAATAAAGAAAGGAGGGAATGACCTTAAGTCTGGTATTATTTTTCATAGTTTCCCTCTCAAATAAGCTTCCATATGAACCCACAGAGGGAAGAAAAGTCGGTTATGACCATTACTGGACTTTCAGAATAATGAAAAATGTAAAGTCTTAAAAAGAATTTCTTACACATTACAAAACTCCATAATACCATCAAGTCACAAGCTTGTCTTTCAGATCAGACATCATAAACAGGAAGAGACACAAAAATTACCTGCTAGGGAAACATATTTTTATCAAATAGCTTAAAGCTACTTGTAAAGAGTTATTTAACATAAAAAGGAAAACCCAAGAGAAAGGACACCTTCCATATTGCAATCTACACCATTAAAGCATAATTCAGTTGTCGTTATTCCTAATGTGTGGCAGACTCAAATTCAGGACTAGGAAATTGCTGATGCTTGCATAGCCTCAAGTGTTTTATTTCTGTTTGAATAGTAACTCCTTCCTCTTTCTCATATTTTATTATAACTTATGATTTCCATGCAATATATGGACTACTGTGAACAGCAGCTTCAATTAAATGATGTCAAAACCATAACCACCTTTCATTTTATTATTCTGAATATTATGTATTTTTGTGTATTGTGCTTGTGTATTTTTATAAGCATTCCTTCTTATGCTTTAACAAAAATAACAAAGAAAAAGTTTAAATTCAGCCACCTCGGCTTCTGTGCCTTGGAACCTAACTACTCTATTCACAGTTGTTTGTTTGATAACATTTTACCTGTATATTAACTGTATACACAGCCACTGATCACCTGAGTAACAGGTAAATCCTGGGTAGAGTAACCAGGAAAAATAAAAGCTGTAATCTGAAGTTTTATCAAGAAAAATGCAACCTGGCTGTGCATTCTGATGCATCTGTAAAGGTCTGCTGCTTGGTGCTGCACAGAAAAACTAAGATTGTCACACTTCTTCCTGTTAGTTTTCCTACTTCAAACATTACTGCTGACCACACACACCTTTCTATCTTTTGCAAGCATCAGCTTGGAGAAAACGATCCTCTTCCACTCCTATACATACTTGGAAGCCTTCTCCCTGCTTTTGTCAACCACCTAGGACAACTGTATCCAAAGAGAAAGTATTTAAGTCTTTTTGCACAAGGAGACTTGTTTAATTTTTTACTTTGTACCTCTGAACTCTTGTGGACTAAAACGCAGTGAAGGGCCTTGTTTACACGCGTTGTTTACAGCCCAAAAGCCAAGCAGGAAACATTGCCTGCCCTGGAGGTGCCTGAGCTGTGCTCCTGCTCCTCTTGGAGCATTCTGGATTTGACCAAAATGGGTACTTTTCAAAACTAGCCTTTCTCCCGCTCCTGTATCCAGGTCAGTTACTTGGGCTGTCTGTCCAGCTGTTGGATTTCCTCTACTTTTGCTCATTTTTCCAAGCAGTACTTTGGAAGCTCGGCTATTTCCCAGTAGCCAGGAAGATGTGAAAGCACCTCTTGTTTTTAAACAATCACCTTCGGCGATCTTTCTCTCCAAAAAAAGCCGAGACAACGACATGGAAACGTTCAGTATTGCCGAAGAAAAGCAGCTGTCCGGGAAGCGGGGGAGGGAAACTGCCGTTCACGCGTTAAATCATCCATGTAAGCTTAAGTATTTCTCGAGTTCCCGCTGCTGCCCCCGAGCAGGCCGGGCCCCGGCCCAGCCCCATCCACCGGCGCCGCTCGCTTCAGAGCCGCGGGGGTTATTTTGGCGGCCAGGCCAGCCCGGGCGAGGCCGAGGAGGAAAACGCCAGTCCTCTTTTTCCGGGAAACTCCGCCGCCTTTCCGTCAGGAGGGAAGCTCTCGCAAGCCTTCCTCCGACAGACTCGCCGACCCTTGAGGAGAGGAAACCCCACGCCTTGCAGGCCCTTCCCCCCTCGCCTCCCCGGGCACTCACCGCACCAGCTCGGCGCAGTACTGCACCTCTCCTCCAGGCGCCGGGCGGCCCCAGCCCGCCGNCCAGCGGCCGCCATGCTGCCCGCCGCTCCGCCCCGCCCATCAGCCGGCCCGGCCCCGCGGGGCCCGCTCGCTCTAAACGTTTAACGGAGGCAACACCGGTAGATGGCACCCGAGAATGCGGCGGTTTCGGCCCGGGGTTTTGTGGGAGGCCTACGGCCTTTTGTTGTCCTGCAAATGGCGTCCGTCCCGCCGCCTTTGCCTCAGTTTCCCCCGGATGAGGTGAATTCCTCCGCTCCCCGGGAAACCAGGCACTTGGGGTTTTAAACCGGTAGCCCCCCTAAAACTGAGAAAGATGAATTGTGAAAATCTCCAAGCTACGGGCATAGGAGACTTAGAGGAGTGGCTGTGGGACTGGGGGAAAGCCTCTGGGTGGGCTTGGTGGATGAGGGAGCGGAGCAGGGCGGTTCTGCCTGGGCAGCAGAGCTCACCCCAGGCCTCAGTCCTCAGTAAAATGTTGTGTTTCAGGTTTGCAACAGAGGCCCTATTTCCTCCTCTTGGCTGGGAGAGGGGCTCCATACTGCACAGGATGGCTGGAGTTTATTTAGAGACAGAACGGTCCTATTAGTCCTGTAGTCACGGACAGAGTAGCCGTGCTCCCTCAAAGTTCAGCCTATATGGGGACAGGCCAGCAAATTCACACAAAAGTGTCACCATGCTTAAGATCAGTTTCATCTTAAAACTACGTCAGCCCAACCTATTAGTAACTAGCCCAACCTAGTTATTATGAGAAGCAACAGCAGTCTGGCTTTTCTTTCTATCCCCAGCCTCGCCATCCTCTTCCTGGTGCCAGCTTTAACCATCATTCTATAGTACGGTGAGTTGTTTCAGGGAGTTAAACCAGCAGAAACACATCCAGTGCTCGCTTTTGGTTTTCCTGAGTTCGTTTCTCTGCCAGTTTGGTGCCTTGAATCAGTTCACTGCACGGTCAGAGCACCAGCTCCAGCACAGGGGCTGTGGACTGGAAAGAGGGTAGGGTCTCCCGGTTTGTGGACAGTAATACAGATGTTCATTAGCTTAGCTGTAAAGTGAAGCCACACAGTAAATATGGGGAGAGTTTTGAGTGGGCTGTGACATTCAAGTGACAAGGCATTTGTTTGGAAACAAGAGCAAGCCTTTATTTTGTGTCACAGAGGTGAGGAGGAGAGGGTGGTTAGGGATCTCACTTAAGCATTATTTATTTTATTGATTAGTGGCTCTTGCGGGTTTCCCCTTTGCCTTTCTTCCCTTTCCCTCACCTCTAAAGTTCTCTTTGTCTTGGAACTCTGGACCTTGTTTTAAACCCTTGCTATGCCTTGAGCAGGATTTATTGTTTGTCAGGGCACCCAAAGGAGGTCATTTAGCTTTGGGTGGAGGCTGAAACTGCTGTTGTTTAAGTTTTCAGAGAGAACCCCTAGATAAATGAATCCAGCTCTTTCAGCTGCTGCCAATTCCTGGCAGAAGGGTTACATAAACATACTCTAAACCTCAAGGGTATTATAAATAAATCTTATAAAATATTAACTTTTGTTAATCTCTGAATGAACCAAAATGGTGCTAAACTGATTTAAACCCTTAGTAAGAAAAGTATAAACCAGGTGTCGTATAAAAAACAATAATCCTGACCTCTTTCGTGGGGTGCTGACATTTTTTTCTTATTGTTTTGTACCTTTACTGTTCTCATTAAATTACTGTTTTTTTTCCCTTAAATAAATATTTCACCTATCATGTATAATTTTTGAAAAGCTTCTTCAAGTGTGTATTGATTCTAGTAAGTTAGCCTTTTATGTTGCCAACATAGTGGTAGTAATGATTTGGCTTAATGTTTTGGTGAGTTTTTAACACTGTATTGAAAATTTATGCTCAGTAAGGGTCGTCTACAAACTTTTTTTAATGATCTCCTGTGAAAAAGCACATTTCATCACCTTTTTCAATATTTCTCTCAGAAGTTGAAAGGTGATTGCTTGTCTTTCTGAGGTATAATTCTTACTGCGGTATTTTGTCCAGCTGACTCCTCAGATAAAACTCTGAAGTCCTTGGGCAGCAGTGTTAGTGACAACAATGGCTGATTTAGGTAGAGATAATTCAGTTATTGCTCTAACCTGGAATTTCTGGAAAAAAACAAGTTTTGTGTCAGGAAATACCGATTAGTTATAGCCGACCCTTGTTAAAAGAACATCCAGATATTATTTGGCAACATATAAATGAGACAAAGAGACCCTCAGCTGTCCCATGATGGCCAAACAGAGGCTGAAGTTTAGGAGTCTCTATATATTCACGTGCTTGTACCAAAAAAAGCGTTCATGAAGAGGAGAAGAGAGGACAGAGAGACCCGCCTCAGAATATCCAGTGGCCAGAGGCTGCGGTGTTCTCTGGAATATGGGAGACTGGCACCAGGATCCCTCATCTGTAGCAATGAGAACAGAAATATGAACAGTGATCTGACAGGTCTGTTCTCTATGCTCACATGGGGAAGGATATATTCTCCCTCTCTCTCATTTTCCTCTTCTGAATAATCCTGGATTCATTCCATTATCAGAGTTAAGGAAAAATCTGTGTGTAGTAACAATAGTGTTTCCGGTCCAGTTCCATGCCGCAGCGAACAAACATATGGAGTTATTTTTACCTGTACTACTAAAAATATTCAACCAAAAATCTTTGTTTAAAGTAATGCACTAAGAAAACATGTCTAACTGCAGTCATTCCACTGCTGGCCACAGAAAAATACATTAATGCATGTGGTAACAAGCACTGGGCCACTTCAAAACAGAGTTTACCCATTTTCCATGGTTTGTACATTTAAGTCTTTAATTACAAAGTAGATGGAAAGTTCCAAAAGGATGTTGCAGTGAAGAGGTTTCATCTTTGTTGCTGCTGCATTTGTTTATTTTTTTGTAGTTTTGTCTGTAGATAAATATGCTGGTAAACTCTCATTTATTTCTTGTTACCCTTGTGCTCTTTCACTCCCTAGTTTCAAGCACAAATAAAGGTTGTAAAAGGCGCTATGCTAACGGCAGTGGGAAAGAGTGATTTATGGAGGATGAGGACCACTGCATGCTTCCTTGGCTGTGTGCTGCAGGACCGAGTTGGAGAGACTGTCCTTCAGAGTGAAAAGCAAGCAGCTCTTTTTCCTTATCCACCAACACCTTTGCCAACCATGGGCATACTACACTGCACTCGGTAGGAATTGCTGCTTATCTGATATTCTCAAGCCTTCTGTGGTTTTACCTGAGATTCAGTTTTACTCCATGAAATGGATGAATCTGTCAACACACTTTACATACAGCATCAAGTAAAGGCTAGATATTGCCAGCTTTCAATTACTCCTGATTCAGACTGCAGATTTGCAATGAAATAGTGGGTATTCAGGTCATGCAACTTTTATTGCATGATACCTTTTGATACCTATCTTTTGTTAGGATAGTCTCTTATACCTTGTTAGCCTGTGGAGTAAAATAGGACTTCTACAGAGAGTAATTCAGAATAAGGACATAGCTTCAGCACTCAGGTCAACCTTAGTCTCTCTACTGGTTGTAGGTTACTGACCCTCTGACCAGGAACCTCTCCACAGCTGTGCCACGTTCTCTGAACACACAAACAGGCAGAAGCAGAACTTGGGGCCAAGTTTTCAAGGGCTTAGCGCATCCTAACTGCCCAGCTTACACTTTGACATCAAAATAAGACCTTCAGAATTAAGAAGCCTTTGCTATGAATCTAACAAGTTCCTTCGAAAATCCTACTCTCTGGGACAATGCACTATCTTCAGAATTTTGTCTCTAGTTTTCCAGGAGCCATCCTAAAACCTCCATACTGTCATGAGAAGAGATGACTTATCTGGCAGCCCTTGCACAGAAACACAGGCCCACACAAACACAGTTTGGTTCCATGTTGTTGCCTGGGGTGACACGCATACAATATCAGATGCAAATACAGTGAGTATTTGAATGGAATTCACAAAGTGTATACTTTTATGATAAAGTAAAGCCAAGTCCTGCTGCTGCTGCTTTGGATGCAAATGTATTTGTAATGAACTCTTGTTTTTGTATGTATCCCTTATCTTGCACCTGTTATCATCTTTGTCGTAAAAAGCTTAGGGGTAAGCTTGCCAAATGATACGCCCCATCTGTGCTACCTGGATAAACAGTGTTAGCAAGAAACATGCAAACTGAAAAGCCACAAGTCTTGACAGACAGGTACCAGCGCTGTTTCTCTGGATAGCAAGGACAAGGTCTTTGTGTTCTTTCAACAAGTTTCCAGCCTTTTCTTGTTTGAATTTCTTGTGCAGTTGTTGGGAGGGAGACGAGAGAGAGGAAGCTGGGAGCGTGCAAACTCATTTTTAGGATGCATGTGAAGTCAACTGCAAATATAACGAGGATTTCAATGGAATACACCAAGTGAATGTTTTTTTTACCAGAGCCAAAATAGAACTAAATGTTGTGTGTGCTGTGTTAGAGGCGGGTGTATTTGTTGTGAAGGATGCTCTGGTTTATATATTTTTGCTTGGACCCCTGCAAACTAGACTAGCACTCAGAAGGAAGGAAGGTGAATGATGGGAAGCTGCATCACTAGGACTTGTCACTGACAAGTTTCTGAAAAGGAATGACAGTAAATATAGCAAGGTGAGAGCCCTCAGGCATTTCATCAAAGAGGTGGCAGTAGGAGAGAACAACTTGTTCCAGAACCTTATCATGTTCTACTGGAATCTCTAAATTTTCCTATGTTTTCTTTCTTTAGGAACTTGCAAGAGGGAGTACTGTTGAGTAATTAAAGCACAAGGCTGGCAGTTCGGCTTCTGAAGTCCTGTCACTGAGTTTCTGTGGCAACTCATGTACTGTCTGCGATGGTCACATCTAGTGATGTCACAATCTCTAGTGACAGATATTGTAGGACGTTTTTTTGTATGCGTATGGTTGGACTCGATGATCTCAAAGGTCCTTTCCAACCATGAAGATTCTATGATCTATGATCTGAGAGTGGATACACTTCGTAGTCCTTGGGCCAGGTCATTTTAACTGACTTTAGTGTTCGTATCTCAAGGCCTTTTGGGTGCACAGGACACATCATTACTGCGTATTAGCAGGGACATGGGGTGGTATGAGACCTGTCCCACCATGGACACATCCACAGGCCTGTTTCCACCTTTGCTACCTGAGATGGAGGGGATGAGACCAGCAGCACTCGCTGTGGCTGAGTATGGACCACTCCCTGTTCTGCCATTCGTCCTCTGCCGTGCGCTCCCTTGTACAGGCGTGCTGGTGCTTGCTCCTCTTGTGTGTTAGAGCGAGGTAAAGGGTAGAACTTGGCATCGTGAGTGCCCTGTCCTAGACCTTGGGTCAGGGGAGTTCGCCCCAGTGCCGTTTCACCCAAACAAGAGACAGAAGCAGGACCCACATTCCTTCTGCTGCCTGCCACACAGGGTCTATATCTGCAAGAACTAGGAGGGGTACTGCACTCTGATATGCTCAAACCTTGTCAGTCAACGAGGATAACTCATAAACTGGTTACCCTGGCAGAGTCCATGATGACGCTGTCTTTTGGCACTTGGATACGTTCCACCAGACACAAGCCAGGAACTTCTGCTGTTTAAAAAACTGGTGGCCTGCAGGGATCCCTCTTCATTATGGTCAATTCAGCCTGACCCCTGACCTGTCCAGGAACTTTAACCAGGCTCCAAACTCTTGCAGGGTTGAGCGTGCTGCCAGGCAGCTGAGCAAAACATTACAGATTTGCTGGCAGTGCTACAGCATCCCAGGCACCCTTGCTGCCTCCAAGGCCCTTGTAACAGCTTGTAAAAGGGTTCTGAGAAAACTTTCTGTACAGAACGGGCACTCCTGGGGTGTTGTAGGCCAGGCAGTGAGCCAGTCTCTGGGGATGAGACAGTGCTTTGGGAAGCTCAGCTGGAACCAACGTCTGGCAGCAACGTGTCCAAAAGTTATACAGCTGCAAGGATGCAGACATGGATTCATTCCACCTTGACTTCGCCCTCTGCCTCCCAGTGTCAGCCTCCTTCCCTGCTTATGGTATGAAAGTAGCCTCCTCTCTCTCCTTCCTCCATCCCAGCCCCTCATGGCAGGTGCCAGGCAGTTCCAGTGAGAGCAGGCTGCTGCTTAGCAGGAGAGTGCCCCAAACACAGCAAGCTTCTTTTTGAAAAAAGTTTCTTTTTGAAACCCATTGTGCAAGGTTGCAAGGCTGCCAACCCAACTGAAATATCCTTAAATGATTTCACGATTTTATACAGTGCAGGCCATAGGGAACAACTGTAGGGACAGGACTGGAGAATACAGTGTAGAGACAGTGCAGCACTTGTTCTATTTATGCTCATTTTAAAATTATTGTTGAGAGGATATGGGGTTTCCTGGGGTTGGTCCTTGAGGTGAGTAAGGCATGCTGATGTGCAGGAGATGCTATGACAACTGGCTCTACCAAGGGAATGGCACCTACAGCCATGCACAGGAACAGAATCTTTGGTGCCTAAGAATTTTTCATGACAAAATATTGGGCACTTACAGCTCCTCAGATCAGCAAGCAGGGACTGAACGTCCAGTCAAACTGCCTTCTTCCTAATCTTTCCTTTAGGCAACCGTGACCCCTTCTGAAACTCAGCCTGGTTCCTCAGAGGTCACACAGAATGCTTCCACCCTGTCACACTGGTCTGCTCCAGCTCACATGGGGATCCTGCTCTTTCAGCCATCCACATGAGCATTTGTGTTTGCATGTGTTCCCCCCACATGACAAAAGGAAGCCCAAGCATGGGGTAGAGAATAGTTCTAGTTGTCTCTGCTTGGAGCAGGAAGGGTGGACTAGATGGTCTTCAGAGGCACCTTCCAGTCTCTGAAGAGAATCCACTGATTCTGTCATTCTGTGACTGTGAAAAATGTAAACGATAGTACCAGTCCTCACTGGATCGACAGAAAGCACTTGAGTATCCTTGGGCAGAGTTACAGGCAATGTAGCAGAAACTGAAAGTACTGAAGAAGCCTGCAGAGGAACCAAGGTTGTGGACACCAAAGTAACTGAAGTAATTTATAAAGTGCTTCAGGGAAGTGGACAGATAGTAAAATATCCATGCAGCCAGAGAATAATGACAAATTTATTTTCAAGTGTTTGGGTTGTTTTTTTTCTTTCCATCCCCTGTCCCTGAGCATGTGAGGAAGCTGCAAAGCAGAGCCATCATAGGTAGGGAAACTTCCCATCATTCAGTAGTTAGCATCCTTGCTGGTTTACAGATGGCATTGCTACTCCTCAAAGAGAATCTCTCACAACTCTGCTTGGCCAAAGCAATTTGCCAGATCCAGGGGGCCTAGGAGAGGGGGACACACTTGGGCAGGAACTGGGAGGATCTTCTCAGAGGACTTCAGGGCACAAACATACATGGGATCTGTAATACTGAGATCTGCAGTAGTAGGTAGAAACATCCTCCCCGAAAAGTGCCCCTTATCAGCCAACCATAATAATTAGTGAAGTACGGCAGTTGCTGGAAAAATGAGATGCCTAGCTACTGCCCTGCTTTTCACTTCCCCATATTTTTCTGGTGATGTGGGACCCCAAAGTGTTTCTAAAACAGCTTTTAAAAACCAACTGTTTTCAAATCCACAAACAGTCCAGAGTTCAGTTCTGAGCATTATAAATGGTCGTGCTAATTAAATGCAGCTAAGATAGTGAAAAGAGTTGCAGGGCAGACGAGATCAATGACAAAACACCCTCAGAGAGCACAGAAGGGGAAAAAGTGCTGATGTAGAAAGGTGATTTATGGGGATTCTCTGGGTTCTGAAACAGAAGAATTATTGAGAACCTTAAGGAGAAAGGAGCTTTAGGTTGGAAGATTGACGACTAAAAACCATGGGGAAGTAATCCTTTCTGCATCAGTATGGCAAAGCTTCAGTTCTGGGAGGCAGGTCAATGCAGGTCAACGCTTGCACTGGAAATGCTAAGCTGGGGAACTTCTCTGGTCGCCTCCTTCCCCCACATTGCCGCCTCCCCACCCCCTCTTTGACAAAGGGAAGCTAATGCATTTCGGTGTTGCAATTTCACATACCAAGCATTCAGCTCCATGGTCTTATTCCTAATCAAAGACTTCAGCGCGAGGCAGCCTGATGCAAAGATAAAATAAGCTACTCCAAGTATGGCGATTCTTATTTTAGCCTAGAGTTAGCAAGTTATTAAATGTGGCTAGCATTGGGATTTGGCACCTGTGAGTGTAGAGGCTCCTTTTCTCACCTTTCATCCTGTATAGGCCATTATCATCTTTTAACATAAAAACATTTCAAGATCAATCTCATACACATACACAGCTGTGAGTTACTCATACACAACTGTGACTTACTTTGGGACCCCCCTAGTAGCTGCACTAAAAATAAAGTGAGGAGAAACTTATTCTAAGTGCCATTTTTATGCTTTCTTACAATCTGAAAACATTGTGTGAAAAGACTTGCACTCTGTATTATACACAATAAGTAATATTCCAGCCTGATCTGTAATTCCATTGCAACACAGGATGAGGATCTGGGAAAAGTTAACATGTTGATTTTTGAAACTTTTAAATTTCTTTTGGATGAATGGAGTTACATATTTGAACAATCATACTGTTATGTTTGGACAGTTATGTGATTATATGACCATCATAGGCTGTAATTAGACGTAGTTGTCTCACTTTAAAGATACCGTTTTCTTTGTTTCAGGAGGTTTCAGCCAGCAATTATTTCAATTGGATGGCATTTCAATAGCCAGTCTCTAGCGAACTCCTATGATGAGTCACAGCATCGGCGAAACATGGCAAGTGTGGTGGTGTAATGTCGTGTAACAGCAAGTCAGTGTCTTCTGCTAATATTTTAATGACAACCCTCTCAAGTAGACCAAGTTTTCAGAAAGTGTTTGTTATTCACACATAATGATCTAGCTTGCAAAAACACCCTTGGAGGATAGAGCTAATAAAATAAGCAGCTAGTTAGTGCACACTTCTTTATTTAATTTTATTGTGTGGAAAGAAGCATAGTTTTCTCGCATGAGAAAGGCACTGCTGTTGTCTGGAAAGTTTCCATATGGCCCTGCAGCTTTCGGATTGCTCCAGTCAAAGGTGTCAGTCAGAAGTTTGCTGCACTTTCACTGTTGTTGACTTGTACGTCTGTATGTATTTCACAGATTGGCTTTATTTGAGAAGCAATGTATAGCTGGCTGTAAAGTATTAGTCATTAATCTGGCACCACTTAGCTGCAAAGTATTAATCATTAATCTGGCATCATTACGTGCTGGGTTTGCATTCTAATTTCCTTTGTCTTGATTGTAAAATAACGTATGGCAAACAAAACGCAAGTTTGCTTTTTGTTCCCTCTGTTCCAGAGATGCATTTCAGACGCCGCCTGTTGTGCTCCTTTCCATCGGAGAAGCAAGCAAACCTGCCCAGCTCAGCGAGCCACTGCACTGCTTCCTGCACGCCATGACTAACGCAATTACACCAGAAGGAAGTTTAAAATAATTTCATTAGCGTTTGGAGCATGAGGTTCATCTTCAGCCAGACCTCAGACTGTGCTTTCCACAGCATTTGGATCACTGAAATACTCTTATATAAGCCTAATTGACACAATTAGAAGAATGACTCCTTACAGATGTGTGTTGCTGTAGCAACCTAGGGGTGAGGGCAGCCAAAGTGCCCTCCATATTCAGCAAAATAATATTAATCATAATAGGTAGACACACTTTATCCTTCTTATAAGGCACTTGCTCAGGAGCCAAGTGCCTTAGCATGTTGTAACAAGGATCACTGTAATGGAGTTGAGATAATTTGAAGGCGAACTAAAATTCTCTCAGTAATAACCAACATTACATGGAGACAGAAACATAGTCAAATGTTGCACAAATCTCCCAGGATATAGGCAGCTGGGCTAGCTGTTCAAGGCTTTGATTCTGCCACCATAGGAACACTGGGGGAAGAAAAACACTAAAGGCATCCATAGAAGCAGGAGGAGGCCTAAATTGCTGAGCTTGTCTCAGGTTTATCCTACCAAAGGGCTCAGTCATCCAGTGAGAGCACCGTGGGCAGACTTTAAATCCACCTGCCACCTCCTTGGTGTTAGAGGGACTCCAAGTCACTCCCTGTTGTTGGCAGTGGATACAGATATGTATGCAAGTGTCGATGGATGCCGGCAGCGTGGTGAAATGGTAACAGGTCTCCTGCTTCCCCTGCGGCACACCGGAGCGGGAACAGCTGCTTTGAAGAGTGGATCCAAATGCATTTATTCCTGACTCGGTCTTGCCTGTCCCAGTAAACTTGCACATTTCATCCAAGCAGCATGGTCTCTTTGAAGTGTCAAAGGGACCACGTGCATTACCTGAGACTCACGACTTAGGACTTGTTTTCATGAAACCTTTTGATTGGAAGCCAATGGTAAGTATTTTGACTGGTGTGATTGTCGCTTCAAAGTTATTATTTTGACTAGCACCATTTAAAACTTTGTCTTGATGTCCTTGCGACTTGAACAGTCACATTGTGTTGCTCCGGAGTACAAGAAAAACCTGAAGTCGGTGCTGACTGGGACTGAATAATGGGATTTCCATTTCCAAGATGAAGCAGCAAGTGAATAGCATGAATAAACAAGCAAGTCTGAAAAAACCCAAACACTTATCTTTTGGATGATCACAGAAAATACAGATGAAAAGGCATCTCAAGAAGTCATCTATACCATCCCACTCTCTATAGGTGGATGAATTTTATCTCTGTCATTCCTGACTAAGTTTTATCTGATCTCTTTTTAATAAAGATTTACAATCCCCAGGCAATCTAGCTTAATGCATCACTAGCCTTATTTTTAGAAAGTTTTTCCTAATGTCTAACCAAAGTCTATTTCTGCTGCAATGGAATGTCTTATTAATCTGCAATATCTTTATTTTTGAAGACTGCTCTCGTATTTCTGTCAGGTTTCTCTTCACTAGAGCCAGCACCTCCTATTTCTCCAATCTTCCCATGTAAGTTGTGTTTTTCTAGAGCTCTGATCATACATGTTGCTCTCCTCTGTAGCCTGATGAGTGTTTTATCTCTCCCAAGCATGGTGCCCCAAGCCAGGCTTGCCGAGCTCCAGCTGAGCTTTGCCAATACTGAGAAAAGTGGAAGAATTGCTTCACGTATTTTATAGCCTCTATTTATATTTGTACCTCTCAGTATGTAGTTCGCTTTTTTTGAAAGAGTGTGCAACCTCCAGAATATTTCTGCAGGGCAACTCCCTACTTATTTGCTCCTCAGTCTGTGTTTTTGCAGTGGATTGTTCTTGACCAGGCATAAAATCTCGGATTTCCTATTCTTAAATATCATCTTTTTTTTTTTTTTTTTGCCAGCAATCCCAGCTATGTCATTAGTTAATGTGACATTGCTCTGTTGAATAGTAAACTTGTATTTCTTCCAACTTACTTTCACATTTTTTTAAGCTTTATCGTGCTGGTTTGTGCTGGGGATCTATAAACATTCAGCTTTGCTCTAATTATAGTTCCAGAGCCCAGGTACAGCGTGTTCATGTTGAGCTGCACGTGGCCCCTTCGCTTACCCAGTTGCAGGTAGGGTGGTATGATTAGAGCTGTTTGACCTGTAGCACCATTGGAAGCTCAGCTTGTCCTGATAATAGCGCAGTTATGCTTACTGTCCTTGCAGCTCTGGCAATTACATCTCATTACACCACCTTAATTATTCAAGCACTGACATTTGAGTGATAATATGTCTAAAATTCAGGCACAGAGAAAGAGAGTTCTTTCAACTTCAGCATCTTTTATTTAGCTGTTCTCTTGAACTGCCTGTTTTCTCACAACACATTCCTCACTCTGTCACAAACAGTCATGATGTTTTTCCAGAAACCCTGGAAGACACTCTGAGGCCTTCCTTCTGCCAGGAATTTTTTTATAAAAAACATTTCTAATACTTGAGCACTTTCACCACAGCAGGATGAAAGATACATCTTTAAAATACATCAGGCAGCATGTTTTGAAGCACTGGCACAGGTGAGACAAATGGCTCATAGCGCATCAGGTGTTGGGGTTGAGCCCTGGGGGATACCAGGTGCTTGGAGACTGAGGGCATCACTGACAAGTTGTCACATTCTGTCACACCCGCACTCATAGCCAAGAAGTGCTGGTTTGGTGTATATGTTTAAGAATCGAAGCATACTAACTTATTTTATCTAGGGTTTGGACCTCACACCAGCTGAACCATCAGCTGGAAGAATACCCCAGGAGCAGCTCTCTTATCCAAGAACCTTTCTAACAGCTTACAGCAATTTGAAAAGTTCTTAGACAGCCTACAGTAAAAAGGGTTAAGTGCAAACAAATCTCTTGCATCATCCCGGTGGAGTGCCCGACTACCTGACCACATCCTACATATGAGGAACTTAGGCAGAGTTATGTAGGCGTCCCAAAGCCACGCAACAGGTTAACAACTAAATCTGGAACTACAGGTCTCTTGCCATGATGGCTGGACAAGACGATCTCGCTGGCAAGTTTTGCTAAAATCATTGCTGTCATTTGTGGAGTTGCATTGTTATGCAGGGAAGCTGTACGTTGCTGTGAACACGAACTTTTCCAACTGGAAGGGCATGTGGCAGGATCTGTCTCTTGCCTGGGGGCTTCATTAGCACAAATCTTGCAGAGACTGAGACCTCATTAATTTGTTATTGTGCAGAGCCAGTTTTAAAATGCTATCTGAAAAGAGCTCTTCAGATGACTGTAATACCAGATTCTGAGTTGCGGCATTTCAGTATGCAGCAATAACTCTTGCACCTGGCTTCTGCGAAATGCTCAGCCCAGCAGACGAGACCTCCCACGCTCGTTGCTCATCCAGCAGAGCTCGGCTGGCACGGGGCGCTGCCCCTCATCGGGTCCGACCTGTGCAAGAAAGGGAACCCAGCAATAAGTGCTTGGGATCCCAAGTCAGTTCCTCCCTGTGTAAACTACATATACATATATACTGTAATACGCTGTATAAATAATTTACAAAATACACAAGGAAACACATATATATTTGTTTATATGGCATGCTAAAATTATGTTTGAACATGCGAGCTAAAGACATTGTGAAGTATTGATTGTCTTTGCTACTGATGCAGTGCCTGAGACCTGTGAGCAGGAAAGGTCACCTCTTTTTTATCCACCGTGATCACCTCGGGCTCCATGGCACTAGACATTATTTGGTCTTCTCTCAGAAGTACTTGGCCTTTTGTGTTTTATCTGTTGGGACCCATCTGAGCTATGCTGAGAAGCGTTGGGCTCAGTATTTGCAAGAAACACCCATTTGCAAGAAACTCCCATGGCTGAAAAGAATAACAAAGCAGAATCGTGGTGTGCGGCTTTGTACCCTGCAAAGACTAAGAGATCTTGCAAAAATAATGGTAAATTTGCGATTGGATGGAGTCTTGGAGTTGAAATCCGAGCGCATCCAAGTGTATGATGTGATTCACATTGCTTGGTGCTAAACTGATGTTGCTAATTCTTTTGTAACTCGTCACAACAGAACAAAGATAGCGCTCACTATTTTAGGAAGCGTATGAATCAGTGAGAGAGCCGAAAGGAAACAAATGAATCGCTGGTGAGACTAAAAATGCCTCAGAGATGTGAACAGTGTGTGTCTGCTGACTCTGCGGTTGTGCAGAAAAATTCAAGGAAGGGTTTTAAGCATGGCTAGCCACACAACAAAACATGCTCCGAGATGATGATTTAAGGAGGAAGCTCTCTTGCACACTGTCTGTCATTCCCATATGATTTAAAGCACAGATATGCTGCAGACAGGGAAACCTACTTATCCTCTCACCGAACATTGCGTTACAATCATTGCAAAGATAAATCCAGCACAGGAAAATGAGTTATGACACTGAGGTAAATTCCTCCTAAACTCAACCTGTAGTAGGTGCTTAAGAACAACTTTTTACCGCCGTGAAGCCGTAGCATCTTTCCCCAGCATTAATCAACCACACTTCCCTATACGCTGACTGCAGGGTGCCCGTCAGCCTAAGATCACCACTGAAATAAAGAACAAAAAAAAAATGAAGTGTTAAGGACCATGGTAATAACCCATCAAACATCAGAAGCGTGTGGGAATGTCATAAATGTAACAAACATGCGTTCAATGCCAAAGTAAAAGATTCACGAGTCGTTTCTCCTTTGGGCGATAAGAGCCCTTTATTTGATTGTCTTAGACGGGAGACGTGCTTCTGGAAAGCCTCTCTAATGACAGGGCAAAGAGGGAGACAGCAAGGCAGCACGATTCCTGTTGTCCCCAGGGGTACAATAGGGGCTTTTATTACCGAGCGCTTGAAGGAGAGGACAGGTTCAGGCAAGTGAAGCCATGCTGGACTTTTTCTAGTTCCAGAGATAAATATGAAAGGAGGCAGACAATCCCAATGGAAAAATGTTTGATGAACGCCCCTGGGCTCAGGAGAAAAATCGTTCACGTAATGACACAAGTGGAGGCATCTGGCGCTGCGGTACGGCACTGCCTGCTGAGACGCCCGACACACTCCAGCCTCAGCTAACCATCCAAATGCTGCCAACCCAAGGTGCTCTAGAAAAAAGCAGAGTTATTCTGACCATGGGAGTCTATACTGACTTATGAGAGGATTTTTTATTTTGAAAAAGCGGAGGAAAAGAGCTTGATGTGTGGCTAAAGCTTACCGTTATTTCTTTAATCTGGCTATGATTTACTATGGCTTCCTGCCAATGGCAATTTGAAGACAGAATGATACCTGGTTTTGCTCTTGAACGACATGAAAAGCAGGAATTGCGTTTTGACAGTTTCTAAGGAAAAAAAGAGGGTTTTTTCTAGCCGAGGACTCTTCTGAAAAGGATGATGGGTTTAATGTTTTAAGATAACAGTTCTTCCACAGAAAACTGAATCCCCCAGCTTTTTCAGTCTGGTTTGGAGGATCAAATCCAGTAATTCCTGCCTCCTTGGATCTCGCTCAGGCAAATCATGAGGCTCCTAGTCACGTCAAAATTGGATTCTTGAATTTGCTGAGTTCATGCTCTAGAAATACAGAAACAGGTCTCTAACACCTGTTTTGCATAAAAGTCTGGAAAGGCCTGCTCTTACTCAAAATTTTAACTTGCTGCTTGGGAAAATGGCATTAGAAACTTGTGACTTACAGCAGGAACAATGAATCTTGCATCTTTAAGCCAGTGTTTCAGAAACCTTTGCACTACTAAAGTCAGAGGAAGAAGAGCAGAAAAGGAAGTGCTCATTTTCATTGAGGCTGATGTTTAAATCTGTAAGTCCACTTCAAAAAAGGGATTGACTTTAGTGCAAGGACACAAATGTCAGCCTGTGCTTTTTGAAGCTTGGGTCTGTTCAGACTGCTGGTGCTTTAAACAACAGGATTGAAGTGTTTGTACCTAAATTTGGATAGAAAAGCTTGGACTCTGAACAGCAGCTAGTATCTTTTCCCATAGGAAAAAAAAAACAACCCTGTATTCCATTGTGGTTAATCATAAACTTGAGATATTTTTTAAATTACTATTTCTGCATATTGCATTTAGCAGGAGAGACCAAGACCTACATGGCAGTGGTGACCTTGCAGAATCACGCAGAATCTCTTCCCATACAGCACAGGACTTTCTGCTATAGCCAGGTGGAAGTTGTCTTCCACGAGGCAAAAGGCATTAGACTTGGTCTTAATCACAATTAGGTTCAGGGCATCAGTTTTTAACTGAACATTAAACTGAAACTGTGGTTTTGGTAGCTGTGCTGCGCTGACCTTAAACCAATGACACGTATTTCAACAAGGTTGAGGGCTGTGGAGGTTCCTGTACAGATATGCCAGGTTCGTGCAGTGTAGGAATGGTGGATTCGCTCCTGCAAGTCACTCAGTGATATCAAGTGGTTTATTATGCATTTTTTGAAAGATTTTTTATTTATCTTTGTCTGGAGGACATATCTTCTCCAGAGTTTACAGGGAGTTTATTTTTTTAGACTGTGCAAGCTCTATGTGGTGTCGTTCTCCCTCCTGCTACTCAATGTTTCTCATGTGGAGATAGATCTGCGTTCTCACCTACCGCATAAACGGGCACGGTTGTGGAGTAAGGACCTCTCCAAGAGGCACGACACGTGGCAGCGCTTTGTTATGAGTTCAATGCGTTCATTGTAACTCACAGGTCTTGTGGTAGGAAGGTCAGTGTTTCTGTACTCCACGGCTAGACATGCGTGTCCATGTGCCTGCTGAATGCTGCTGTAGTATTTCATCGCAGTGGGAAGCCGGACAGTAGGTCATGCCTTGCATTAATGAGTAGGATCTTGGAAAATCAATACAGTTCAAATAAGAGGGGACCTCTGCCCAGTCGTTTACTATTCCTAAAATGCACAGAGCACTCTGGAGGCATGGGGAGATTTTTGCAGGCACAGCAATGGCTGTGCCATTAAGCTGCCACCAAGCACACAAGAAAGTACAAGGGGCTCTCTGGGAACTCCTACCAATAATTCGGAGTCACACATTGGAAACGTGACCAGTTCCCTTCCTCCAAACATCTCTCCAGAATTCTTTTTTTCTGTAATACAAATACAAAAATCAAATTCCCCAAGGGAAGGACAGTCCCTGAGCCAGGTTTTGTGTCCAGCAAGCCCCAGACCAAAGTGACTGTATTTCTTTTGCTGTCTGAGGGCCTGATCTAACGACTGGTAGAAAGGCTAATTGATTTGAAAGACTTTGGATAAAGCATCGAAGGCCACAGCCTGCTCCATTGCAGTCACCAGAAAATTTGTCGTTGACCTCAGTGAGTGCGGGATAAAATACCCGGGCTCTTGGTCACCAGGTATTTAAGTCCACATACATGATTTATTTCATTTGTAACCATTCATATGCCCAAGTACTTGTCAGCTCTGGAACAAAAGCGCGCTGGTTGCCAGGTTGAGAAGAGGGGTAGCTTTCAGATCTGCTCCTCTCCCACCAACAGCGATGTGATTTGGAGGAAAGAATAAGCAAGTCCATTGTTTCCTGCATCTTGTGATGCCAGGAAATTAAGGAAGGTAAGTCAAATGAAGAGGAAAGAAACTGAGAGCAACGCTGCAGAAGGAGGAGTGCTCCTATCTCTTTAATTACTTCTCAGGGGACTTTAAAAAATATAAACACTGGCCTTTTAACTTCATTCTGAGTCTGTATCTCAAATACAACCCAAGCCTTCCTAGGGCTTGCCTACACTAGCAAAATACATTATGTTAATTGATTAACATGCAATGCTTAATATAATAGTCAATATAAACAAAGACTACTATGTTTAACATTTTTTGTTGTTGCTGACCCAAGGTAACCCAGCTGCCAAACATGACAGCTCTTGTCTACAGTAAGTGCTTTGTATCACCTTAATTAATGTATTCTAACACAATGTAATTTTGCAATACAGATAAGTCCTTCAGGGCATTTATTCTGTAAATTTAATTTTCTGTCTCGCCTATCTTGAATTTGCAGACACGCGCTGCTTCTGCCGTCTCCCCTCCCCCTTCAGTCCCGCAGCCCTGTCATTGGAAATCGAAGGAGCTTGGTGGGCTTTTTCCCCGAGTTGCTTCAACTTATAAACCAGAAGTTCAATCAAACGTACAATCAGTCTGTGCCCCTTGATGGTGCCGACGTTATGAAAATAAAGTTGATCTCATAATTCGGAGAGGGTTAGTTCGGCCTAGAAAAAATATCATCAAATACCAGGCATTTGTGAAGTTTTCGCAAAAATCTTGCGAATTGTACAGCTTGGCAGTTTGTCAGTCAAATTGCACAGCCCATTCACAGCTGCAGGAAGACACTTTTACTGTATTTTTTTCCAAAATTTACTTTCTGTGTTTTGTTTTACATAGAAAAGCTTTGACCTTAAAAGAAAAAAAAAAGGGAAAGAAAGNCTAACGACTCGAGCTACTCCGCAGGCCTGAAACCATGCAAAACCCGCTCTATTTTTATGGTGTGTCACACGTAGGGCAGTTTGGCTACGCGTCTATTTCAGCACCTTTCCACCGGGCGCGGGCACTTGATATATTATTGTATTATTTCTTAGGGTTTAATGAAGCAAAGGCCTCCGAGGGGGCGGGGCGAGCGAGGGAGGNACCCATGCTGCACACCCCATATTTTAGTAGAAAATGTTATTATCGCTTGTTTAACATTAACATTAGCATTAACACTAACGACTCGAGCTACTCCGCAGGCCTGAAACCATGCAAAACCCGCTCTATTTTTATGGTGTGTCACACGTAGGGCAGTTTGGCTACGCGTCTATTTCAGCACCTTTCCACCGGGCGCGGGCACTTGATATATTATTGTATTATTTCTTAGGGTTTAATGAAGCAAAGGCCTCCGAGGGGGCGGGGCGAGCGAGGGAGG
>VWZL01004419.1:34878-53733 GCA_013396915.1 Stercorarius parasiticus
GGAAGGAAGGAAGGAAGAAAGGAAGGAAGGAAGGAAGGAAGGAAGGAAGACAGAGAAAGGAAGAAAGGAAGAAAGGAAGAAAGAGTACAAAAAGTATATTATTAAACATTGAGGTTAAAAGATTAAAAAGTTCATCTGAACTCCAGCGATGGTAACACACCCATGCTGCACACCCCATATTTTAGTAGAAAATGTTATTATCGCTTGTTTAACATTAACATTAACATTAANCGCTCGCCCCGCCCACCAATCACGTGCGTTAGCGACAGCCGCCACCGCCTCCCATTGGCGGAGGGGCGTGGCCAGGGAAGGGGCGGCCGGGCCCGTCAGCGGCGGCGCCGGGGATATAACAACAAAGGGCTCCGTGGGGTGCGGAGTTGGGGCGGCCTCGGGACGGGGGGAAGGAGCATCAGTAGCTCGGGCCCGGTGAGTTTTGATGGTCGGCGGGCGTGGGGTTGAACCTCGGTGTCCCACCGGTGGTCTGAGTGCCCCGGGCCAGGCGGTGGAAGGCGGTCAGCGCAGCTCCGCGCATCCATCCCGGCTTCGCTTTCCGCGGAAAAACAGCGGGAGGAGTTTGGGATTTTTTGCCGGTTTTTTTTCGGTTGTCGAAGAGCCGGTAGCCGTGTCCTTCCCTCCCCGCTCCCCCTCCCTCCGCCCAGCGGCGGCGCTGGGCTGGGCTCCGGAGCGCAGCCGGGAAGGTGCGCAGCTGCTGCGGGCTCCGCCGGGTCAGCCGCCGGCTGGGCTGGAAGCGGCTTTTTGGAGCCTCCTGGTGGTAACGGAAAGGCGGCGAGATGGGGGCACGGGGGGGACCGGCAGCCAAAGCCCTCCGAGAACTGCAGCAGAAGGCATTTGGGAGGGGTATCTCTTTTCAGATTTTTTCTTTTTTTTTGCTTAGAATGCACCCCGTCTCCTCTGCTAGGATATAAAGGGAAAAAGAAAAAAAAAAGGTTTTTTTTGATGCAGCAATACAATGTTGTTGATCACACCTGGAGTACTGTGTCCAGCTCTGGAGCCCTCAGCACAGGAAAGACATGGACCTGTTGGAGCGGGTCCAGAGGAGGGACACAAAAATGGTCATAGGACTGGAGCACCTCTGCTATGAGGACAGGCTGAGAGTTGGGGTTCTTCAGCCTGGAGAAGCGAAGGCTCCAGGGAGACCTTATTGCAGGCTTCCAGTACCTAAAGGGGGCCTATAGGAAAGATGGGGAGGGACTCTTGATCAGGGAATGGAGCGATAGGATGAGGGGAAGCGGTTTTAAACTGAAAGAGGGGAGATTTAGATTAGATATTAGGAAGAAAATCTTTACTCTGAGAGTGGTGAGGCACTGGAACAGGTTGCCCAGAGAAACTGTGGATGCCCCATCCCTGGAAGTGTTCAAGGCCAGGCTGGAGCTTTGAGCAGCCTGGTCTAGTGGGAGGTGTCCCTGCCCATGGCAGAGGGGCTGGAACTAGATGATCTTTAATGTGCCTTCCAACCCAAACCATTCTATGATTGGATGCATTATGTGTAACAGCCTTTTATCACCACTGTAGCAAAGCCAGTTGTTCCTAGTCTTGTCTTTTCTTGCAGCTGATAGTTCCTGGAGTGACTCTCTCAGCCTCTGTCTCATTTGCCTCCCCTAACGATGGCCCTTGATAACAGCGTCACTTCTGCGTCCCCATCTGCCTTGCACAATAGCATGCTAGTGTGGCATTTTTCAAAGGCACTTGTCCAAGAGGATGTCAAAACATCAACCGGTTTCTAAATGATTCAAATGGCTTTTTGGATCCTCCTTGGGATGGGAAGGGGGAGATGGGACAACCTGCTTTTGATCTACAGAAAGACATTTATGGTCCAAAAGCTGTAGTTTGTTTAGCTCTCGGGAGCAGTGGTCTCCCTTTTCCTTGTTGGAGGTTAGTTATTTGATGTCGCTGTGATGCCTGCGGAGCTGTCATGTAGAAATGCGAGCTTTTGTCTTACTCTCTTCTACACGAAGAACAAAAAGACAGCCCTTGCCTGAAGGTACTTCCAGTTTAGATCTAGGAAAGAGGCAATGCGTGCGTGAGGCTGTGGGAGTGTGGGGGAAGCCAGCACTGATCAGCAGTTACGCTATGGCTTGCTAGTTAGCCTAAAGAAAAAAACCAAACTTTTGTTCCTTGGCCTTGTGCCAGAAGAGGGTTAGGGATGGATGCTGAAGATAACTGGAAAGCTACAAACTTCAAACTTTCACTTAGAATCTGTTTCCTTATCTGTGGCAAGCGCTGTCTGTAATTGAAGCACTCAAACCTCCTCAAGAAGATGCTTAGGAACACTGTGGGCATTTGGCGTTTCCTTAGGTAACCCGCCCTGGGCTTAGCGACCTTAATGGTTAAAAGCATTTCCTGCTAGTAACCACTGAAAATTGAACTTTACTGCAGTTAAAAGCCACTTCTGCTTACTGTCAATGTAGAAGAAGGGAATAAATGTTTGCATCTTTCTTCACATAATTGACTACTGTTGTAATTTTTTTCCTTTCCTCTCTTAAGCTTTTCATTCTTTTAAACTTTATCCTCTTTCTTTAGACTTCTGATCGTTCTTGTAGCTCTATTAAAGAGAGCCCAGATGTTTTATTTTCAAGCGTGGTCTTAAGAACTAGCCTTTTATCACTACTGCAGCTGAGCCAGTTGTTCCTAGTCTTGTATTTTCCTGCAGCTGATAGTTCCTGTTGAAGAACTAGAGTGCATAACTTCTGGAGTTACACTGTACCTTTTCATATTGCTTATGAAGACTACTCTAAGCTTTAATCCTGTCCTTTTGTGCTCTTTGGATAAGGAGGTAGCTGCATATGTGTCTATAGGAGCAGTATCGTATGGAGGAGGCGCTTGTCCTTGCATTGAACAAGTGGGTGATGGGGTCTGGTGTCCTGGGGTAAGATGACAAAGAAGGCCAAAATGACCCTTTGGTGTGGTCTGAGCGTTATAGGATGGAGCTGGGTATACTGGTGTTAAATAATACTCCTTTGAGTTGTATCTTCTTTTAATGGGTGGGTTTGTCTAGTGCAGTGTGTCTTGCTCCTTTCTCTTTCTGAATGCAGACACTCATACCCTGTAACATGCATATCCTCTTCCCTATTAAATTATTAAACAAGTATTTAATCTGTAATAATTCTGACATGCTGTGATAATTCAAGTATTACTATGGTGAAATTGACTTGTAAATTGGATATTTTTTGTGTATAGCCTTTACTGATTCAGCTACGTTAATGGCTTATACTTACTGTCTCGTACATAAATATCCAAAGGCTGTAAACATGCTGATCTGAGATGGTTGAACATTCAGTTTCTTAGTAGTAACGGGATTTTTCATCTTAACCGCAAAATATAGTGTTCAGGCTTTTGGTGACTAATTGTGTATAGATTTAGGGAGGTGTATTGAGAAATAAACATTGGTTTTAATTAAGTATTCGTGTTACTTTTCCTTGTTGTTTGGACTTACTATAGGTGCCTAGTTGGGCTCTCACTGTGAAAATGATCCCACTGGTAACTATGCAGTGCACTTTGAACCTGGAGAGAGGATGTGCCTTCTTGTGGTGTTAACTTGTAGGCAGTGGCCCTGAATTGCGTGTGATGGGAGATAGAAGATACGCTGCCTTGGGCACCCCTTGCAGGGATCTCTGGGAGAGGTGTGAGGCTGTGTCAGCAGAGGAGATACCACGTCTGGAGCAGAAAATGTGTGCTTGCCCTTGGCATCTTACTCCTACCGGGAGGAAGACAGGCGAGGAGCTGGGGGAGCACCTATGTGAGCGTAGGCATGAGGCTCCAGTATGAAAGTCCTCTCCTCCCATAGGAGAAGGTGGGGACAGATGGCTGAACAGACGTTTGCGTGGGGAGGAGGATCTGGAGGAAGGAGCTCAGCTCCAAGGAGAGACCTAAACTTTTTCTGAGTATATCTAGCTGGGAGGGAATGGTGAATGCCAGTGAAGCTGCTTCTCCTCTTAGAAATGTTCACTGGCACCTTAGGCTGCACTAATGAGAGGGTTTCTAATTTGTTCTCTAGGGATGTTACCTATTGCTTTGTCATTAAGACCTCTGTCATCATTTTTTTTGCAGGTTTCACACAAGCTGTTTACCAGTCATGCCTCTGCATGTCCCATACCTAAGTTGATAAAGCATCTATGCACTTTAATCTCGTCTATGCCACTCTTCTAGTACAGTGTGAGCTGTGCCTTGAACCTTGGATATAAAGACCTACCAGCCAAAGTCTTGTTCCTGCCTTAGTAATGTTCCAGAGGTTAAATAACATGCTCATGGGAGAGATTAATAGCTTGTCCAGCCAAGAGCCAGAGTTCAGCGAGAAAGAAGATGACGAGTGGATTCTGGTTGACTTTATAGGTAAGACGTCTGTCAAACGTAAGCTCTTCTTAGGAACCGGCAGCTTGGGAGAAACTTTTACCTAAGCAAAATGGGTGTGGATTAGAGCGTAGGTTGTCTTCCAAACAAATGTACCAAAACATGTTATGTAAACCAATGAGAAAAATGATGTCAGGTTTATAAGTCTGACACAGGCTTCAGTAGAACCACTTGTACAGATAAAATATGTTTGACTTATTACACAATTGTACTGCTTTACTGATAACAGCTGTGTTGCGTGTCTAATGTGGCTTGTCAGGGAACTCCCTTTCCCCCTCCCCTTGCTTTTTAAAAAAAAAACCCAAACAAACATGTATACATGCTGATTAGGGCTTATTCCTGTTTGTCTTTTTTATCTCGTTTCTGGCTACATACAACCTTGTTGTTTTTGACCTCCTGCAATCGCCAACATCCATGGGTTCCTCTCCACTGACTAATGGCCACTGACAGCAGACACTTGCACTAATTGCTCCGTGGAGGAAGCAGACATCGCTGAAGCATCAGCCGCAGATGGCTCGCCTGTTTTCTCCTGTTTACCGTCTCCCTTGGAACACTTGCCGGAGGCCAGCGAGTCTTGCTTCATCCAGTTTGAGTCGTGCCCCATGGAGGAGAGCTGGTTTATCACCCCTCCCCCATGTTTTACTGCAGGTGGATTAACCACTATCAAAGTGGAAACCAGTCCAATGGAGAACCTCCTTATAGAGCATCCCAGCATGTCCGTGTATGCTGTCCACAATACCTGTCACAGCCTTAATGAGACTGGGTGCGGGGATGAGGAGTTCCGCAGCCCAGGTAGTCCCAGGTATGTCTGACTTCTCTTGTCAGGGAGCTCTGTTGCTGAAAATATCTGGTTTCTACTTGATCAGCTTAGACACTTAATACTGAATTTTCCAGCTTATTTCAGAGCAAGTGAATAAAGCATGAATACTACCCAAGGTGGGTAGGGTGGTCAGGGCTGCTTAGAAAAATGTTATGCAAGGTGACCATGTCAGGAAACAGTTGGGTATGCTGTTTTGGCACTGCAGTAAATATTTATGGAGCCTAATTGTTCCCTCACAGAATGTGTTCCAGTCCTGTTGAAACTGGTGGCAGTTAGCTGTATGACTGATAACGGAGATCTGAAAGCACTTTGCCCCCTCCATAGCTATATATATTTTTTCATAACTATTAGTCAGTACCCTTTTGGTCACCTTGTGAGATGAAACATATTACACTAACTATCCTGACAGGAATTCTGTTTTGGCATTTTCTTGTTCCTCACACCTAGTGATAGATTAGGACAGGATTAAACTTTTCCACAGGTGGCTTGTGGAACAAAAGCAAACTGAAATATTCCACAAAACTTACTCCCCTCAAGGTAAAAAGTTTAGCTGCAAACTTCTACTTTTAGCAAGGTAAGAAGTGGTGCTGTTTGACTTCTTTTTTGAGTGCTAAACGTCTGGCCATGTGGAATTATTGCAGATGTATGTTTGCTGTGCACTGCTGCTTTGGGGGTGACTGTCCAGTATATACAGCTATATGAGTATAGTACATGTAGATGTATACAAATAGAGTATTTTTGCCATTATGACTCCGCACTTGCCCATGTGTTCATTGATTTGGAAATAATTGGGTGTTTTGTGAGTCCTGGTTAATAACAAAGACTGACTTTTCCTCCCATCTGGTGCCTACTGTTAGAAACAATTGGAGGGGAAAAAAAAATCATAGTATAGTAAGCTTTGTTACACAGGGGAAAAAAAATGCATGTAGTGGTAGACTTGCTGTAGGTAGATGCCCATTGACTCTTCTGATCACCTCCTTGCCATGTTTGAAGCTTTTAGTTCAAAGAAATGGGTGACTGAGGGGATATACTACTGCATAATGTTGAAGTATGGTGCTGATAGAATTAATCTTGAAGAGCAGGGGACTTGTATAAATATTTGGGGAGGGCAGTTTGTGATGCTAAGCATCAAGGGTCTAGCTTAACTTAAATCGGACAGAAGCTATGAGCACACAGCACCTTCAAAATGAGGGTCTGAAGGAATCTGCAAGAACCGTAGGCCGTGAGGCATATTCTGGTGAGAGACAGTAGATCAATTAATCTAAAATATCAATTATATTGGATAGTAACATGTAAAGTAAGATTCTGACTTCTCTCAGCGACTTGTGAACTAGGGTGTAAATTCTTCTAGAGAAGAATCTTGTGTTATATTACACTGTACAGTTAAGCTGCTTTAATGTGTCAGGAAGCTAAAGGTGTGATCATCCTCAATGGGGATGTGAGTAAGTTTCTTCACACTGAATTCTGTGCTCTTGCTTCTGTCAGAGGATCCGGGCTTTTGTGTAAGAGTTATTCTTGTGTGGCAGACCTGGGAGTAGGCTTAAATCTGAAGCTGAGGTAGATCACAGAAACTGGGAAAATCAATTACACTGATAATGCAGTAAGTTTCAAAAACTGTTTTGAAGTCTCTAGTGGTTTAATGGTTGGCCATTTAATATTGTAGGGCCAAGAAAAGCTGCTTAAGGCACACTGGCACAGTAAGTACTACTGGTTTGGGACAGTGCTTCTTGTTTGATCAGGCTGCTAGCAACACTGCTTCCTCTAGAAGCCTTGTCTGCCAAAACAAGGCTTTAGGACTAACCTTTGTGCCAAATGATGTTACTTGATCAAGCCTAACTACATCTGCTTTAACAAGCCAAAATGCTAAGTGCAGAAAAATTACTGAAGTATTAATTGGGGTGGGATCTGAAGCCTTTAATGTTTCTTGTCAAGTCTGGCTCTGTGGCGCAATTAGCAGGACACTTACACTTTCTGGTAAAATAGATGCTGGGGATGCAGCAGCAAATGTGTGTAGCAGCGGTCTGGTGTTAGATACAGCCCCTCTAAAATAATGTTTTGACAATATTGATGGTGGCTCATCAGCCCTGTTCTCTCAGTGCCTGGGGCTCACTAGTGCCAGGTGATGAAAGGCAACTGCAAAGATACCAAAAATGCTACTTCTTGGAAGAGTATGTGGCCTTTTAGCTAATTCAAACTACCTCTGCTATCTCAGCTTCACTTCAGATGGCAAGTGGGAGAGTGTTTGTTTGTAAACCAGTGCTGAAAGGGTATTTGATAAGACGGAGGGAAGCTTAAATATCTTCAACCAGCAATTATAAACCAGTTTTTCTCCTTTTGTGGAGGAAATCTATTTGCTTCTTCTAAATTCAAAGCAAAAAGATGTTGTATGACTAACCTGACGAAGAGAGGGAAGTTTATATTTTTCCATAACAAACCGCAACACTTTGTATTAGCAGTTGCTGCCCTTTGCTAGCTAATGACACGCAGGAGGAGCCTGCTTAGGAAATATGGGTTCCGGTAACACAAGGTGGTGTGGCTTCCTAGCTCCTTATGGCTTTCCCCAGTAAGACTTCGTTTGGAGTTCTACCTCTGGCACTGTCGAACATGTTAAGGCATTGCCCTATATAGAAAACAGCCCTATATTTGCTGGCACCCTAATGTAAATTGAACTGGTGTAATATGCATAGGAAGTGTTTACAAGGCACTGTAAATCGACTTGTGCTGTGTTGCTCGCTTATTTCTTGCTTTGTATTTCAAGTGGTAGGTTTAGGACAATACCCAGTGAAGGAACACGTAGCTATTCGTGGCTTCAGTCAGTCATATCAAGCTACCCAGGGAGCCAAGAGCAAGCAGACTTGGATATTTAAAAGAAAAAAATGTAGAAGGGAGGGAGTATTTCCTTGCTAACAGGGAGTATTTCACTCCAGTGTGGAGTCGGGGGAGGCAGAAGAGCTCACTTCGGTGCCAGGCACCTGCAGCCTGCCCAAGGAACAAGGCTACAAGGGCATCCCATGGGCACGGCAGTCCAGACTTGTGTCTGCGGAGACATCATACAATAAATGCAAGTTAAGCTTTTCCAGAAGAGACTCTCTAAAGTCATGCTAGTGCTGAAAACCAGATTTTCCTCAGGAGACCTCTTGCTCATGCCTGAGCAAGCTCCTGGTCTTGCAGACATCTTTCCTGGGCACCACGGAGTTGATAGCTAGCTGTTGGGCCCTGGGTGGGGAGAGGGAAGGCAAGCAACTCTGGTCACACCAGCAGTGGCACTCAGACTTGGGTTTTGCTTTGCTTTTAAAACTGCTAGGCTATTTTTAGCTTTACTTCGGAAGTTTCAGGAAACATCAGTGATTGTTCTGTTAAGTAGGGAAGTCCTTTCTCAATATGTCAGTCCCTGCTTGCATAGGCTGCTGGTTTGTTTTTCCACTAGTGCATGATGGAATAAGGGTTTGCCAAAACTGCTGACTGTCTGCTCATGAAATCTAGAGGGCTGGTTGAGGAACAATCCTTCTAAGATATTTCCTGCGTGTCACAACTGGTCTGTCTTTCCCATTCCTCTGCATGACCATTGTTTGGATTTACTTGTGTGGCTGGCAATCCAAACACTTTCATTAGCGTGCTTCTGTTTTCGGGCTGGCCCACCTATGTTCAAGATGATTTTAAACCAAACTTTGCCTAGTGGATAACCTCAAGTCTTCTAAAGCTGGATCAGCGTGACGCATTGCTTTATATTTCTGATCTATGTTGCATCTTGGGCTTACGGAGGTGGGGTGGGGAAGGAAGGGCGCAATAGCATAATGCACCAAAAATCCAAAGGCTGTTGTGGTGCCCTCGCACTAAGAGTGAGTTAGCAGCACCATGCATTACTTACCAGCGTGGTTTTCCTAAAGAGGCTTGACCTTGCTTCAGCCCAAATATCTGCCCAGTAGATTAAGAGTGTCCTTTTGAAATGCTGGGTGTTGATGTCCATGTTCTCCTACCCACTATAGTTTGCATGTCTTTCCAATGTACCTCAGTAACAACTGATATCTGCTCCTTACTTTTCCAGACTGGAGGCCCGAAATGAAACAGGACAGCGTGTTCACTGCTATGTCACAGCTCTTGCAACTCGTTCAACTTTCCTGGAAAAAAACAAGAGCTTTCGTCCTACCCACTGGATAAAAGAACATAATGAAAGACACTGTCTCAACAGAAACGGTCTCCGTCGCCAAAACCTCACCAGGGATTGCCATTCTCGGCAAATCAAGCACAACGGACTGTTTGTTCACCAGCCTTGCCAGCGTCAATTCAATTACTGATGGCTCTCGTGGTTTTAATCTATGGTCTAATGTTTTTAGGTTGCTCTTGTTTTCATGCATAGGTAAGTGTGGTCAATCCCAAGCTGATCATCAATCCCTCAAACACAATCATTAACTAGTGTTGCATTCTTTTGAAATGACATGTAAATCTCTGCACACCATGCAGCAAGTCCTAAACGTTGATGGTAAATTTCAATGTCTTGGAAGCCTATCAATACAATAGTTTGTGTGCTGTTTTATAAACTATGATGTATAGATGGGTTCTTAGTTGGTATTTTTAAAGAAACTTCACTGAGGTGGAAGTGAGTTACGTTTTGCATTAATCAAAGTGGACTTAGAAAACTTAAGGTTAGCCATATGCTTTAAAGACCACTACTTGACAGCTTGTGTATCTGTCTGTATTCAGCATATATGATTACTTTCTAATAAGGAAATACTATAGCTGCCGGTGGATATTACATAGCTATGCTGAACTGTTACAAGAAGGACATCTAATCTAAATTGCCTAGTACCTACTTGTGTTAGTGGAGTCTGTAGATGTGTTGGGTACTAATCATGGGTGTCAGAAAAGGGTTAAATGCCCCCCCCCCATATTGTCGCAGTATGATATGGCACTGGTGTTACAGATGTAGTACCTCACAGTGGAGTGGAAGGAAAAGTGGACCTAGAGGTTAAGTGCAGATGCGCAGCCCAGAGAGCTGAACTGGGTTTTACCTGGTACAGTTAGAGTACTTACTCCCTTTCTCTAACTCTTTCTGTCTTTGACAGATGTATTTCCCCTACCCTATTTCATTTAATCTGTAATCTAGTTAAAGGAAAACGATGGTGGATCCACCATTGTTTTAATCTCATCATTAGCTGACTGCTCTTTAAATAAGTCAGGCTGATGGATGGCTATTTCTGAGCTGCTATTTGCTGTTAGATTGTCTCATATTTACAGATTGAGGGTAGCTCAAAAGTAGCTAGAAGGAGGGTTTTTTCAGAAGTTCTCCTAATTTTCTCTCTATGAAAATGAAGTCTGAGTTAATTGTGACTGGAAATGAAGGGCAGTGTGTGGCAGGGAGAGGAGCACACTGAAAAACAGTCTTGCAGAACTAAACACAGTGATGGCAGGGGTTGTAAAAATTGAGATAGATGGGCGGTGGTTGTTCTAGCCCATTGGGGGCAGAAGGACTGGATAGCCATTCTGTGGGCCAAACAGGAAAAAAAAGCCATTCAAAACTAACCAGTAGTTTTCTTAAGAACACTGTGTGAGGTGTTTTGGAAGCTGTCAGGCACTTAAAAAAAAAAAAGAGCAAAGTTCCCCTCTTAAGAAAGAGTGTGTATTACACAGCAGCCACATGGCACACAACCCTGATATATCAATCTGGGAAGCAAATTAAATGGCTATGGAGGTGAGGAAGCAGAAATCTGCACCAAAAGAAGGGGGGAAATAGAAGTAAGTTTATCCCCCTTTCTGTCAGTGCTTAATGTGACTACTGTTTTTTTCCTTGTGTTTAGTGCCTCGGGCATTAAAGTGTTAACATTACATCCAGCCATGTCTTCCAGTAGTCCTTATACAGAAGTTAGTATGAGGAGTCTTTGAAATTAGGCAGGATCGATAACATGAGTTATTCTAGACCTATGAAGCATTTTAAATTCAGCTAAATGCTTCAATTTCACTGAAGCAAAAACCCAACAATTTGGATTAATCTTGATGTAGTGGTACTGTTGCACGTTCTGCAGGTGCAACTGTTGTGGCACATAATTAGTGTACAAGAAATGATATTTATAACATCTGTTTCACTGCAGATGTGCTACTTCACTGGGATTAGTTAGGATTGATGCAAAGGGATGTTGACAAATAGTTAAATATATAAAAGAAAGAGGTGCTTTCCTGGATAGACCAGCCTTTTTTTTTAAAGACATGTTGAATTCACATAGACAATGAAAGAAAACAGAATTGGCCACATCATGAGTTTCCAAAACAGAGATTTTGTTACTACTCTTCTCAGCAGTATGTGCCCATGTCCATACAACAACTCTTTTTGTGGTCCAAATACTCTGGTTTAGCTGCAAATAACTGTAGTTTCACTAGGCTCTCATCTGTTCATGAGTACTCTTACTTGTTTCAGATTATCTGCCTTTATCACTCCAACTCTTTGCCTGGCTTGAACTACCTTCTCCTCACTGTTGACTTTCTAGCTCAGGAAAATTCTTTGCTTTCCTTTATTTTTCTTTTATATAAAAGTAACTACTTTCCTTCAGCTTTAATTTTCTTAAAGTGAAATGAAGGAAGATGGAGTCTCCCCCTTTAACTCTTAATGGGGAGATGGAGTTGACAGTATAAGGCTCCCAGGCATTACAGTGAGAGCCTTGGTCCGTTCTTCTCAGTAGGCAAGTAAATGCAACTTTAGACTGCTCCTAGAATTGGGAGATACTGATCTTTTTATACTACATTACTAGATGACTTTCTGGTGATGAAAACCTATATCTTTCAGGATATAAACTGTTTTGTTGCACAAAGCTGTGCTTCTCAATTTGTAATATTGGAAACCGTATTATTGTGTGAGATAGTACTGCATCAATGGCTTTTTGTTAATTTGTTTTACGTATTTATGTTGGTCTAGCCCTGTTTTGTGCCTGGAGCTATTGGGCAATTAGATTTGTTTTGGTTTTCTGTTTTAATAGTGAGCTGTGTGGCTTTTTACATGGTTTTTGAATTGTATTAAGGTGTGTGGTTTTTTTCTTGTAAAAGTGGAGGCCTTGCACTGTCTCATATGGATTGATATTCATGAATCTTGCTAAAACTGTATTTTCATATGTATTGGTCAATAGACAGATTTGCATTTTAAACTGTGCCTTCTACACAGCAAACTTGAAGATTCAAAAGGGACATTTCAGTTAGGATTAATACTGTACATCAGTCTATGCATATATGGCAGCTTCTCTCCAGAGCCACTTCTCTATTTGTAGCAGTCCTTTTGATATGGAAGAATGTCTGGCTCTTATTTGTTAATAGTTTAACACAAGCTGAAAACCGACAAAATACAGCACTTTGCCAAAAAGTAGCATTGCTTAACCAGCGTGTATTTACTAAAGTGATCTTCTGTATTTTGTTTTCATAGTGCGTTCTGTGCACCATGGGGAGACGTGATCTTAACTCTCAATAAAAAATGGCCTATCAAAAATTGTCAGTCTGTTCTTTTATGTTACATGTTGGTCAAAGTCCAAATGCCTGAGCACCCCATTCAGCTGTGGTTGGTACAAGTACAGAGTATCTCAGAATGTTTGCACTAGTACGCACGTTCTTCTGGGAAACAGCATTACTGATGAAGTGATAGCGTGTGGTCTAAGGAGTGCTATACATCCCTGCCAACTGCTGCATTTCCTGATCATGGAATTGCAGGGGTTGGAAGGGACCTTCAGAGGTCATCTAGTCCAGCCCCCCTGCCAAAGCAAGTTTACCTAGAGTAGGTTGGACAGAAACACATCCAGGTTAGTTTTGAGTATCTCTAGAGAAGTAGACTTCACCACTTCTCTGGGCAGCCTGTTCCAGTGCTCTGTCACCCTCAAAGAAGTTTTTCCTCATGTTGAGATGGAACTTCCTGTGTCCCTGCTTGTCTGTTGCCCCTTGTCCTGATCAGCGTGCAGAAGTACTGTAGGTGATCAGGACAGAGATAAAAACACATTACCACTTAAAGTGTGTGTGTCTCCCCCCAGGGTGGGGGGAAGGTTTTTCCTTACCTAGGCTGAACATCTCCTGTTTCAACTCATATCCATTGCCTTTCATCCTCCCGCCATGCACCACCATGAAGAATCTGGAAGGCTGCTGTTAGCGTTCAAGAGGTAGAAGCAGGGACAGGTAACCTGTGAGGGACATAGAGACCCTGTGTGAATGCCCAGGGGTGGGGTTAGGCAAGCCAGAGTCAAGCCAGTCTGTGCAAATGTCTAGGGATGGAGTTAGGAAAGTCAAGCCCATCTGTAGCTGAACCTGGCAAGGGATGTCAAGGACAACAGGCTTTCCACAGGTATATCAGCTGCAAAAGGAAGATTGGAGAAAATGTGGGCCTGCTGCTAAACTGGACAGAAGTCCTCATGACAAAGGACATGGGGAAGGTTGAAGTAGTCCATGTCTTCGTTGTCTTGGTCTCCACTAGTAAGACCAGCCTTTGGGAATTGCAGGCCTCTGAAGCCAGTGGGAAATGCTACAGCAAGGAAGATCAACCCTTGGTTCAGAAGGATCAAGCTAAGAAATGCTTAAAGAGATGGGACACACACAGACTTATGGGACATGTCTGTGACTGGTGAAGGAGCTGGCTGATGTCACTGTGAAGCTGTTCTCAATTATCTTAAAGGTTATAGCAATGGATAGGATTCCTGAAGGCTAGAAGAAAGCAAATGTCCTTCCTATCTTCAAGAAGGACGAGAATAATGGAGGGAACTACAAGACAGTCAGTCTCACTTTGATCTCTGGGAAGATGATGGAGCAAATGATCCTGGAAAGCATTTCCGAACATGAACAAGAAGGTGATTAGGAGGAGCCAGAATAGACTTATGCAGGGGAAAGATGACTGACAGCCTGATACACAACTGTAGAAGGCTGGCTCTGGATGAGGGGAGAGCAGTAAATGTTGTTTATCTTGACTTTAGCAAGGCCTTTAACGCTGTCCCCCATAACATCCTCCCAAACTGATGAATTACGGACCATGTAAGTAGATGGTGAGCAGGTGCATCAAGAACTGGCTGAACTACTGTGTTCAAAGGGTTGTGATCAGTGGCATGAAACCGAGCTGAAGGCTAATTGCTACTGCTGTACACTACCAATATTGGATCTTGCACTGTTAAAAACCTTCATTAATGACCTGGGTCATGGGGCAGAGTGCATAATCAGCAAGCTTGCAGAAGATAGGAGTTGTTTATACATCAGAAGGACCTTGACAGACTGGAGAAATGGGCTCACAGGAGCCTCATGGAATTCAACAAGGGGAAATCTGGAGTCTTGCACCTGAGGGAGAAATAACCTCAGGCCCCAGTACAGGCTGGAGGCGAACTGGCTGGAAAACACCTTGGTGGAAAAAGCCCAGGGCGTCCTGGTGGACACCAAGTTGACCATGAGTCAGCAGTGCACCCTTGTGGCTTCAAAAAACTAAAAGCTTCCTGGGCTGCATTAGGAAGAGTGTTGCCAGCAAGTGGAGGGAGGCGATCCTTCCCCTCCACTCTGTGCTGGTGAGACACATCTGGGTGCTGTGTCCAGTGCTGAGCTGCCCAGCACAAGAGAGACGTGGACATAGTGGAGTGTATCCAGCAAGAGGCCAGGGAGATGGTAATAGGATGGAAGACTGACAGGATTGAACACCTGACAGGGGTAGTAAAGAAGACAGAGCCAGACTCCTCTAGTGGTGCCCAGTGAAAGGATAAAAGGCAAGGGGAATTCCATCTAAATGTAAGAAATAAGCTTACTGGTCTTCTCCAGGTTGTTGTTCTGGCTTTTTATGAAAATGTGTGTGAATATTTTTATTTCCCTCCAATCGTGAGGGATCCCTGGTCTCCATGGCTTTTCAAAGACCATGGAGAGTGGCCTTGCAAGGACACCAGCCAGCTTTCTCGGTACATTGACTGTGTGCTGCTGGGCTCCGTGGACTTCTATGGGTTGAGTTGTTGCAAGTAGTCCCTGACTTGATTTTCAACCACTGAACAAACTGGGTGGCAAAATGATCTATTTAACTGACAGCGATGAAACGGAATTTGTGCAGGAAAGCATCCATCTTCCCAGAGGAAATACTGAGTAAAACCTCTCCTTTTCAAATGTAGATTTGGTGACTTACACGTTTATCAAAGCAGCAAGCCTGTGTTGAGAGCTGTACGGTATTCTGCAGGAGAAAGCTTCACCAATTATGCCTGTATAATCTTATCCATACACATAATGTAATATAGCTATACTGATAGTGTTCCTCTTAGGGGTGCTTAGTTCAGACTTAATGCAACTTTTTTTAAATTTAGGTTGGATACTTCCCAAAACATTATGAACTAGTGTTCTTTAAAACTTTTCTGTGCTGAAGCAAAGATGTTCGTGTAAAGGGTCATATCAATGTAACAATATTGACTTAAGTTCTCACTTTACATTCTATTTTTCCGGTTTATATAAATCCTTGTATGTCTGTGATGAAGCTAGCATAGCAATTAGTGTTCTCTGACACTTAATGCTGATGGAGGCAATCTGTTTCCTCATTGAGTCATTCAGTATCTGCTTTCTTTGCCTCGTTGACTTCTTTTGCTGCCTGTTTATAACCACAAAATGGTGTTACCTCCATTATTCAGTGGTACTTGCAAGTAGGGCTCAGGGTTTTTGACACACGTAGAAATGACTCATCAAAAGAACAGGTTGGTGCTGCCGCAGCCCTGTTGTTCCCATGATGTGGTCACGATACACCAGTCAGAGAATAAGTAGGACTGAACTGAGACTTAACAGGATGCGTATAAAGTTTTGTGTATCAACCAGCCTTTTTCTTCATGAAAATACTGTCCTGGAGCTACTGCTGTATAACTAATACTTCAGAAGTTAAAATCTATTGACTTGTTCCAAAGTTTTGTGGGTAGATTGATAGTTGAACACTCAAGTACCTTAATGAGGCAGATAACTATAGTGTAATTTCATGGGTAAGCTAAGGAAAAGTAATAATAAATAACCAAAAAAGAAAACCCAGATAAGAGTAACAAAACTAGGCTAGTGGCAAGGGGCACATCTCCGCTTGCAGACATAGGCTGTGCCATACGTCTGTTCTTTCTCCTGAAGTGCAGTCTTCCCATTATTGTGTCCAAGGAAGATGACCTAGTCAGGCAATATAATAAGAACTACAGCTATGACCAAAAATCAGCCTATCAGAACTAAAAGAATCCCAGATTCCCTGAAATGGGAGAGAATTAGTAGAAGCAGGAGGGAGGCCTCAAGCTTTTGAAGTATGTGGGTAATGGTGAACAGCTGTCAATTTTTGCAAGGTGAATAACGAAGATGCAATCACAATTAAGAAAGGGGGGGGACTGACATGGGCAGAGGTACCCTCTTGTCTATTCCCATCAGCGAATTCCAGCTCCGGCTCTTCTGCCTGTGGTGTACACTGAGGAATAGGAGATGGATGTGTCTCATATTAAATGGGGAGGAAAGAGAGGAATTTGGCTTCTGTGGCTCGTGACAAGCCACCTAACAGCTGAATTACTAGATACATCTTTACCAAATATCTACTAATGGAGGGCAGTTTGGAATGGGGTATTATCTCCTCCACATCTCCTTTGCCTCTGAAGAGATCCATGATGTGCCCTAAACACAGCCAAGACTGGGGCTATGGAGAACCGTAAGTCTTAGTCCCTAGGTGTTGAAAAGGTGTTTGCTACAGTGCTTGGAAGCTTGAGCATCAGCAGTAAAAGCTCTTCACCTTGCATGCTTGGGAAGGAAAGTCCTGAGCCCAGGGCCCATCAGTTGTAGGTTTGATGAGGTAATGATGTGAGTCATCTGAATGAGGAAGCACATACACTCCTAGGTCAGAGGCTGAGGAAGGCCTTCCCTTGCAGCCAGCTGCCTGCTTCCTGTGGTAGCAGGGGGAAGTGGTGTCTCCTAACATGCTGTCCACCTTAGGAGGTCATGGTGAGGATAAGTTAATCTATTTTGTTTTTAAAGAGTACTGTATTATTGTCCTGCTTGTGTTCTACACATCTCTTTTCTATGACCTGAGATTCCTTCTTTTCCATTACCTACACTTACCTCCTGGTCCAAAAGGTATCACATTTACAGCCCAGTTGTGAAACAATGCTGGAAAACACAAGGAAGGTGGGTCTTGTTATGTCTTTGAGCTGCAGACAGGAGATCCAACATAGGGGTAGGTGAAGATCGGCTCAATGTTTGGCTATTAGTTACAGGTGCTGCTTCTCACTGCAGAAATGCTGTCCTTCCTGAGGTTTGACTGTGGGATTTATTCAGGATATCAACGGTAAGGATTGTACTTGAAAGGTGTTTCACCCTTGGTGTGTTGAAAGTGGGAGTTTAAATGTTTGCATACAAGAAAGGATAGGGGTCTTTGACAGGACATGGATAAAGCACCTCCTGTGTAACATGGGCTCTCTCCCCACCAAATGAGAAAAAAACCCCCACAAAATAAGTTAATCTTGTAAGGTCTTAAAAAAATTCCTTAATGCATATTAAACTAGATCATGCCTAATTTGAAAAAGACTCTGAAATTAAACAAGCGGGAAAGCAGTAGAATATTATAGGTTCTAATAGAAAACAAGGGGGTTTAAACCTCAGGGTTTCAAGTTATCCCATGTTGTTCAGCAGAAAAATCATAGAATCATAGAATGGTTAGAGTTGGAAGCGACATTAAAGTTCAGCTGTTCCAAGCCCTCTGCCATGGGCAGGGACACCTCCCACTAGACCAGGCTGCTCAAAGCCCTATCCAGCCTGGCCTTGAACACTTCCAGGGAAAGGGCATCCACAGCTTCTCTGGGCAACCTGTGCCAGTGTGTCACCATCCTCACAGTAAAGAATTTCTCCCTAATATCTAATCTAAATCTCCCCTCTTTCAGTTTAAAACCGTTACCCCTCGTCTTATCACTACACTCCCTGATAAAGAGTCCCTCACCACCTTTCCTGTAGTCCCCCATTAAGTACTGAAAGCTCGCAATAAAGTCTCCCCAGAGCCTTCGCTTCTCCAGGCTGAAGAACCCCAACTCTCTCAGCCTGTCCTCATAGGAGAGGTGCTCCAGCCCTATGATTATTTTTGTGTCTCTCCTCTGGACTCACTCCAACAAGTTCATGTCTTTCCTGTGCTGAGGGTTCCAGAGCTGGACACAGTACTCCAGGTGGGGTCTCACCAGAGCAGAGTAGGGGGCAGAATCACCTGGCTTGACCTGCTGGCCACACTACTTTTGATTCAGCCCAGGATACAGTTGGCTTTCTAGACTGCAAGCACACATTGTTGGCTCATGTCCAGCTTTTCATTCACCAGTATCCCCTAGTCCTTCTTGGCAGGGCTACTCTCAATTTCTTCATCCCCCAACCTATGTTGATACCAGGGGTTGCCTCAACCCAAGTGCACTTGGCCTTGTTGAACCTCATGAGGTTCACACAGGCCCATTTCTCAAGGCTGTCCAGGTCCCTCTAGATGGCATCCCATCCCTCAGGCATGTCAACTGCACCACTCAGCTTTGTGTTGTCTGCAAGGGTGCACTTGATCCCACTGCCTGTGTCATCGATGAAGATATTGAACAGTACTGGTCCCAATACAGACCCAGACAGTACAAATCAGAGGAAAACCCTGACTGATGTAAATGTTTCGTCTGTCCCTTCTTGCTTTCTGGGCCTAAGGGAGGCAGGAAGCTGGTTTGAGCTAAGAAAACTAC
>VWZL01004419.1:60055-84746 GCA_013396915.1 Stercorarius parasiticus
GGGCGGGCACAGCCCGGCTCGGCACGGCCCATCCCGGCAGGTGTGGGGGGCCAAATCCCCCCGGGGGGAGCCGCTGTGTCTGCGGGGGTGCAGTATGCAGGGTGTAGAGGGAGTGTGAGGGGGGTCACAGCTCCGGGGACACCACCCCCATCTCTCCCCCCCCATCCTGTCGCGTGGGAAATGGGCCTTTACAGGCTCCCACCCCACCCCCGCCCCGCGGCTAGCAGAACCCAGCTAGCCTGAGCCAAACTAGCTGGGGGCATATGTGGGCATCCCTGGGTAAGTCCCTTCAGCAGTGTGACTCCCAGCAGGACACGGAGCTGCCTGTGGTTATATCCCTCAGGCGTTCCTCGCAGCAGTAAAATGCTTGTGGCCTTCTATTTCAGTTGGGTACACCATGCTGCTCTTTGTGATGTGTCTCCAAAGCACGGAACTCAGTCCTAACTTCTTGAGGATACATTAACTGAGCTTATGTTATTCCTTTGGTCCAGGTAGAGATCTTACAACCCAAAGAAGATGTCAAGACGCAGGTAAGCCATTAGCATCATAATACACCAAGCTTATATCTTCATCTACCAACTGCTGCTCTCCTAATGTCTGGTGTCTTTTTGCTCTTTGCAGTAGCCGGTTGCAAGCCAAGCAGCAGCAGCAGCCGCTCGCATGTCAAGAAGAGTCTCCACAAGAACTGCAGGGACCAGAACATCTCCAGACCCGAAAAAGGAGAACTGCAGAGGTGACCAGTTTGGGCAGCTTGAAAAGTTTAATAATATTGAAAGTTCTCCAGTGCATTTGGATGGGAGAATCTTTACACTGCTGATTTAGAAACTTGGGCAGGAGTAGCAACAGTTTGCTTTAGCCTTAGAGGTGGGTGTGCTCGTCATTGTCAGTGTACTGATGTGTATCTCTCTTCTCAGCAGGAGATTAAGAAAAGAGAAGATGGGAAAATTGCTAAAAAGCATCAATATGAGATTAAGGTAATTCAATCCTGATTACCAGTTCAAACTAGGTGAGGGAGTCCATCTGGTTTGTGTTGGTGGGTGTGAAGTCATGCATTCCACACTACAAAGTATTGAATAGGGGAAGTTTCTACCTTCAGGTATTAAAAACTATGGGAGCTCTGAACTTTAGCATCTCTTCATATGTTTTTGCTTTTTTATGTGTGAGTTTGGTGCAGATAAAGGGTCCTTCAACGTGGAAACCACTGCAGAGTAAGGGTAGGTGTAAAAATGAGAATAAATCCAGATATTTCAGAACAATTCCACGTGCAGAGCAGGTAAGGCCTAGAGGCAAGTCTAAACAAGATCATTGCACTTGTTTTAACTTAAGGTGTGGTTTCATGGCCATTTAGCAAAGACGACTCATAACTATGCAGGCCCTCTTTACTTTGGTTTAACAGTTCTTTTGATTATTTAAATCAGTTTAGGAATCTGTCTAAGCTAACGTTGGCTACTCCTAAACCAAGTGAGGGGCTTTACAGTTATTTATTTTAAAGCGGGTTAGTAAAATAATGTAACTTTCTCTTGTTTTTTTGTAAAGCAAATGAGACAAACAGCTATGGTGAAGCAAAACGCTTCTGATAGTGAAGTTGTCTTTGCAAACTTTGTGTAGGGAAAAATGCTGTGTAAGTACATCAGCTGTACTTGGGGTGAAACTTACCTCTGCCAAAAGGGGGAAATCCTGCTCCCCTTTCTTTCCTTCCTTGATAGGTGGCTGCATACTCCATCCCTGCTTTGCTCCATTTTTGCTTCTCTTTAAATGAAGCAGTATGCAGGTTCAGCTTGCTAATTTGGCACTACAAAATGAGTTGATGTTCTGCCAGGTTAGTGAGTTGAATCAACCCAGCAGAGGGTCTGACAAGCATCAAAGCTGGCAAAATAAGGAAAGGGTGGGACTGGGGCTGTGAGGATCACAGGAGAGAAGGAGCAGGATCTCCCTTTTCTCATCGTTCTGTACTGTTAAGATCAATTCTGCTGGAATATGTAACTTCACTCTTAGGGTACTTCAGTCTGGCTATGCATAGGTTTAGATATACTAAGGCAATCATATGTAGTTTAGCTTGCAAAACAGCTATATAGGAAAAGTTTCTGTGTTCAGGGGTAGGTGTTGCCATTCTTTGGGAATGGGATCCCCCCTAACTCCACAGAGCATGATTAAAGTTCTGCGTCACCATTTTGAAGGCTGTCAGCCATTACAACATTGCATATACTCCATGCATTTGTTACCTCCTTACTTGTATTGGCTATGTATGACCAAGTAATTATTAGTGAAACAAGTTACAGAGTTAACTAAAGTAATCTAGAATTCTTTCTTTAAAGCTTTCTGCCCAAATAACTTTGGGCTCCTCTCCTTTTGAGTCATTGCATCCCTTATTTGGCATTGGCAGACTGAGAGATAGTTCACAGCTGCTGCTCGCTCAGTGGGTATCTAGCTCTGGAGCTGAGATGGGTGGCTCCTCTCTGGAGTGCTTAATTGGAAGATAACAAGTTGCTGAATTTCCACTGAGACAGTAGAACCTCCACCCTCTCCTTTCTTTTCCCTCTGAGCAGATAAGTAGATAGGACCAGCAACCTAATGTCCTGTGTTTTAGTAGCAATGAGTACCTTTGCCTTATGTAGTGTAACTGAGCAGCTCAAGCAATGGATAGGTTACTTGTGGGTTTATAAACTAAAGACAGTTGTCTTCCTCAAAACTGAGTTTCCCAAATTTATCAAATTTGTTTATACATGTTCTGTCTTGACTGCAAAAGGCTTTGTTGGCATTTAATCTCCCTGTCTTTCTTGGTTTCAGTACTTGAATTGATGCTGATGTCCAAAAAGACTACCATAAATTACATATATTGTTGTTGTTACTGTAATCTACTTTTTGCTTTTGTTGCTTTCACAGTAAAATCAGCATTTAAAAGATCCCTTGTTTATGTTGCAGAGTTGTTGGCCGCCCACAATAACAGGAGGCATCTCGCCTTGCATAATTATTGAAACACCTCACAAAGAATCAGTAACCACTGACTTCTCAAGGTTCAAAAAATACAGGTTCAGAAACCTCTTCATAAATCCATCACCTTTGCCAGAACTCAAGTAAGTTTACCAGATGCAGCAGTTGTCAATATTTTATCAAATATGCTGAACTACTGTAGTAAAATCTGTTGTTCTATTGTGTTTGTATAATTGTGGGCAGTACTGAACCCATACCTCTACTTGTCTCCTCATCCCACAAACAGTTTCAATGTCCGGGCTCAAAAAAACACAACTTCTGTTTGTTTTTTTACCCCCATCTTATAAATGTACCAGACAGATAACTTTTGCCCTTCAGAGCTGTCCTTTTTATAACTTAACACTGGAGAAACTCTAAGTGGTTAAGAGGCACGTAATGGTTAAACTAAACTTCTTTCAGTGCTATTGGAACTGAGTAACCAAAAAATACTACGCAAAGTTTTCTTCAAGAACTTAAAAAACCGTACAAATATGCAAATAAACTTGTGGCAATATTGCTGTGCAGGTAGCTTGTTCATGCAATGCAGTATGCTTGGTGCAGTCACAGTACTAGAAAGTTTTCCCTTCTGTGAAGGGATAGACTAGCTGACTAAATTTGATTTTTCAATTTCTGAATTTCTTAGCCATTCAGGTGTGTTGGTTAAGTATCCTGGTTGCTGTTTGTATCAGCCTGGTGTTTAGTGAAAGAGTTATTAAATTTACTGCAGTGCATTAGGGAAAAATTCTGCTGAGGTGAATGAGAGCAGAAGCAGAACACGAAGCATTACTGTAAGAGGACCTCTGTAGATACACCATGGTTTTTATTTGTTCTGGCCAAAACTTGATCAGAACTGGGAGATGCTGCATGGTGATGTTTTGCCTTAGAGCAAAGCAGTAGGTCTCTTGCAGTCTCTTTCACTGAGTTTCAAACTCAGCTGCTCCTCCCTCTCAGTATTACTCCCAAGCCTGATGAGCTGTGCTTTAAAGGAGAGTATGCCCTTCTCTATACCTAGCAAATCATGCTTTCTTAGTGCAAAGTAGTTTTTAAAAAAAATAATTAAAAAAGGATGGTGAATGGGGGAATCTCATGCACTCCTTCAGCAAGTTGTTGGAAAATGATGGATCCCAAAGATATGTTCAGATACAGAATTCCATGTAAGGAGTTTAGTCTTTGATGTTCACTTCTTGTCAATAGGTGTCTGGTAAAGCTGAGCTCCATCCTTTCCGATTAGCTGAATAAGAGGATTGTTTACTCTCTCCTGCTTTTTTCATGCTTTTCTAACTGCTGCAGGAAGATTATAATAGGAGATTCTTTTGGTGCCTGCCCACTTAAATGGGGAGACTTGTGCATTAAACAAGCAAGTATATCTCTGGCTTTTAACTTATGATGGCAGCAGAATGGAATTGATCTGGGTTAGTACTTGTAGGCGATACCAGTGATCGGGTCTGTTTAATCTCTCTCTGCTTCTCCTCGGAGAAAGGTAAATATGGACTCCAAAAACTTCAGTAGGAAATCTCAGCACTGCATTGACTAATGTGCTGTCACCCTTAGTAACTGTAGGATGAGAAGTACATCCAAGAAAAAACCCATATCAATTCATAATAACAATAAATACAAATTGAAAACAAGACATATTAATGATATAGGTATCTTCTTCTACCCAAATAGACTTGAATGCTAATAAATTATAAGTTAGCAATAAACAAGAACTCAGTTTTTCTTCGCAATAGCCTGTTTCTGAGCCTTAAGGTAGGCCAGAAAAGGAAGGGATGGATGAGTGACTCTTAAACACCATCTGTAAATGTTTTTTCTTGAACTAAACTGGACAATTTCATCTATGTTTTGTGTTTCTTGGGGAGAGGGGTGGTTTTTTCTTTTTTATGGGTAGTGTTTGGCTTTTGTCTTGCTTTTTGGACAGCCACCTAACTAGGCAAAATAGGAAACTTTGTATGTGTGACTTTGGGATGCACGCATTCACTTTTATTGTTTGTTCTATGAAGCTGGACTTGCTGATGGTCTTGGCAAGCTGCTGTTGGGGTGACGTAAAATGTTCAAAGTATACCTGCAGTTTTCTAATTACCATAGGGAGCTTTTAGTATGCAGCACTTTTCTTGTTGTTCTTGAATGTCTGTAAACAATAAATAATGTCTTTATACTCCTTTTGTGAAGGCGTATATATACTTAACAATGCTTTGTGTAACTTTATTCCACAGCTGGGGAAATTCCAAAGATGTCTGGCTCAACATCCTGAAGAAGGAGAACAGATACGCTCATTGCAAACATTTCACGTCGCTACATTCTAGTTTGCAACCTCACATGAGATCAATACTGTTAGACTGGCTCTTAGAGGTTTGTTCTTTTAGTTACTTTGCCATGTGTTATGCCTGTAAAGTAGGCAGATAAAAGCACAGCTTTTACATAGAAGACCTAATAGCAAAATGTACTGTATGGTAAATGCTTAAACCAGTTTGCAACAAAAGGGTTACAAGTTACTGCTTTTGATCCTTTTGGTGAGCTACATTCAGCCTTCCCCGGCAGGAGATGCTGAATCTTCCATACAGGGCAGAAAGCAATAGTACTAAATTTTTGCTCTTACCACATGTATTTCCTGGGAAGGGGAGAAGTCTGGTTTTTGAGGCACTTATACTGAAATTGCTATAGACAGATTAGTTATGAAGCTGAAACTTTACATCTTAAACTGTATCTAAGCCATGAAACAACTGCATCTGTATTGAGGAATTAAGTACCACCGTGGCTCTGTCTACATCAAGAGCTCTCAGGTGTCAGCCCCTGACACTAACTTCTGACTTACTAGTAAATTTTTAATTCTGTCCTGTGAAGTGAGCGGAAGAAAGTAGTGCCTTGGTAGCTGATGTCTGAAGGCTCTTGATACAGGCAGGTTTTTGTTGGGAAAACAATTGTAAACAAATGATCCATATTCCAGTCTAATTGCTGTACTTCAGGGTATTCCGGTTGTCAAACAAAATGGATGCTCTCAAGCTTGGCAGCCTGCACGAAGGAGCCTTAGTGTTGTAAATAGAGAGTTATGTTCTGGGGGTGTTTCCAAGAACTCTATATTAAGCGTATTCAGTCGCCACTGCCAAAAGCAATGCTTGATGCATGTAATGCCGTCCCATCAGCAGAAGGGATCTTGCAGGTTTACCAGTTCCATATCGAGTACTCCAAGGAAGCAGATGTTACTGTGGCACTCTTGGTGGAACAGTGCTAACAGCAGGGAATTTCAAGGGAAAGGAGGGTGAGGGTTGTTTTCTTTAAAAAAAAAAAAAAAACAAAACAAAAAAAAACCAAAAACAAACCCCAAAAAACAAACCTACAGTCTGAATATAAAAACTATTCCAGTTGTTGCACTTCTATACTTCCTTTAATGTGTAATTTACATACCACCATTAAATTATGTTTTGTTACTTTCTTTTGAAAAATCTTGAAATCTTAGTAAATCATCCAATTTCCAAACAAAAATGTCAGCAAGGGCCTTGTTATTGTCCAGCTCAGTGGTTATAAACCCCACAGTGTGTTAAAATCCCAGCAACTTGGATAGCCCTCAAGTAGCTCCTAACATTATCTTCTATAATATCGTAACTGAGATACTACTTAACATGAGCAAGCATTATTGCTTATGTTTGGGCAATACACTTCTACAGAAATTGTGCCATTTATTCATGGGTGGGCCTGGTCTGTATTTTTTTAGTTCTGAATCTTGTTTGGGGCAGTGTTGTTAATATCAGAGTAGCATGTCAATTGTCAAATATTAGATCAGGTCTAAAAGAATGAGCTGGGATGTTACTGCCAACCGGTTGCATTTTTTGATGGTCAGGAAGAGTTTTAATTCGCAAATGGGTTTTCAACCTTATCTTAGGAAATAGTAGTAGCGAGATTTCATTCTGACTGTATCTAAGTGAAATAATGAAGCAGGGCAGGAAGCTTGGACTTGGGATCTATTTATTGGATATTCTTTCCTGTTGACTGCACCTAGATGATAAGTAATTTATAAATATCAAACTAGTTTGTAGTTGTGGAAGGGATATACAGAGTTGCAGATGATCTGGAGTTGTGGTAGACTCACCCAAATTCAGTTAGAAAGGAAAAAGTAGGGCCCTGCATCAGATATCCAGGTCTGAGCAGTCTCCTTTCCTTTCCCCCCCCTTTTTTTTTTTTTTTTTGTGGAACTGGCATTTGAACCACTTTGGTACAATGCAAGTATTAAAAGTTTTCCCTACCAGAGAGACCTGCAACTGTATGGAGCAGATGGCCGTTCTTGCAGTTTTGTTTCTGCTTAGCGAGGCCGTCGGTGTCCCCGAGGGGCTGCAGGCACCACTCCTGCCTTGCCAGAGCCCCCTCCGGCGGCACCTTCCAGGCTCCTTTGCTGTAGAGTCAAAGACTTCAAGGTTGTTTTTTTTTTAGTGGTTGTGCCCTGGGACAGGCAATACAGGACAGGAATACAGGGAGGATCTGCTCTGCAACGTCAACTTGAGGTCTGAGCCCAGAGTATTCTTAATCAAGGAAATTAGTGGGGTGTTTTTTGCTGTTTTGCTTGTTGTTTTTTTGGCGGGGTTTTTTCCCCCTCAATAAGGCTTTCTTCTTTCAGTGGGAAACTGTTTGTACTCAGTTTTAGGAAAACTGGATGGAATTTAGATTGGAAAAGGTATACTTTAGAAATATGTTAGTGCATCATAGACAATCCATGTTTAGGTGGGAGAATGGGAAATGCTTTTCCCAGTCCCATACTAACCACAGATAGGTATGGGATAGTTTGTGGGTGCAAAAGATAAAATTGTGCATATTGTGTTTTACTATTAAAGCTTGAATACTCCAATGTGTTTACACAGAGTTTTTTAACACAAAACTGAATTGTTTTTCTTTCCTTTTTGTAGGTATGTGAGGTGTATGCACTCCACAGGGAAACCTTCTACCTAGCTCAAGACTTTTTTGATAGATTCATGTTGACACAAAAGAACATTAACAAGAGCATGCTCCAGCTCATAGGAATTACCTCATTATTCATTGCCTCCAAACTTGAGGTAAGAAGCTCTGTTACAGGGAGGAGGATATTAAGTTTGGAATAACTAGAGAGACAGTGATAACGTATTTATTTCTTCTGTCTGAATCTTTTGAACTTGGTGATGTATGTACAATGCTGAAGGTCAGAAGGGGAAAAATTTTTTTCTCTTTCTTCAGTTGTGCATGTGTCAGTCTTGTGGAGTGTAGTCTTTGTCCTCCCTTTCCTCAGCAGCAGGGAAAGGAGACCACGTAAACTTAAAAGGTATGCAAATGTGCATAGAAGTAGTTTTGTTTTGTTTTGTCTTTTTCCAAATATACAGCAGTCAGCAAACAATCTCAGGAACAGGCGTGGGGCTTGAACAAAACCAAGACTAAGTCTCAAACTGCCTGTGCATCAGGCTGATATCCTTGTAAACCCATTTAGCGGAGCTTTTTTTTTTTTTAAGTGCAACAATGGTGAGGCATTACATTGTGCACAACATCTATGAGCTAAGGGCATATTTTTGTATAGCCATGGTAGGCTAGGCTGAGAGGAAAATTTGGGATATTAAGTTTTTATACTCGGAAACCCCCTGGTGTGCTACAAGCAGTTTTCTGTCCTAAGGAAGTGCGTGGGGCATCAGCCGGTAGGGAAGTGGTTCTGCTGGCAATTCTCTTTTGCTAACACACCTAGCTATAGGTGGCCCCAACTGGCATGACTGGGTTGGCGAATTTCTTAACCATCTCTACACCATGAATTTTGTCAGCTACTGTGTCTGGGGGATTTTGTCTTCTCTAACTTTTTTTTTTAATCAATGAGACTACATGAGCACTAACTGGTACCATGCACAACCTGAATCAGCAAGACTTTTCTAATACCATGGTGTGCTGTGCAAGAATTAAGGTGTTTTTACATCAAAGGCAGTGGCTGAGTAGAAAGCGGTACAAATGAAAGGCTGTTCTGGTTGCTTGGTCAGCATTTATTTGCCCAGAAACTAAAGAAGTCATGATAAATCTATCGTGTTCTACAACAGATAACATATAACCTACTTGTTTTTAGTATCGCGTCATCCTCCGGTAAGGTTCAAGTCACTTCATGTAATGAGAAAAACACTGTTCTAGTGTAAAAAAATGTTAATATTCCAATATGGATTGAAAAGTATTTGCCAGTTTCTTCTTAAGCTTTCTTAGAATTGTAAGGCACTCTAATCTTCACTTTTCCCCCTCCCTTTAAAGGAAATCTACGCTCCTAAAATACAGGAATTTGCTTACGTCACTGATGGTGCTTGCAGTGAAGATGATATTGTAAGAATGGAACTTATTATGTTAAAGGTAATTATTTTGCTGTGTTTGTAAGTGCCAGTTGAAAGACCGTCCAGCCGAGCCTTTTATTTTAATGTAATTTATCTGCTTTAGAAAAGGAACATGTTTAGTACGTTCATCTTTCTGCAAAACAAGGAAAGATTCTGTGTCTTTTGAGGATCTGCACAATAAGTTGAGCAAAGGGGAGGTGTGGGAAAAGAAATCGGAGCACAAAACTGTCCTTGCGTGGTTTAAGGTGCTTCACTGTTTGTTTAATGTTTGCAGGCTTTAAAATGGGAACTCTGTCCGGTGACAATCGTCTCTTGGCTGAACCTCTATCTTCAAGTGGATGCTCTGAAGGATGTTCCGAAAGTGCTGCTACCTCAGTATTCTCAGGAAAAATTCATTCAGATAGCACAGGTAGGTAGTAAACTGTATCGGAAAATGCTTCTTGGAGTGATTCAAGCACAACTGAACATTACGCCCCCAAAAGCCATTAAAAAACACTTTTCCTTATTTCCTCTCACCTGTTACTTTGTTAAGGAATGTGCAAGTTTGAGTGCTAGAAACCTTCATACCCAGTTTGGAGGAGAAGCGCCTGTGTGCGGCTTGTCTCCCTGCTCTCACCTATTTTAAGACTTTTTCTGTACACTGGAACAATGCAAATCCATCTTTTTTTTTTTAACCACCACAATGTTCTGCAAATAGCAGGTAGCAGCAACAGCTCTGAGAGGAGGGGAGAAAATTTAAGACTGTTGACTGTTTTTACCTGTATTATCTGTAACAGTGTTTCTGTGCATTTGCCTAGAAGGCAGTCTGACAAGTGTTTTGACTACCTCGGAACTACTGTGGTCCAGCTTTTTTATGGGCATGTGTCGTGTCCAGCCTCAGAGAGGCTTACTGAAGAGCAGACATGTTGAAGTCACTGAGCTGCTAGGTAATATATTTTAATTGAAGAAAATCCCTTCCTGGAGCTCTGCTAAGAGTTTAAAGGTGTACTTAAATTTTGTGCAAGTGAAGTGTCTTGCGTGTTACCGGTAAAAGTGCAAATTGGTTTGTATCATAACTCTGTGAGACCCAATTTAACTGCAGTTGGTGCCAAAGATAAAAAAAGCTGCGTGCAATTGGTGCTAAAAAGCAGAGATGGGTTAGCATAGATTGTAAGAGGACTGGTGTATGCATACCAGTTTCTGAGACAGAATTATACTGAAGTATCATCTTGTTAAATTTTGTAACTCTCACTTCCTCAGCTCTTAGACCTGTGTATTCTGGATGTGAATTCTTTGGACTTCCAGTACAGAACACTAGCTGCTGCAGCGCTCTGCCACTATACCTCAATTGAAGTTGTTAAGAAAGCTTCAGGTAAGAAGCCTTTGTAAAGCTTGGCCTCCTTAGGCAGGGGATTCTGAAAGCTGTTAGGTGCCTGAGGCTGCTCGGAGCAAATTGGTTTATCAGGCTGCCGAAGAGCAAAGCTACACGGACACTAATACTTTGTTCTCGAAAGAGAAGGAAACACTTTCAAAAGCATAGTCTTAGCCAAGGAAATGAAGCAGACTTATCCTCCTTGCTTTTGGACTGATACTGCTGCTGCTCTATGACTTCCAGTTGCTTTGGGGATTGTTAGATATGCAGTATTTGGCTAGTTTTTCTCCTAAAATGTGGTCATCCTCAGCTGTCAGCAGCATTCTATTCACCTTTGTGCTAATTCCTACAAGCCAATCACTTAATAAGTGGGGGGGAGCGGGGATAAATTGCTTAACTAAGCTCAGCACTTGTGTGTTGCCTGAGGTACCATAAAGGACTGTGACAATAGTGGATGTTTTTTATGATGTGAACCAAAATCTTGCACTCAAACTGCAGCAGTGGCTTCACCCTTCCCTGGTAAGCAGCAGGAACCCTCATGGTCCCAGAGCTGCTTTGCTCAGGAGGCCCATGCTTACCATCCTCCACCACACCACTTTTAAGTAACAAGCACAAGGAAATGCTGGGAGTTTCTGGGAGGATGTTTATGAATATTTATCTGCAGTATTATTTACTGTTATGTTTAAATTTATGACCATACTGAAACACTGTGCAATTCCTCCATGATTTCTAAATATCTCGCTGTGTTCTACCCTCTAGGCTTAGACTGGGACAGCATTTCAGAGTGTGCAGAATGGATGGTTCCCTTTGTCAGCGTGGCAAAAAAAGTCCCTGCGAAGCTGAAGAACTTTAAGAAGGTTGCAGCAGAAGATCGACATAATATCCAAACACACACCAATTACTTGGACATGCTGGTAGGTGGTTTTGTGGCAGCTGGGAGTCCATCACATGCCCTTCCTCCTGCGGCAGGGAAGGGTGGCCAAACACCCTCCTGCTCGCACCTGGCCTGGCTCACCTGAGCCAGTGTGGTCAGTGGTGCCTAACCTGCTTCTGGCTCCTGATTGATGATGCTGTAAACTAATGGTGTTTTACCATAACACTCGCAGACTGTAAGCAAAGACTTGGACCAGAAGTACTGGTGAAGTGTTTAAAAGATAATTATCTGTGTAATGCTGCCTTGGTTTTTTATTCAATATATTCACTCTGAAGTACTTGAATTGTACTAGCAGTGGGAGGGAGCACTGCTGAATAGTATGAGTGAAACAAAAAAGTAGAATTTGTCACAGATATTAACTGTCATCTCCCTCCCCCCATGGACAGGAAGAAGTTAACAGTGGAGTAGCATCTACTGCCCCAGGTCAGTTATCGCCTGTGTCAACAGGAGGAATAATAACCCCTCCCAAAAGCACAGAGAAGAAATGAAATATGGACAACAAACAGTTTCAGAAACAGGACTTAGTGCTTCAGAACAAGACCACACTAAAGGTGACTCATGCGCTTTACTGCTCTTCAAGACTTGGGCAGTAAAAGACGCATCAAACAGAGCAGCAGATGGAAGCTGAGACCAGTGCCCTCCTCCAGACTTGATACAAGACTTAGACCAAGCATCCCTCTGTGCTGTCACAGGTGCCTGGACCACTTTGGTCCATTCTCAGACATGACTTAGTTCAACTCTGACCATCTCTAACTTATGAATTTCAAGAACTCTTTAAACATGGCTGAGTGTCCAAGTTTGTCCACTCAACTTTACGTGTCAAACTTGCTTTAACTTGGGCTAGCCATACAGAACTTAAACCACAGCTTGTACATATTACCTTTTCTTGACTTGTGTTTGTTTTTCTTTTCTTGGTAAGGTCAGAACTTAATGCCTGTCCCTTAGTGACCTGTGAGCTCAGGTGCAGTATTACAGAGGTCAGTGGGAAAGCAGTTTACTTTTCTGAAACCACTCTGCCCTTACATTACAGTGTAGCCAGCCCTGGATCAAATTCTAGCTCCACATGAGGCTGATGAATTTAAGGTGGCCCTTTAGGTCTACCATAAACTTCAGTTCAAGTATAGCGCTGACCTCAGGTAAGAGTACACGCAAAGAACGTGCTGCTCCACTAACCTTAACTGGAAAAAGTACAGTCCTTGAAGGAAGGAGTTCTATTTTATAAGATCCAGCCACCAACTGTCAAACAAGAACAACTGTAAATAGAACTGGAGAGGGTATGGCAAAAAATGAGCCACTGCTACTCTACAACCACTGATGGTGTAGGAACAGTATTTTAAACTTAACTGTGGAGCTGTGTTTTATCAGTGTTTATAAACAGCATTAACTACTGTGTTTTCCTTGCAATATTCACTACCTCTGCCTAGGAGGTGCTTCACTCCTGTGATGAAGGGACAGTACTGGGGAGGAGGGGTATCCATCCTCCCCCCTCTTTCAAGGTGCTCCTGCCTGTGCCCTACATCCAGGGACAAGGTGCTCATGCTGCACTAGAGCATCAGCTGCCACCCCCAACCACATTAAACTTGTGCTCTTGGCAAACTTGAATTCTTGTCTTCTTCAAACAAGCCATTGTGGAACTAGCTGAAGTTGCTTCCAGCCTTCTGTACAGTTTGTAAAAATAAGGGGTTTATTATAAGATTTCCTCTATTTCTAAAAAGAAAGATACTAGACTGTAAATGTTGTATAAAAATTTAAATGAATTTAAAAAATAAAGTCTTCACAGATTTTTTTTTCTCACTTCTACACATTTTATAATAGTCTTCCAGCATTAGCCTAGAAGTAAAGTTTTGCCATTGCTTGAAGAAACTTCTTTTTCCTTCTCTGTGCGGCCAGCTGTAAGACTTCCTCAGGGTTACTGGCATTCAGTTCTGTCTGGCCAATGGCTTTTATCTGCGAACAAAAGAGGAGCCATCACTATAGGGACACTCACTCTAGTACAGATGTTTTATTACAAGGCATTTTCAGCTCTAGTTCAAGGGGTGGGTTTTTTCTGTACCACGCTATGCCACCCCCGCCACCATCCCAGTACAACTTCACAACAGCATCCAGCCTCTACTGAGAATTATGCAAAAAAGTTCAAACTGGAAGTGGTGATTCTTTTCAAAGATGATAGTTTCAGGGAGGGGAAGACAGACTAAGGGAATCCCATACCCCAAAGCAGCCTGTGTTCACTTACTGCTATCTGCCGCTTGTCTGTCTCGCCTCTTTTGTGGTGGAGATCTGAGGGTGAGTCAAGAAAAGACACTTGGGTGGGAAACAGACTTCTTCCAGACACAAACATCCCGTATGAGCTTGCTGTAGTGGTAGTGTAGTTAAAGGATACATGTCAAGTACTCCAAGATGGTGACATCCCAGATGTATTCGTAGTAAGAATCCATGGCATCATGACTGAAAGAGAATAATACAGGTTACATGAGCTAACACATTCACATATTGCGTATGCATCTTTATAAGCTTCCTTGTAACATTTACCTGTTTTGCTCCTGCAATGCCTTAAATGCAGTTTTATAGTCCACTTCTCGAAGGAACTGGCATAAAATAGCTACCTGTAAGGAATGACAGGTGATTTTCACAGCCTTAATCCCCCACAAACCAAAATCTTCCACAGGACACCTCAGTAATCCCACCCCCTTTCTAGACCTAACCAAGGGCTGGTTTCCACAGCAAGCAAGTTTGAGCATCTGCACTTAGCATCCACAGCGCATTCTGAAATAACAACAACAGTAGTAGCTAAAAGGAAGGAAAAAAAAAGGGTTTTTTACTCAAATCTGAAGGGACTGACCTGGCTTCCAGGTTTCTAAATGCATTTAACAACTCTTAAAATCAGAGCCTAGTAGAAGCCTTGTTACTGCTTGGAGAATGACCAATCCCACCAAACAGTAGTGGCCATGTGCAGTTATCATGAAGAACAAGGCCAGGCTCCCAACACCACCCCACAGACGCCCTACTCTCTCTCAACTCTACGGAAAAAAAAAATCATCTACATCCTAAAATAAAAACAGGACAGAACCCCCCCCAGACTATTTCTACTTTTTACAAGTATATGTTTGTTTACTCCTTAATTTGGGTCATTTTCATGTCCTAGAAGCAACAGTAACAACAAAAAAATATTTAATTGCAGATTGCATTTACAAGAAAAGTTGGATTCAGTTTTACGTTTTAGAAAGTTCTCCCCCCCTTTTAACAATATCCATAAACATGTTTTACTTCATGCCACGTTTCACCTCTTACCTGGGTGTGACAGTTGAGTAAGGAACAACACTTGATCATTCTTTTTATCACCTACAGAAGGGTTAAAAAACAAAACACAAGTTTTGAAATGCTAGTATTGGAACACAAGCAGCAATTTTAATTTATTTTTTTTTAAATGCAAGGGACCAGCTAAGTAAGTATGTTCTTCTAACCCCCCCTCCAACAATTCCTGGGTTTTAGCACATCCACTGGTAACTTTCATCACTTCCGAGACTTCACAAGAGCAGAATGTGTGCTACAGAACACAACACCGTGTTTCTGGTAAGAACCGGGCCATACTCTGTTCAAGAGCTTCATCTTTATCTCCTGCTGCCCACAGACAAGGCCTGGCCTGGCTGGGAACAGCACAGCCAGTGGGCCCCCCGGCAAAAGCTCTCACACCAAGGCAGACACATGCTGGCAAGCAGCAGTGGTGCTGTGTGACAGCACGGTGGTCCCACCAGCACTCCTGCACCTGGGCAGCCGAGACTGGGCTGTGATCCCAGGATCCCAGTGCACAGGAAAGGAGCAGCAATTGGACAGGGTACATAAATAACCTCTTTCCCTGGGTCTAGACAGTTCCTTCCTATGGCCTATCAAAACGCAGCCTACAAGTAACACAGTGGTTTCTTACTGAACACGACAAATGCCTGGATAAAGGTTAAAGCAACTACGAGACGTCACCAGAACATGCTGTGGCTGGGACTGAAGATTGCCCCCAAAACACACACAGTTATTAAGGGGTTCTCATTCATGACCCACTTGCAAGTGACAAGCCGCTTGTTACGCCATCTTGCAAAGTAGGCAGGTACTGCCATGCACAGTGTTGTACCTCCAGCACGCTCTGACAGAGGTAAGTTACAATCCTACCTATCTCCGGACAACCTTGCCCAGCGCTGTGACACTGCTCTGCTCACTGTCACAGTCTGGAGAAAAATACAAGTGTGCATGTGAAAAGGAGCCAACCTTGTCTGCATCTCGCTGCTAATGTGATCCCACTCTGACCCCTCAGCTGCGTTAGCTACAGCAGACAGTATTTCAGAAGTGTTTAGATTATACATTTGAGCTCATCAGCACCACGTGTGGAGGCAAGCAGGCTCCATCCATGCGATGCCAGCACCAGAAGCACAGTGGGAGCTGAGTATTTCCAGTGGCTGGAGGCTTCGGCCAGCACTGGCAGAGCCGGTGAGGCAGAGCGAGTGCTGCTGCACTGCCCTGAGCTGTTCTGCCCACCCTGTACCGCATGGTGCAGCCTCACAGCGACGAGCTGGGGGAATCGCCACACCACTCGGTGATGTGTGTGCTCCTGGCTGTTTCATTTGCTCACTACCGCACCAGAATCCGGTACCAGTGCTTTCCCAGCTGGCCACTCTGCATGCTCAGTCTCTACGAACTAACAGAAAAGCCTCCTGTGCTTCAGCAAAGGAGAAGCTTCAGATTTTCTATGGCCTTCAAGCAACAAGCAAAGAAAAAAGCATCTATGAGGATTCATATTCCCGAATGCACAGGCTACAGGAATGTCTGCGTGTTGAGCGGTTTTGTCTCTACAGACAATTAAGATGCTAACCGAACCCAAAGAGATATTTGTGTACATCTAAATCCCATTTTAACTCACCTGGTCAGTGTACACATCTGGTGGTACCATTTTATTAAAGAAGTCTGAGCATACAGCTCCTGCCTGTAGATAATAGTGAAGGGCTGCTGAATACTGATTTGTTGCTGCAGTGGAAAAAAGCAAAATAAGATCTTAAAAGTAAACACAGCAGTTATTTCTAAGACTCAGATCAATTGTTTATAGAATCACTCAGATACATATATCTCACAGCTGAGTTCTACTGGGAAAGTGACTTGCATATCATTGTTTAAAGATCACAGACACACAGGAGGTGATAAAACAGCAAGAGACAGAAAACTACACAATCAGGAAAATTAGCAACACAGGAAAAGTTCCGCCTTTTGAGAAATACTTTTGACTTTTCAAGTATTTGATCTTAAATCCATCAAGCTTAAAGTGCAAAAGAAGTTTGAATTCACTGCGTGTGGGTGGTCGTGAAGGAGTTTAGTTGGTGTGAGTTAGAGACGGACAGCTGATGCCACTACACACCTCTTGTGGTTCAGCACTAGTTTTACTCCCAGTTAAGTTCTTACTGGACTGACATGAAGACAGCCTTCAGGGGCTCTGTAGTGAGAGCAGTCTGCTTGTCCGCATAGCTCCCGAAATACAGACCTGACACATGCCAAGAGTGCTCCAGCCGTCACTCTTTCAGGTACCAACTTCTGAGGCTCCCTACATAAACATCCTCATTCTGGGATGCTGTTCCACTTTGTATGAGCAGTAAATACTGCCAGTTTCAAGGTCTGACACCTTGAGTCACTCTCCCATATACAAGGTGACAGCCCTAAACACTGGATGAAGACCTCTTCCCTCACCCCAAGGATTATGAAGCATCTTCTAGACAAATCTGTCTCCTTTGGAAGCAAGAGGCTAGGATTCCTGCACTACATCTTACTGAGCACCACAGTCAAAAAAAAAAAAAAAAGGATATTTGGAAACATGCACCTTGCCTCCTGCAATAGCCCAAAGTCCCAGCAAGCAGACAGCAGAGGCACAGCATGCAACCTGTTTTATTGCCAAAAAAGAACAATTTGGCTTAAATGCTAACTTTCACTAGAGTGGTCTCGACAGACAATTTAAGTGGAAGAAAAGGCCGACTACCTTTGAGGACAGATAGGGCCATGTCCTTCCCTAGCACATACACCAGGTAGTACCGTACTTGTCTGACTGTCTTCTGAAAGTTCATTCTCCACTCTACTCACACTACAAAATAAGCCCCAGGAACTGACTCTAGATTGGGCAATAATTTAACACAGCACAGCATCACATAGGTCAGGCAAGATTTCCCCAGGCAAGTGCTGCCCTGGTACAGGCTGGGTGCGTGCCATGGAGCCCAGAATTTGAAACACTTTATGTCCCAATTCTCCTGGCTGCTCTCAGCTGAGGAGCAAGGATATGTATTGGGGAAGTGGCAGGTGCGGACAGAACAACTGGAAAGAGCTTCTCATCGCAACCAATACCAAATCAAGAGTTCACACTTCCTTATTTACAAATCCTAGATATTTCCTTATATAAAATACCGATCCTCTCTACTCTGATTGTCTTCTGCTCCAGTAAAGCTGATCTCCACATTGAAAAGCAGCCACCGTTCACACAACTTTCCATTCACTTTTATTAAGACTGAAATGTTAGGGGGTTGCATAATTATACTCCTCAAGGACCAACTGCACCCACTACAAAAGTGAAGTTAACAATGACTCTTATAGTAAAGTTCCCCTTACTCTAAAACCAAGTCCTCGTGACCCATCGAAAGCTCAGTATCTCTGTTGGCTCAGATAGCCTCCCAGACAAATTCACCTACACTATTGCAACTAAAGGTTTTTAACTCATGTATCACTTCAGTTTCTTTTCATAACAGGAAATACAAGGAGGATTATGTCAGGCAAATCTCAGAGAAGCAAGGTACCCCTACACACAGGCGAAAAACAGACATTGGTTTCACTTACCAAAATAAATATCTGCCTGAATAATTAACCAGAAGTGGTTGTTTGCGTTGATAGTCAATGCATAGCTGACTAGCTCTTTTACTGTAACAGCCACAGCTTCAAAGTCCACTGATTGAAGACTAAAGGAAAAAAGGAAGAAAAATAATTCCTAAATTATTGTTTTTTTTAAACACTAATCTGATTTCACATCTAGTTTAAGTCCAAAATACCTTAAGTGTCAACTCCAGGAAAGATTTAGTGTTGACTAAGGCTACTGTTGAATTGTTTCAATACAGTAAATCTGACAGAACAAATACACCCTCACAGATTTGGACAAAAAGTCAGAACTTTATCTGTGTCTTGACACCATAAAAGTGTTCATGCAGAATATATGTTCTCAGGTTCAAGAAGTTTGAAGACAACACCTGAAACCACTACAGATCTATCACAGCATCTGCATAAATGGCCACAGACAGTGATCTCTGGAAACCTGTGGAACTAGCTTGGAAAGGAAGGCTGGGAATGGTGTGGCACATTGCTTGGGAAGCCTTTCCCAAACCTCATGTGGAATCTCCATTTTTCAAAACATGTTTTTTCTCACCCTACTGCTAAATTCTGGTAACACTGAAAACTTTCTGCTGCTTGACCTTACAATATATACTGAAGCATGCATCAGTAACAATGAGATGATTCAATCAGATCAATTAAAGACAGATTAACCACACTAAGCATTACACACTGTCTCTCACAAAAGAGATCTCTCCCAATGCATACACGGAATCTAAAAAAGTGAGGTTCTAGCCCCACAGAGCCTCTGAACTTCATTGGAGAAATACAGTTCAATCCAGCCAGAACAAATCAATACGTACCATATGTCACTTAGTATTTTGGCAATTATTCAAACACACCTCTAAAATATTAGTTATTTTGTATTAAAATATTATATAGTTCACATAGTTACATATAGCTCAATAAAGCACACAGCTAAAAATCCCCGCAGTTTCTTTTACCCACATCTCCATCAGGACCACCAAATCAGGAGCAAAAACCTCCACACAATCAGACGAATCTGCCCGCAAACAGAATGGGGGGATCAGTGATGCCCTTACACAGCAGAAATCACACTAACACACAATAACTAGTACACAGTAACTGGAACCAAACCAACTACATAAACATGTATTTTGAAAATTTCATTTTTAATTATCATCTTACTTGGGGATGGATGAGGGCCAGATGGAAATGTGCTCTGCTGCAATATCATTCACAATATCTTCCTAAGAGAAGAAAGATGGTAAGAGACATCACACAGAGAAACATTTCAAGAAAACCAAGTAAGATGTTTATGATATATACTAACCCGAACATTATGAAGCTTGACAAACAGGGACAATATTGTGGTTAAAACCAATGGTTCCTAGAAGGAAAAAAAAAAAAAATAGTATTCCCATGAACTAACAAAACTCCACTTTCTTCCCTAAGAGCTTTAAAGCTATCTAAGTAGTTCTGACATCATTATAATTTACTTCTGAAATAGAGCAGTATTTTGTTAAGAATCTTGCAACACAGTTATACTGCGAGAATGTTTCTGTAGGAAGTCTTTAATAAATTCAGATTTTCCTGAATAACTGCTTGGATATAAACTTTGCTATCCTTAAAGTTAAGCTAGGTATACTACAACTTTCTATGCATTTACAAACCCACAAGGCATAAAAGAGCTTCCCTTCCTCTTACTTCTGCTGCTTAGTTACAACGCAAGTAGCAGCTTCCTTCTCTCTCCAAAAGGAATGCTTTGCTTCATGAAAGCTGGAATAAAACGAACTTCATGATAACTGGAATAAAATACACTCCTGATGTTAACAGATCTCCACTGTGAGAATTTTTATTTTTTTTTTTACAAGCTATTCCACACTGCTGTATGGCAGATATAGCAAATTCACAAGTTCTGCAGCCATATAAAAACACCTGTATAGCTATCAGATTTTCTGAATTTAACAGGAAAAGTGCAGAATATTACATCGAAAGAAAGTTCGGGTTGCAAACACATTCTCAAGGCCACTATAACTTACCCGAAGCTTTTTGATGAAAGACAGCAGTTCACTCCTAAATTAGGGACACAAATACCCATGTTAAGTAATCACCCACAGCAAAGAATATATACAAGCTTAATACACTGGAAGTGAGGGTTGATAAAGCAAATTCTTCACCCACCAAAATACTCCTTCACCGCTAAGTTTACGAATGCAGGGTATATACACGAAAGTGCTCAAGCAGGTCATTCACTTTTAATACAGTCACTGGAAAGTTTTACTTTTACATTTAAAAAAGGTTAAATAAGAGGTATTTGTTATTCCATGAAGCTATAAAAGGGACAAAAATGACTGTAGTAAGTCAACCATTGAATATAAAAGGGAAAGCAATTGAACTGTACTGTAATTCTCCAAGCTCGGATTGCAACAATGACCTACATGCTTACAGAAGAGGGTACACAGTGATTATTTACAATGTACATTGATTTCCTTGTCATGTCACATCAGAAATTGCCACCATAAGACAATCCAGACTGTTTAGAAAAGGTTTCACTGCTTCTTTTCCATAACAACAACAAGGTAACTGCTCTTTACTGTTTGAATGAGGAGAGGTCAGAAGAGGTTCAGTATCCTGGAGTACACCTGTACTGCTTCCTTTTCCTTGCCAGTGTATACAACTGAAACCTACACCAAGCACGCACCTTCTTCCACCTAACCCACAGCCACGTAAGCCAAAGCAGCTGGCCTTTAGGTACACATTAACCCGATGATGTCAAGAAAGGCAAAGAAAACAGTCAGTAGTTTGACAGGGGCACCTTTTCCAATTTTTTAACTTGGAAAGCTGTTCAACATAATCATACATTCCAGAATTTACTATAACAGGCAACTTATAATCAAGCTTGGACTTAAGAACAGGCTGAAAATACTTAACTGAGTGGACAAGTCAGAGAATCCTGAATGAATCAATCAGTTAAGGCCAAAGCTGGAAGAGGTTAGGTAACTGACAGCGAAATTACTCCAAGTCAACAATATTGTCTTCCTTTCCTTCTCCCCAGTGGCTCATCTGAACTAGAATTTCATTTCAAGACTGAATAACGTTTAGCTTTAGATTCAGAAATGTAAAGCTCAGTGTAGACATCTATGCTGCAAGCTAGGTTTTTAATACAGCTATAAGAGCAGTTAATGAAACAGTCAGTGAAGTCTGCAGAGCAATTCTGTTTGATGTGAAGTAGACACCTCCAGTGAGTCAGCTAAACTGCCCTCTAGATGCCACTGACTTTACTGGAAGACATACACTGATTATAATGGGAGAACAGGCATATAGGCTTTCGTGTCTGTATGTTAACCTGAACCCCACACACTCCTTTTCTCTCTCGAAAAAGGAAAGTCAACACATCACCACTAATATGTAACACCGCCAGCAGGCAGATTCTTCACTCTGTAAAGATCTTTAGCTGCTGCTGCCACTCTGCCACTCTATCACACTCTGATAGTGGAATTCAGACAATTCTTGAAGGGTCAAATACACAATTCAAGCAATCTTTAAAAATAACTTAAGAAAACACACCTGTACATAATGCCCAGTGTAGACTCCCTGTGTTTTATCAAACTCACTCTGCCATCATTCCCCCGTTTGTGCTGGTTGGATACACTGCAGATTTGTACGACGACTTCCCAAAGGTCTTTAGCTGTCCGTCTACTTTCTTTGGGACCTGGAAGTTCTTTGCATGTAGCAGCCAGCAACTGTCCCAGCTATGCAATGCAAGAGAAAAAACACAGTAACTACAGCTTCCCTGAATATTGACTGCAGCAAAGGAATTACTAGCATTTAAAATGGCCAAGCAAGTGATTTTAAGTTACAAACTACAAAGCAATACGACTAAACTTTGCAGCAGAGGACACTGGTGAGGAACCTGGAAGAAAGGAATTAAACAACAGATGATTTTTTCTTTTATTAGTTTCCTCAGGGTACATTTCATTACTACGGGGCTCCAGAAAACAAGCTTTACACTCTACTTAAATATGCTGCATAAAATCTAAAAACCATAAAATATACTTTTACAAATACTGTCTCCCTAGAACTCCCTTTCATATAATAATTAATCTGAACTGAAACTGGCACCCTCTACTATACAGAAAAAGCTGAACCTCAAAATGGAAATTAGGAAATACCACAGGTAAGCAGAGCAGGCCAAAAATGAATCTGTCCTGTAATATGATCTGCATTCAGTTTCATTGCCTGACTTTCAAGTAGCAACACTGCTGTAAAACCATTTTGAAAGCAAAGTTTCAAAAAAGGCAGTGCTCAAATGTCTCCAGAAATTCAACGCTGGTGTTGGGTTCAAAAAAGGAACCATTACAGCGCATTTAGAAAACAAGTGTCTTAGGAACAGAAAAACAACCAGACATGAAACCCGAGATCTGTACACTTCTCACACCTCCTACATGAATCTAGGCTGAGTTCTAGCTGACAGGAGAGTCCTTTATGGAAGTGCTACAGGGTCTCAATCAGCTTATGGATCGTAACCACACATGCCTGATGCTTATGGAACCAACCTCAGTTGGCAGCCAATAAGGGCTAAGACGCAGTTTGTGCCATCTGTTCTTGCAGCACAGCCTCAATGTCTTTTGTCAACGATCAAACACCCTTGCTGCTTAGCCCTGCTGCCTTCTATACCAGACTTAATTCTTTATAGCTGCAAAACCCAACACTTGAGACAGAAGCATACATCCTTTTTAAAGTACAAAAGATTTCAACAGGAAAAAGGCAATTACAGCCTGACAAGGCCTTGAGGCAGAGCATTCATTACCTTCACATAAGGATTAGTTTGAACCAGAGGTAATGGAACTTGCATGGTCAAATACTCATTCTCACGCCAATTTAACAGGAAGGCAACACATTCTTCAGCTATAACTTGTCGAAGAGGAATATCTGGAAGAAAAGGGGTTCTTCACTTAACTTTTTTTTTTTTTTAAGAAAACACAGTGTTATATGAAAATAAGTAAACCCCACTCCCTCTGATTAGCCATTTCTGTTCCATGTCTATCACAGAAACGCACGATGCTTAGCCCTACAGGAGACCTCACCTCTGAAAATTAGGAGCAACAACAGCTTCCTCCAACCACAACAGTACTACGTTATGCCCTCAGTGTGAAACCATGCAAACTGCTTTAACAACTAGCACAACTTCTCAGGCTAAAATGCAGACACGTTTATCCTATTCAAGCCCTTTATGTGGCACTAAACAGAAACCATCGGTGTCTAGCAATATGTATGCATGATGATGTTGCAGTTCTTGTTTCCAGCTCCTAAAAACTAAACAAACTTCTAAAGACTTACTAAACCCAGTGTCAAATTTCACTGCTTTTCCAATTATGCACCTAAATGGTAAATCTACAACTAAAAGTTCCGTTTGGTTTTCTCCTTTCTCTCAAGCTTTGTGCTTTACTGCGTCCCAGGAAAGCCAGCGATGTACTTACCAGGTACTCTCATTTCCAAATATCCTCGAACTCTGCTTATAAGATCAGAAGGAGGACGTTCTCCAGAAACACCAGCTCCAGCTTCATGAGTGTAAATGTCCAAAAGTAGCATTTCATTCAGCATGACTTGACGGAGTTTTGGAGAAAACTCCGTCACGAGTTCCAAGCAAGCAGCAAAAAGCTGTTTTGCATGGACAAAATCCTGCAATAAAGAGGGTACGCGTTAATGATTCCTAACGGATTCATAAGGGAAAAGACTAAGAGTTAAAATGCTCTTCACTTGGCACCTCTTATCATTAGCATTACTCAAGCATCTCACAATTACCATTTACATTTTTGAGTCTTTTGGACTTCCTATTAAGTTAACAGTTCCAACAGTTCCAGATTTTTCAAACAAAACAAGAAGTTTAAGCAAAATACTAGAAGTAACTACTGGCATATTGGGTACACTTGAGTTTTACCTTGTCGTTTTGCAAACTACACTATTTTCAATTATAAGGCAAATAAAACAGCACTCCAATAAATTTCTTATGTAAAACAGTTAGCCAAAAGAACAGCACTTCACATAAGTCAGTCAAATCACTACTGGGTTTAGATACAACGTGATTTAGTACATCATAATCGAAACTTTGTATGAATGAAATTGCCTCCAGGCCCAAGTAACGGAAAGTCATTATCCTTGCTCTACTGATGGAACTTTGTGAGACAGAAATATTTAAATATTTAAGCATTATACAACACACAGAGCTTGTTACTACATCTCTCTCACCTCCCAATTCCCCCCCCC
>VWZL01004421.1:0-19852 GCA_013396915.1 Stercorarius parasiticus
ATGATTCTATGATTCTAAATCAGATAGTCATCTGTGCACTATATCCCTCCAGTGACAAGTTTCAGCTTGGCTGAAAATGTGTATATAAGGAAAATACAAACTAATTTCCAGTGAGCTGAGCAAAACTTTCAGATCTGAACATTGCTAAACTTGGAAAGGTTTGAATTTAAATTCAGACTAGGACCTCAGCCTGTCTTTGTCACCGTATCCCAGGCCCCATCTGACAAAATATAAAAGTGCTTTTTGGGAGAAGGGCAGTTTTGTCTCTGAATGCTCAGTGACGATGGAGTGATTTTTCTACGAGTGATTTGTTGATATTCATTCAGACACTTATCAATGAATTGGTTTGCTTTTTGTTTTGTACCACCTGCTCATCAAAAAGCAAATTCTATTTTTAACATATATAAATTTACTCTGGAACAGTTATTCCAGAGTTGTGTTTACCTAATAGGAATGCAGCAAAAACAAAACCAGCCTAGCCACCACACAAATCACTAGGAATACAATGAAGATCTGTCCATCCACATTTATATTACAAATGAATGAATATAGATCTAGTAATTTTTCACTGAAAAGAGATGCAGTAAGTAGTCATGCTGTTCTTCATTTAGCATTAATCAGACAAGATTGTCCTTTCAATTCCACCAGAAAAAAGTAGGTAATTTATGCTAAATTATAACTGAAGTTACTCCACATTTTTTCCAATGCCACTGAGAACAGAATGTGTCCCAGAAACTGCAGTCAGTTTGTCTAAATCCAGCCTCATATCACCATCTTAATAAGAACTTAATTATTAAGATAATTTTTAAGCAGTTAAAGAGCTTGATTTTACATGCATTTCGGGTCAAGCCCAGCTACCACGATATATACATCTATTTTTTGGAATAAATAATCTGCAACATGTTAAAAGGCTAATTACTTATAGAATTACTACCATAAAGGAGTCACATCATCCTCTGACTCCTTCCTTCTCTGAAAGGTATATGAAACTCCCATCCAGACAACAGTCCACGTCTTCTACCAAGAGGATGACTTTGTTGAGAAGAGTGTAGGAAGAGCATGACCAATGTTTGATCTACGTAAGATTTATTTTTTCCCTGGGCTGTTGCCAGTGGAGGTGCGGGGTTATCCACAGAAAGGGGACAGTGTGTGGGATTTGACACTAGTATTGACATACATGGCAGCACTTTTCATGGTGCATCTTGAAAATTCAGTGTTTGGGAAGCAATGTACCTCTACAGAAACTTACCTCAATGTCTACTCAGGCCTGTTTCCCCAGCTGGTTATGTCCTCTCCATCTAATGGATTCTTAGATAAGCAGAGAGCAGACATGGAAAAGTGACATCTCCCATCACTGCATCAACACAGTCTGTGACTCCAACAATTTAAATCCCCCTCAGACCATATAAAATGTGCCCCTTCATATACGGTCTCATGGCAACTGCTGATTCAACTCCAAAGACACAGTAAAAGTCTTCCTCAGGTTTCCAGACCGTTGCTTTCCCAGTCTGAAGGGTGCACGAACTGGTTTTTACGCATCCATAATTTTTCTTTTCTCAATAAAAATTGTGCTCTAAGAAAGTATGGAACTGCTTTCTAATTTAATAGGTATGTGAACAGTCATATACAATTTTTGTCAGCTGCTGGGCTCTGGTTCTCTGGAGGCACCATTGGAAATGTTCTTTTGCCTTTTAAGAGATATCTCAATTATTTTATAACCTCTTTTCAGAAGCATCAGTGATGCTTCTAGTTGAGGCAAAAGTGAGATGTGACACTTACCTTAACACTGATGTGTTTAGAAGGCGGCCTAAGAAGTAATGCACAATTTGAAAATTTCTGGGTGATGCCCCTGTAAATTGTGGGAACTCATAAGAAAAACGGTGCCTTTCTGCACTAGTCTGAGACATAACAAAGGTTTCCTAAGACCTATTCAGTATCTCCTCACAAAAGCAGTTCATTCAGGAAATTTAAGTTCAGATTCAGTAGGGCAGTATAACTGCATGATGTGCTGTGCAGATGTAGATATGGGACATAGAAAATAGAGAAGCTTGGCTTTAGGGGATATAATCACTGACACACTGATGAGATCTCACTGGTTCAGCCATGAGCAGTTCAGATCCTGAGCAGCAGACATGTTTAAAAAAAAGATTATTCCTCAGGCATAAAGTATTATGTGAATGCAAAGTATTGCTATTTTCCAAATTTAGTGGTGGTGAATGCTTTCTTCCTAAGCAAATAATCTAGTTTAAACATGAAGCATAAAAAATATTTATCTTTGATGAATGATATTTTGGTTTTGTTTCAGTGGGGAGTATTTAAAGATAGTCATTAAAAAACAGTGCACAAACTTCAACCGTGTAGGTGACAGTTCTATCTCCCATGTAGCAATTTTCAGAAGGTTGAAATATTTTCAGTATAAAAAGCACGTGTGCCATACCACCATGCTATTCCAGATGTCCCTACATCCTTTTGAATAACAGGTCAATTTAATCAAGCCATCACAGCAGACAAATGTAATGATATACCTGCACTGCGAGTGTTTATTATGTTTGGCAGGTGCTTGTGTAGTGGTCAGGAGAAGTGCAGCTCTGCAGAGAGTAGGATATATACTTTGTTGTTGGGGTTCAGGAAGAGGATTACATTTGAATTGCTTGCATGTGATTGCTTAAGAAAAAGCAATATGTTCTCGTAGAGGTGAAATGAAAGGCCTTACTTACCAAGACTGACTGTCTCTCAGTAGCTCATCCCCTCAACTTTTCCTAACGACAGTCCGAATGCCAGCTGGCACCTTGAGCGGGAGTATAAATGAGCTGTGAAGAAAGCAGGGAGGACTGCCTTGAATTTGAAAGTGAATTTCAATTTAGCAACGCCCTGGATTTTTTGTCGTTGTTGTCGTCAGACCTCTGAATGTTTTACAGTGGAACGCACAGTTTTTGTGTAACAGTGATATTCAGTTTGAACATTCTCTAGACCTGAGCTGCAGACTCTGTTTTCTAACTTCCCCCCGAAGAAGGGAAGCGTGTCCTGCTCCAGTGACCTCAGGAGATACTTTGCTGGTGAACACCAAGCAGCCTGTAACCTACTTAAACAATGGGAAATAGACTTATGGGTTTGAATGGTATTTATTTCCGTAGTCAGTTATTTATAAAACAACTAAAGGGGAAAAAAGTGCTCAGAAAACAAATTTTGAGTAATTTTGATTAAGAAGGTGATTCAAGAATGTTGAGAAATAAAGGCAAAATTAATTGAACGAGGCATTCAAAGAATACCCAAATTTTTGCTCCCAGCGTTCCTTGACAATAGCTACTTTAGGGGTACTCTGTGTGTGAAATATGGTTTAATAATTTAGGAAATGCGACTATACCTTCCAAGTAATTGTGTGCTGCAGTTCCTTATTCGTAAGTGAAACACAGAACAAAGGAATTGTTTAATTCAAATTGTTCTGGCCATGTGTTTTAGCTCTGTAAGTCTCATTTATTAGTTAATGGGTAACAGAAGATATGAAATAACATATTTGTATTGGGAAAATCTCATAACCATCTGGAAAACAATTAGGATCTCAGACTGTATGTGACAAAGTGTGTTGTGTAGGTCACCTACCCAAGAAAATCTCCCCGAGGTGAGTAAAAGTGCATAGATGTACATTATATTTGCATATCCAGAAATCATTCCAGGATTTTGGCCTTGTATTTCACAAAGGCTATTTCACTTTGCATTTTTAATAACTATTATTGGCCTCAATTCCCCTTTACAGAAAATCCCCTTTACATTACTTAAGCAATGTAAGAATATGATGCAGAAGGTGGTTGTACTCTCCGTAGTTTTTTCTAACATGGTGCATAGGATGTGCTCTTCTAGACTGTCTGTTTCCACCAGTTTCAGTTAAATCCACAAATTTTTACTTTCCATGGTCCCTTTCTCATCTGGAGGCAGCCCTCATCAGACATTAAAAACCGCCACTGGAATTTGCAGTCCTCTCAGAGCAGAGTTTAGACCTTTTCTTGGAAATATATGAGGAAACCATGACTATTTCGTAGCTCTAGTAATATCAGGAACATTTGGAATAAAAATGAGAATGTAAATTATTGCTGTGATGTGTCCTAGCACAGGCCATACTGATTAGCTGTTTTCCAGAGTGACTGCAAGATTGGTTCAGTTACAGGCAAATGCTTCTAATCAGCGTGGGTCGTGGGAAGGGAGGGGTTAATCTTTATTCTTTACAAATCATCATGTAGCTATTTTATTTTTAAAGTAAATGACCAAAAAAAAGCCCACATTGTATATTTTGACTTTGATCAGAAGGCCTGTCAATCAGGTAATTCAGTTTCCAGTTAAAAGGTAAACTAATACTGATAAATTTGCATTTTTCCCCTCATTCTTTAATCTGACTTTTATCTTTTTGTGAATGACATTGGACATATATAGTTATCCAAAATGAATATTTTGTTTGTGTATATGGATTCTTCAGATTGCCCGCATTAATGACTCTTAACCTTTAAACTGATTTATAAACATGTAAGAATAAAATGTCAGCATTCATTTGTCATCTTGCAGTAAACTGTCAGCATTCGTTTCTCAGCTAAAATAGAATATCTGTCTAAGAATTTACATTAGGCTTTGTAATCAAACTAGATTAACACCAGTGCAGCTCAGCATGAAAACTTGATATCAAGCATACACACTCCATTAATACCTTAATGTGCATTCCAGGCTACATCTCGCCACGATCTAGTGAATTCGGTAGGACTTGTTGCTGAAAAATGTGACCGACTCATGCAACCTCTTCGTCTAACACATCAGCATAATGCTCTGCTGGTCCATAAAAGGGAAGGGACAAAGTTTTAAAGGATAAATACTGGACATTGGCAAGCAATGGTGTACATTCATGAGGAGTGAGAGAGAAAACTGCAATGAATGAATCTTGGCTTGGAAACTCACGCGATACTTCTGTTGATCAAAATGTGAGCAATAACATAGTTGTATTTGTTGCTAATTGCAAGGGGACATTCCCCATTGAGGTTTATGGTATCCGCTCCACAGTGTGGCAATCAGATTTCTGCAAATGTTCTGATACTCAGTTAAGCTGAGTTATTGCTATTTTGGATCTGTATTTTGTTTCCTAGAACAGACCTGGAATGCTTCCTGAAATGCCGGAATAAGCACCCCTTTACATGAAAAGAAAAATCAGACAACGAAGTGTGAATGTACCCTATGTGGAGTTACTAATCTGACTTTCTTGGATGCAAAGGAAAGATCAAAATCAGTGAAGAGGAGACATGGGTTTTGGTGGTAAGACACCATATTTTTGTACAAAAGCGGAGCAGCGGAAATCATGTAGAAGGTCCCAAGCACCAAACCGAAATGGATGCTATACAGCTGGTGATGGTTGTGCTAACCAGTGGCTGCTCCTGAAGGTGTGGAGCTGTGTTTCCCAGTGTCCTCACAGGTCACTTTCAGTCATCCTCTGTAAGAGAAGCCAGAGTGCAATGCAGAAGATTTACAAATGTAGCTGTTACAGTGCATCCCCCTGTCTAGATGAGACTTGACTGAGAGAGGAAGGCGTCACACCTTGGTACCTTTCCTGGCCACCCTGGACCCTGTGGTGGATGCACAGATGTTTCTTGCCTGTTGCTGAGAGGGCTCAGCGTTGTTGTGATGGTCCCAGGGCCACAACCCCCCCTTCTGCAGGGCCTGGAGAGAACTCGCCAGCTACCTCTTCCCATTGCTCTGAAAGATGGGAAAATCATCTCTGAGCAAAGATGAGAGGAGAATGTGTTTCTATGAATGTGTTAAAGTAGAAGTGTAAATGTTATGCTGAAGCCTTGCATTTAAATTTAAATATTCAACAGCTACAAATGCAGAGGAGTCTGTATGAGGAAAGCCTGGATATTTAAAGTCTTAACAGCTTTTGTTTAAAGCTATTCAGAGTATTGTAAATACATTTCAGAATGTTTTATACTGTTTACAGTGCTTTCTGTGGGTACGTAGTGTTTGCTTACTCAGAAACTGTATAGAATTCTCTCTTTGAAGAGGATGGGGAGTTGTTAACATTTATTTATCAGTGTTTTACATACCACCATTCCTGATTTTTAACTGTGTAATACTTTCTCAAAAATCATAAAAACGGCTGGCTTATAATTGAACAGAGTTAAGTTTCATTGAAGGAAAGTTAGGTCCACAAAACAACGCATAATATTATCTCAGTTCCCCTACTGTGTAGCACAAATATTTCCAAGTATTTAGTCTCAAGTCAAAAGAAATGTATTTGGGGCATTTTAAGTGATGATTTTTAAATTAGTCAGAACTTCAGCCCTGTGGTGAGAGGCATGATCTTTTTCTCCATTGCTTCCAGTGGCAGGCAGGCTAGCTGCTGCCATCCTTGACGTATCCACGGGTCTTTCCCAGAACAGGGGTTCTGGGCATTACAATTCCCCTGGCCACGTACAATGTTGCTGCCTGTGGATCTTGACTGAATTAAAAGAGCGAGCCTTGCCTTCTGCATGGCCAGTGCTACTGCATGCGGATTTTTATTTGTCCTTCAGCCAAACACAGAGCTGACCAGAACTTTGTTGCTTATTTTGAAGAGATATAACGTTTTCCTTAGGGAATTACCCAGTTTTTTTAAAAAATCAGAATGAACTTTGGAGTTGGAACAAGCTGTCTTGTAAGTATTATATCCATGCTACTTTGTCCTAAATGCCTGGCATGGTCCTGCTTCAGCAAAATTTGCTTTAAAAAAGGGTAGTATTCTGTGGGGTTTTCATATTCCTGCTGTCATGTTTCACATTTGCTCTGAGGAACAAACTTCTGATCCTGGACTTCCCTCTTCTGGCAGTTCAGTATATTCTTCAGTCTTGACTTACGTGACTCAAACCCCATGTGGCCTGGGTAGTCAAACATAACTAAGCAGTGTAACCTAAATGATGAATATTGAACACTCAATGCGAAAATATGAAGTATAAAGAAAAAGAAAACTTACTTCACATTTGGTGAACAAATTAAAATAATATTGAGAAACATGATACATTCCTGCGCACAAATATTACTCATCATCTGTTATTGAATCAGTAGTGATAAAGCATATTGATAAAGGTAGCTCTCCAGAATACATTTGCTAGATTCACAGATCATTGTAATAGAGCAAAATATTCTTTACAATTAGCTGAATCCCCCTCGCTCCTAATGTAGCACTCCTGACCATGGGCAGATTAGTGTGAAATTTAATTTGTGCTAATCTGTCCAAGACCGAGGAAGCACAAAATATATTTTATGCAGTGTTTACCCACTTTACCATATATAGATAAATGCATGAGTGACAAATCATGCAGCTTCAGGTTTACTGGAGTGAATATCTATAGTGCCATTAGGCCTGGATTTCATTATTTCATTTTTGTTGCCATGGGAAAACAAGGACTGGACTCATATTCTTAAGCAAATATATAAATGTAAATCTGTAAAGTTTTAAAATAGGTTTAGACGTGTCAACTTATATCTACAGAGTAGCTGTAACCTTTCTACTATTTTCATATGCATTATGTAGAAGAGATTCATTTTTTTCCTTTGTATAGTATTGCCAGCATTTTAGAGAACTTATCTAAGTAGGTCTCTTTGGAAGAAAACCATGAAAAGCTACAGATTTTGTGGCTGAAACCAAGAGTGTAATTTGTTACACGAACATCTGAAAACAGCTGCTCCTCTGGTTTCGACTGCAGTAGGAGTGCTGCTGGATTTCCAGGCTCTTATTGCGGGAATTGGTTGTGATTTGCTTTAGCATGATAAAATCAGATGTGCGGAGCAAACCCGCTCGTGCACCGACCGCTCTGTATCCAAAGAGTGCTGCGAAAATGTTGTTACTGCTCAGACATTGTGAGGCTCTCTCAATAATTCTCACATAGTTTGAAAATACACACTTGGTTCCCACAGAAAAAGCCTGCAAAGCAGTGGGATGAATGCTAAAACGCGACATGGTTTGACGGTTATTTATAAGTGATATTTGGGCATGCGTTTGCTGTAAAAGCTAGGGCCATCTAGTAGCTTCCAAGAGTTGTTTGGCAGTTACTCTTTTTTTAAAAAAAACCCTGAATTCTTTTCAATGATTGATGTTTATGGCCAAAATGGAATTGAGTGTCTTTCCATTAGGAGTCTGGCAGGGTTCAGCCCGTGTTTTGCTGTCCGTGGACAAGTCTGTCTCTAATTTACTGATGCAATACAGTAAAGCAAAGCAAGGGTTGTGAGCTTTGTGAGCAGCGGCAGGGATGCTCAGGGTGGATAAACAGGTGCCCGGTATTGCTGTGAATTTGGATGTATTTCTTTATGGTTAAATCCAAATTGGACGACCAGTACATTGTGAGAATTTATCCATTGTGTGATTGCAATCTGCTGTGGACTCACTTGCGAAAGGCTGCACTGCCGTGTCCCACATGGACTGGACTTTGCATAAGTGATTCAATCCAATCAGTGGGCACTTCCCCATAGATGGGAGCAAAATCCTTATTTTATGCAAGTAGCACTCTGCTTTTAGCAGAGGCAAAACGTCTTCACATCTGTAGGTACTTTCATTGCCGGGCTGCGAAGACAATTTTGACAGGATAACAGCAGTTTGCATTCAGTCTTTTACAAAGGCAGATTTTGATGGGGGTTTATGCAGCAAATGTTCTTTCCTGGTATTTGCTGCTCTCCTTTTATGACTCCCAGTGTCCACATTTGCCTGTTAATCACGCATAGCCAATATTCAGGTGGCAATGCCATGCTTTGGCAGACAGCAGCTCCGGATCCCGTTTGTTTTTTGTAACCAAACATAAACAACATACCAGTTCACTTTGAAAACCTTTGCTGCTGCAGTTCAGCAGCTGAGATACAAAATTAAAGGGCTGGAGTGTTAATGTGTCGCAAGGTCATATGAGAAAATCCTGCATTCTGTAAAACATTCATAGAGTTTGAAGAAATGACATATATTTTGCCGTTGGACAGAACCCTCATAGTTAATTAGTCATTATTATATATTATTTATTGTTCGTATAAAACCACAGAGGCATGGCTTATTTTTATAACAGGTCCGTACCTCTTACTGTGCTAGCCAGCTGAGCCTGCTCTTGAGCTGCTCCAACTCAAATAGCAATTTGAATTTCAAGCATGCAGAGAGGAAACATTTTGCCTTCTCAAACCCAACCTGTGTAAGGGCCAATAGACTTCTGGCCTGATTCGGCGTTAAATGTGCCTTCGCCTTCCCTGCTGAGGTCCCTGATACCTCCCTGCGTGTTTATGGCCTGAGTTTTCTCTCCCTGGGGTGCAGCCCTTCTGAGGCTAAAAGCCAAGATTTAGTTGGAAACTTCTGTGCTTATCCTAGCAAAAGATTTTGTCCATGAAGTCAGACACCTGGCCAATGCACATCTCTGACCTGAAGAAGTCAGCCTAATGACTGAAAATTTTTAAAACCAGGCATTATGCAACAGTGTTTTGCCTTAAGATCTTCCCAAACCCAGACATTCCCGGCCCATGGATTTTACATGTCAGACTGTTCTCCGGGTGTTTTCTAATAAGATCTTGTCACCCAAAATCCTCCTTACCACCTAGTCTCATTCAGGTGCTCTTGGAAAAATCTGGTGTGCCAGGCCCAGCAAGGAGCCAAGAAAGAGTCTTGGAGTGAATGCTCTGTACCATTTTTCCAGTGTTTTCAGAGGGACGCATGAGGATACTTCTCCCTCTCTGGGATGTATTTCCTGACAGTGCTGCTATTGACCTAGCTCAAGAGAACAGTGAGTGATACAATAACACAATAAGGAATTCATAATATTATCACAAGCAACTCCTAGGCTATCACAACTAGTTCTGTCACTAAAAAAAATCAAGCCCTTCTTAGAAGAGTTCACAGAGGTTGGCTGGCTTCTAAAATAGATGTTAACTGCCTTTGCTTAACTTGGTTACTGATACACAGCATTACTTTCGCTTCAGCTATTTGAACATTACTTTTGACAGTGAAAGAGACTCAAATACATCGTTTGTAATGTGGGGGAAAGGGCAACGCACATTCAAGTGAAAAAGGAAGTTCCTAAATTCTGTCATGTGCAGAAGTGCACAAAGGAAGAACAAAGGAGAAATGCAAATACCATCTTCTAATGGATTTTTCACAACGTTCTATTCTGGTCAAAGTTTAGCAGCAGTTGAACCACAGTATTCTGGGTACTCTTTTCTGTCTCACTAATGAAAAGAGATCAAAAATGTAAACTAGATCAAAATCTTTCGTGTCTGGATTGTCAGGTAATTTACACATCTTTTTTACATTTTTCAAGGTAGCAGCATGGGTTGATAAGAGCTCTCAGTGAAAAGGTCCTTGATTACATTTAGGACTGTCTTATTATTCTTCACCTTTCAAAACTATTTTAACCTCTTTGTCAAGTTCATTCCAGAATTGGGCCCTAAATTTATTTGCAATAACTCATTCACTGTGTGTGAAATTTGAAATTACAGTTCAAATCACTTTCTTTCTCCCTTACACAGAAAATATATGATACTTGTGCCTACACATTGCAGACCCACACTCCCAATTGCAGCTGGCATTATAGATTATAGATTATCTGTGCCTTTTACAAGGTCATCCATTCCTTTCTTGTTGCCTTACAAGTTTTTCTGCTCTCGTCATTTAAAATGGTATCATGTGTATCGATCATCATCGTCCTGTCTTCAGTTTTCATGTCAGCCTCTTGCTGTCTCAAATTGAAGCTTTAAAAATTCTTATCCTGTGCGGGCATTGTAACTGGAATGACACCTAACCTATTACGACTGCTGTAATATCTTCCACATGATTACTGTAAGTACAGTACATCTGATAGGATCTGGAAAGCAAAGTACAGACTCTGTGCGTGATAGTGACTTTTCTGCTGCCATTGTGAAACATTTTTATCTTCCCCGGCATTGTTATCATCAAGGGAAGCTAAACACCTCAAAAATAGAATAAAAACTAAAACACGTCTACCAGCTGTTTCTACCCATTTCACCTCTCCATTTGAGTATAAAACCTATAGAATTCCTACTGAAAGACTTTGATGCATTTAAATGATTGGGTTTAATAAGGAGAACGTGAAAACGCCTGAGTTACACAGAACAACAACAATAAAATCATACCATGGGTGTTTATATATTTTGGTTAATTCCATGAGTTACATGGACTTAAGCTAAAGGAAAACCAACTTTCTTGCACTTTTGCATCTCATTTGCAGCAGAATTGCATCAGAAGGCGCAAACTCTTTTCTTCGGCCCACTAACCATCCCCAACTTTCATTTAAAGGCAACTGAGTTATCAATAAAATATTGCACAAAGGCAAATAAAGGCTTAAATTGATATAGTAGCGTTAAAAATACTAAAAAGAGATGGCCATTAATATTATCCATATTAGTGGATATTTACTGTACTGATAAATTGTTCTGTCAAGGCTGAGTTCAGAGCTGAATTGAAAAGCTTGAATGTTTAAGGTGCACCTGAGCATTAACACATCGGCAAAGCAGAAACTGATTGTTGAGGTTACAGACTGACAAGATTAAATGCATTTTAAAACTCTAGAGAAATGTTTATCATACACTATTATTTACAATTGTTCCAGATGCATTTTTACTTTCTTTATTGCTAATGACTGTCATTAAAAACAGTGTAACGAACTATTTATGTATTAGCTTTTATACATATACATTTAATAATGTCAAATTCTGTGATTCTGCGTGGTTTACTTTAGAGTAAAACTTTGTAAGTAGGTCTGTACATACTGTATTACCAAAATTATTTCAGTAGTAAATATAAATACCACATTAAGTATTAGTCATTTTCAATATTTGCAAAAAGTACCCCATAGCCACAAGGTACTGCTTTACTTCTAAATTAAGCTGAACAAGTTTAAGGTCAAGCTGTGTCCCATGACTGCCCATTTTTGTTCAGCTACCAGCGTGTTTTCTGGCAATTTTAGCCCGTGTTAACTAGCTTTCTCACAGGCAAACCTGAGCATAATTTGCTCTTAATGACATTTACTGAGCAACTACAATGCTCAGCCTTCTGCCGAGTGCAGCACCCTAATGGATCCTAAAATAATAAGACTAGAAATCCAAATAAAAATGTTCACAGAAATTTTCTGAGACAGAGATCTAAAACCTCGCTTAATTTTTATGGTGCAAAAGGATTGGGTGGGAGGGATTTCATATTTGTTGTGAGAGCTTTTCTTCCATCAGAAAAAATCTAATGCACCCGGAATTTAATATTCAAATCCTTCTGTGTTGACAGCACACTAATCTTTCTTGAGTTGCAGACAAATAAAGCGGCTATGCCTGATTGTGGCAGCGTGATACATAAGACTGTGAAAGACTTGGCAGAAGGAGGAGATTTTTATTTCTTCAGTTGTGTCTGGTCCTGTACGGTAACACGTCTAGGTGGTTTCGTATGTAATGATGATGTCCTTTACAAATTAGGTCTGTAATGGCACACCTCCCCACTCTGTTGCAATAAATGCTTTTGTGTCCTCAAACACCTTGATACAACTGGTTTCCAGCCTGTTGCCAAAAGTGTACGGATTACCTGTCTGGGGGGATATTTTCTTAAATCTAGGTACTCCTAAATTTTTCTCCTACCTTCTTAATAATGTTAATACCCCTTGTCTCAGAAAGTCGGTGGTTCATAAACAAAGTGCTTTTTTCTTTCACTAGCTGAATAATGAAGTATATTTTACATGAAAACAGAAATTAAAGAGAAAATATTAAGCAGTTATTAACACAGTTATAATTAAAACTAGCACACACATATACTCAAAGTTTAGAAGTCCATAAAATATGTAAATAACTTCTGTAAGTTGTCAGACTTTAAACTTACTTTGTAGAGGATCCTTACTCTTCACATTCTTCTTAAAACATTAACATCTCAGGCAAGCTGATTTGCTAAAGTCCCTAGGCTTCATTTACACCACTGGGTTTGAAGTGAGCCTGTATTATTTTGGGGGAAGTTCAGGTGCTTTCTCCATGTCAGAGCACCTGCAGGACAGTACTTGCCTTGCAGCTTCATGGAGTCCCAGCGTGGCTGAGGCTGGTGGGCACCTCTGGAGCTTGTCCAGTCCATACCCTGCTCAAACAGGGTAAGCAAGAGCAGGTTGCTCAGGGCCATGTCCAGTTGGTTTTTGAATATCTCCAAGGATGGAGACTCCAGAGTCTTTCTGGGCAAACTCTTACAGTGCTCTATCACCCTCACGCTATTTTCGTGTGTTCTTAGAATTTCCCATGTTTCAGTGAGTGCCCAGTGCCTTCGTTCCTGTCAGTGGGTGCCATTGGGAAGAGTCTGGTTCTGTCTCCTTTACTCTCCCCCATTAGGTATTTATACAGATTGATATACCTGTATATATATATCTGAGCCTTCTTTGAATAGCCCAAGCTGTCAGCCTCTCTTTGTATGTCCAATGGTGCAGATCCTAATCATCTTTGTGGCCCTTTGTTGAAGTCACTCCAGTATGTCCATGTCTCTCTTGTAGTGGGGAGCCCACAGTAGACGTGGCACCTAGATGTGTCTCACCAGGGCAGAACAGAGAAGAAGGGTCAGCCTTCTTGTCTGCACGGGCTCACTGCTGTCAGCTAATCCACCAGGACACCCAGGTCCTTCTCTGCCAAGCTGATTTCTAGCTGCTTGGCCTCCAGCATGTGCTGGTGCAAAAGGTTATTTTTCCCTAGAGACAGGACTTCATGTTTCTTTTTGTTGAACTTCATGAGGCTCATCTTGGTCCATTTCTCACCCTGTCCAGATCACTCTGAATGGCAGTACAGCCATCTGGTCTACCAACCACTCCTCACATTTTAGTATCATCTGCAAACTTGCTGAAGGTGCATGCTGCACCAGCATCCAGGTCATTAATGAAGATGGTAAGCAGTATTGGCTCCAGTATTGAGGACACCACTAGTGACTGGGCTGCAGCTGGGCTTTATGCTGCTGATCACAGCCCTTTCAGCCCAGCAGTTCAGCCAATTTTCAGTCCACTTCCCTGTCCATTTATCTAGCCTATACTCCATCAATATGTCTATGAGGATGTTAGGGGAGACAGTGTCAAAAGCCTTGCTAACATCAACGTAAACAACATCTGCCTCTCTCCCCTCATCCACTGAGGCAGTCACCTCACTGTAAAAGGCTCTCGGATTGTTCAGGCATGATTCCCTTTTGTGAATCCGTGGTGACTACTCATATTCCCCTTTTTATCCTTTGTCCGTCTGGAAATGGTTCTCAGAATTATTTACTGTATCACCTCTTCCGTAAGACAGGAGTGATATTTGCTTTCTCTTGGTCCTCAGGAACCTGCTCCAATCGGCATGGCCTTTCACAGATAATCAGGAATGGACTCACAATGACACCAGCCAGCTCCCTCAGCAGCCATGGGTGCATCCCTTTAGATCGCATGGACTTACGTATGTACATCTTGTTTCAATGTTCCCTGACTTGATCCTTGTCCACCAAAGGTAAATCTTTGCTCCAGACTTTCCCTCTGGTCTCAGGGTTATCTTGGCTGTCTGCACAGCCTTTGAGTGTCCCATGATCCCTTCCAAGGGCAACATCAGATAGACAAAGCAAAGGGGGTCCCCTCCCTGGAGCACTTGGATTTCGTGACAAGGGGCACAAGTGAGCTGTGTCAGCAGCCTGGGCTGAGCCTGAACACAGGATGGCTACAAAGTGTGCCCAGTCTCTGGAGCAGCCCTGGATTGAGGTGACTCTAGGAGCAACCTGTCAGATGATACAAATCTGAAATCTAGCCCATGGGATCTTCAAGGAGTTCTTCAAACTAATAACAGCTGTTGTATAGGAGGAGCAGAGATCAGTCTGACAGGTACACAAGCAGTTGTTTATCCAGGCCTCTGGCACTATCCAACCGTAAGGCTTAGACTCCAGTATGAAGTTTCACCTCCAGTGACACATCATACAAAATATAGAAGTCAATGTGGGTAGAGCAGTCAAAGTTTACGTGGCAAATGTAGACTAAACGTAAATCATGGCCCAATTTACACATAGTCTCACCCTGACAAATAGATTTCTCCTTCATGAAGGTACATTTTTCCACATTTGCTTTCTCCATGCCTTCGAAATTAGGGAGGCTTCATATCTTTTGCACCAGAAAATAGACAAAAAAACACCCTCATTTCATTTCAGAAACTCTAAAACAGCTCTTTGCTAAATTTGATGAGCAACTTGGGCATGGGTTATTAATGAAGCTGGCATAAAGTAGATAGGAGGTCAATAGGATAGACATAGTAATTAAAATGCAAAGTTTGCATTGTTTTTAAGTAATGCCATTGGGACGCAGGATGCTGGTGCTGAATACAGTTTAAGAAACAACACAATAACATCTATAAACAGCAGATAAAAGGATTTTTTGGCCATTACAGATAGCAAGAAAAACCTCCTGGAAAGAGAGATGAATATTTTTTGGATTTAACGTTGTTGTTTCTTTTTATGGCAGTTTTTTATTAAAGTAAAGTTTATCAGATCAGTAGATCAAAACCAAAATGAATGATTACAAATATTGTCAATATGCATGTGTGCATGTCTCTCTGTGCATCTAATTTGCATGATGTAATTTAACTTCTGGACAAAGTCAGTGGGGCCACGATAACCTCCCTTCCTTCTACACTGACAGCCGTATCTTTCCACCATAGTATATCATGAAGACTAATTATCTTCCATTGCTTATTTCAATCATTTATCATTTGTTAGCCTCCCCATTGAGTACATAAATGTTCCTTCTAGATTTTACTATTTTAGATTTTACTGTTTCAGCACACATGATATTTAAAACAAAAATCTACTGAGCCCTTTCCAGATTGATTATTTTCTGAATTGCAAATACTACAAAGGCAATGGTGAACTGCTGCAAGAAGGAGCTTTCAGTGAGTCTTCAAGTAAACTCTCAGCGTGACTACTTATGCAATTAGGTATTTGCATGAATATGCACAACGCTTGCCTTGAACCTCTTTGCAAACCAAATGTTTTCTAACACAGATGTTAGTGTTGAATTAATAAAAAAGGTGTTCAATATTATGAAGGAAGAGAGCTTTCATTCTGGTGGCAGCTCACAAAACCTGTTTCAATCTGTTCATTGATTTACTCCTTTCCAGAAACAACCTCCAACATACGAAAGTTGGTAAGTGCTGTCCCAAGAAGACGTCTTCTCCTGTGGCCCTGCACTGAGGGGGAAGAGGTCTAACGCACCCAAGGGACACAGCAAGCGTTTCCAGCTCCTGTTCCTTCCCTGGTGCATTCCTGGGAAACCACAGCTTCCAGACGCTCAGTGCTATAGGTTAGAAATATAGTTTATCGCTGAAGAAATAAAGTAGCATGTGAAAGAGATTACACAGATCGGATATCTAATAAAAGATACAGACACAAATATCTAATAAAAGAAAGTCCTCTTGAGGTAAAAAGAAAAAAGGAAAAAGAGAAGAGAAAAGAGTTTCCAAGCAGCATCTGATTATAAAGCTGGTAGCACTGGTGTTGCCAGTTCATTGGATCGCTAGGATCACTGAGTTTGATGAGAAAATATTGCAGCCTCTGCTATGGTTTCCGGCAAAATCATTAGAATTCTCATCATTTTCTGCACAAATTACTCATAAGGGAGGGTTCCTTTAAAGAGTCAGCAGCAATCCAACTCGTGCTCATTGTACAGTGGTTGCTGTTGCTAAGGTTATATCTACACAGCAGAGAGCATAATAAATTCATAGACTGTAGCGTGCAGGAGTATTCATGTTGAGTATCTGCCAGTGCATCCGCAGTGTTCAAGCGCGATCGCAGCGAGCAGTTTCCTGGCTGGCTCACAGATTCCAATGCACTGTTGCGGTCGATGTGCCTATCTACACAGCGGCTGAGATTTAAATAAAAAAACACTGCTGGAAAAATAAAAGGCTACCCTTTACCTTGGGGACCTCCTGCTCTATCGCTTTACATAGGTGTGTGGGACACACACACAGGAGAAAGAGATGGGGTAGAGGGATAATGACAGGTTTTGCGTTAGATAGGTGGGTGCGTATTGAGATGTCCTGTAGGAAATGTAGCGTGCCAAAACTGGATCCCCTAGTTTAAAAGACTTCAGACACTGATTAAAGGTGATACTTAGAAGCAGAAGGGGATCTGCATCCCTGTAAAAGTGCAAAATAAATTGGTCCATACATTTTTACCCTGGACCCTGGGCAACCAAACCTAGGCTTAAAAAAACAGATGATTCAATCAAAAAAACCGAATAGGTAGTAACCACACCAGAAGTGGCAATTTTCAGTTTCTAACAGTCCATGTCCAATCCCTCAAACTGAGGCTTTATCAATCCTTTTTATTTTTTTTTTTTTTTTTTCTAGACAGCATAGACAGCAGAAAATCCTCAGTAGCAGAAGCTATTTAAAGTCCCTGGCCCAATATCGAATCCTCAGATTTGGCAGTAGCAGGTTTCAGCTGGATTTTCTGGGCAGTAAGTAACTCAGCAGCAAATTTACTCTTTTTAATACAATGGCAACAGTCCTTGGAAGTAACAGGAATGACTTCAGATGGTGCCAAAATTTAAATGAAAAATCTAACTATAGCTGGCCTTGCAGCCTGCTGGCAGCGCACGCTGTGCTTCTGTGGGAGACCAGGGTTCGGGATTGAGCTCAGGGGTCCTGCCCAGCTGCTGCAGATGCCCCTGGGAGCGCCGGGGTGACGGTCCTCGCACCACCGTGGGCTGATGTGCTGACCCGACCCACTGCCTGAAAGCACAGGGAGTTGCGGAGATCAGTGGAGGAGCATGGCAAAACATGCCTCTTGTTGGACATGTGCACATCCAACAGGAGGACTCAGAAAAGCCTGAAGATCCAGTGTGGGCTGCTTTCTAGTCCGCTGCTGCCGTTTTTATTAATTTTTGTTTCTTATTCCTTTACACTAACGAATACCATTTCACAGAAGGGATGTAAAGATGACAAAAGTACCTGTCTTCAAAACCAGCATTTTCCTTTGGGAACTACAGAAACTAGATATGTAGTTTGTAAGATTTGTAGGATTTCTTTTATTTGCAACTCATGTAGGTTTGCTATCTCTACAATCATCACTTTTTGAGAAAAACAATAATGCAAAAATGCCAATGGACAGGAAATTCTTATAGTTGCAGGTAAACTTGCATTTCCAGATGCCCAATTGGAAGGCCAGTGTCTTCTAGCTAGGCTAGTCCAGGCTGACGTCTGCTTGGGATAAGCCTCATCTCTCTCCTGGGAGATGCAGTGGGGGCGTGAATACGTACAGCAGTATGTATTCAGGCTGTGAGAACAGTCCTGGGAATTGGGAAGCTATCTCAGGTTTGCTAATACGCACATAGCCTGTGAGGCTCTTCTTGCAATGAAATCCCCAGCAGCGTTACCAGGGAAAAGCAGTGTTTTCCCCCGCGTGGGAAAGACTGAGGGTCAGCACGTAACTCCCAGTCTCTCTTGGCCTGCCAGGACCAGCACCGTGGGAGCTGCGCATTTTTACAACAGCTTGGTCTAATCAGTACAAATTTTAAGCATCTTCCACTGCTCAGAAATAAAATATAGGTTGGACAGTACTTAAGTGAGTCCAGGAAAATAATCACAGCCCATATGCTTAAGTTAAGCACATGCCTCAGAGCTTTACTGTAATGTGGCTTCAGCAAAAGAACTAAGACATGGAAAAATTGTATTAGCACAACTGCTTGGATTAAAGTGCACTATACTCACCTGTTTGCTTCTATTGAGAGTATATTATCAACAGACTCCTTTCACATTTACTTGCTGTGATGCTGGGATTTTTTTTACCTACTTTTGGGAAAAAAGTGAGTTTTCAATCCAAGTTGTAAATCCTTGAGGAAGGGATTTTGAACAGATCCCCCGCTGTGACTGGAATAAAAACATACCAGAAAAAGTGCATGTTGGGATGGCTGCCTCATAAGAAACAATGCCTTCTCCTTCTCAATCACATTGTGATTGCTATTCTTTTAATGTATCTCAGCCACCTAGCTGGACATCTTGCTTCGCTTCTATATGAGGTATAGCGAGTTTTAAAACACACCCTGGGAAAGAAAACCACAGCAGCAAAAACGCCTAATAAACCTGAAATGAGTCACTTATTTTCATTGTTTTAATAATCACAGAAACAAAAGTATGGAGTGAATACAGATAGCAAAGTAAAAAAAAAAGTTCTTGGGAATCACGAATTAGTCCCCAGACACAGAAGAGCCCGGCAGGAGTTTGTAGTGCAATGCGGGTTTTGAAACATTTGGGTTGAGCAGACCTTACCAATAAACTTTTACTACAGGCATGCGCAGGCACACTTTGCCTCATTTCTCACCCCCACTCTTGTCAAACACTTAATGTAGAATACATTTCCCTCCATTTCAAACACTGAAATGTTTGAATGTACAAACCAAACTTCTACACAGTTTCTGCTCTTGTATATCCTCCCTTCAGGATCTTAACTTTGCCTATTCTGTCTTCTGCGCCTGTACTTTTGTAGCTCTGAAATTATTTGAATGCAAATTGATTTAATTATTTAAAACCAGCAAATTGAGAAAGAAGACGACTGACATTTTTCCTGTATGTGTATGTAATATGTATCCACACAGTAGACATTTGCTGGTACAATGCACGTTTCAGGAAATACAGTGTCTGAGAGACGAACTGAAAGAATAGTCCATGGTAGGGCTTTATCACTGAGAAAAAATTTCGACCTAAATTAGGAGGTAAGATGAGGAATAATCAGATTTCATAGAATCATAGAATCATTTAGGTTGGAAAAGACCCTTGGGGTCATCGAGTCCAACCATCAACCCCACTCTACAAAGTTCTCCCCTACACCATATCCCCTAACACCACATCTAAA
>VWZL01004422.1:0-19394 GCA_013396915.1 Stercorarius parasiticus
CTATTCTATGATTTTATGATTCTCCCAGCCTCTGCGGCTTCCATCAGCATCAGATTAGAGATATTTGCCTCCTTTGGTCATCCTACCTTGCCCACCTTGGCCAATGTGTTCTCTGGAGACCCTGTGAGATCCCCAGGGCAGCATAATGCAACTGAGGAGCAAGCTCCGTCTTTCAGTGAGACCCCCCTTCCCCTGCCAAGCCCTGGTGAAACCATATGAGCTGAGCAGGCATTTGCCAGCACAAAACTTGCTACAGAGCTAACCAGGACCTATGCTTATATTATCACTGTAATTTAGAGCCAAATCTGTACATAAGTATATGGGTAACTGTAAGCCTTGCTGGCTTTATAATCACAGTGCTTCTGAGAACTGTGACAGCTGCGTTAAAAAATGGGATCATTTACATGGATCCCTATGTAAGATCATAAACCAGGTTTCTTCCAGACTTAATACTGCTTCATAATCTCTAACAGTTAGCACCCATACTGTTTGGGTTGCAAGAGAGCTAATTTGTCACCCTTGTGACTTCCACCAGCAGTAGGTAGGGTAAGAGCAGCAATTTTAATTAAAAGTTTATGTGCAAACGTATCTCATGGTTTCTGTGTGACAAATGGTTTTCCTCACCCTGTGGGTTTCCCTGCTGTTGGTCAGAGCAAAATGCTTGCCTTTGCAAAATTGCACATTTTTGTCAAAACACACACAGGAAAACAGCAGTGATTCTCACTGCTCTATTTTGGACTTCTGTAGGAGAACCAAACTTCTTTCTGTCACCCCTATTATTTTATCTGTTTAGGACTTCGTTCCACAGACAATTCTGTCTGGAGTTAAGGCATCTTCTTCACATTATTAGTTTGTAATTGCTTTAAAACAAGGACCATTTTCTTCTGCATTCATGCCTAGTACCTCAGATATCTCCACATTAATATACTGAAAAAATTATGATAAGTCTTGGAAGTATTTTATTTTTAAGTCATTTTACAGCATTATGGCATACAGTGAAATAAAATATCCAAAGCTATAATTGTACTAGCTGTGTTAAGGGCTGAATAATGTGAGAAAGTACACAAATAAATACATGTCTAATTTAAATGTTCTAGGTATGTCTGCTGAGTGTCCATTATATTTCTTCATATTTTTTTTCCTCATATTAACTTCCATTTCTAATTCTTCCCTCTCCATGCAGCCCTCTAAGATGGAGCATTCTCTCTTCTTACTGTGTGGCTAGCTAAACCATATTCTCAGCAGGCAGTCACTGTAATTGCTGATGTAAATTCTTTCCATAAACTGAAAGAAACATTTGGAGCAATTTTATTCCTATCAGCATATTGCAGTAGATGAGTCCAATATCATCTATCCTTTGTATCATTCTGTCCGATGCAAATTCACTACCATGTAGTCTTGGATCAGTACAGATGAAGTCCATTCAGTACAGTTTTCTGCATGCATATAGAATCATAGAACTGCCTAGGTTGGAAGGTCAGATCATCTAGTCCAACCATCAACCTAACGTGGACAAAACCCATCACTAAACCATATCGCTAAGCACTATGTCTACCCGTCTTTTAAATACCTCCAGGGATGGTGCCTCAACCACTGCCCTGGGCAGCCTGTTCCAATGCTTTCAGTGTAAAAATTTTTCCTACTATCCCGTCTAAACCTCCCTCAGCGCAACTTGAGGCTTTTTCCTCTTGTCCTATCGCCTGTTACCTAGGAGAAGAGACCGACCTGCACCTCTCTACACCCTCCTTTCAAGTAATTGTGTAGGAAAAAGCTCAACTTCTCTATAAAGCCCTCTGATTCCGTGCTGATGTGTGATCTGGTGGGATCTGTGGGAATCTTTCTTGTAAGAACAACTTGTAAGAAGCCTTTTCATTGCAGGGTAGAATATTTTGTTTACTGAGTTTCAACAACATTAAATGATTATTCTAATTGCTAACAGCCAGGAAAAGAGGAAAGATAGCAGTTTACAAAGCTTGTTCACATTCTGAAAGTTGGAAGAATGACTTTGAACACCACTGTATATAATCCTAGACTCCACAAGAATGAAGAAACAGGAAACAGGGTGGAGAAGGCTTGGAGGAACCCAATAGCAGCCCTCCAGTGCTTGAGAGAAGTCACTGAGAAGATGGAGCCAGGTTTTGCAGAGGTGTCTGGCAGAAAGATGAGAGAAAATCGTCATCAATTGAAATAGGGGAGATTTTTATTGGTCATAAGGGAAAACATTTACATCAGAAGCACTGGAACAAGTTACCCAGGAAGTTTGTTTGTGGTACCTCCTTCCCTGGAGATTTTCGACTAGCTAGACAATGTGTAGGTAGGAACCTGGGCTGAATTCAGTGTTGACCCTGTTTTGGCTTGCAGTTTTGCACTAGGAAAATGCAGGCGTGGGACTTGCAGGTTACAGTATGCAGTGATGGGGGGAACAGGATTTGTAAGAAAAAAATACTGTTCCTTGCTGAAAAAAAAGTCAATGCCAAGCATTTTCATCAAACACAAAACACTGAAATTCCAGCCCCTGCTCCAACGGCTTTTTATAGAAGCTGGAGGAAGAGAATGTGGAAAGGACCAATTCCAAATATTTTTTGTGAAATAGGGATGTTTTCCAGTCCCAGACTCCACCCTGAACTGCTTTCCTCTGTCACCAGGTGCCATGCAGCCCTTCTGCCAGGGCAGTAGTGAAAGACAAGAGATGGGGGTGGAGACACATTCGCCTCCAGCTGGCCTGGCCCTTCTCCTCTGCTCTTCTCAGGACACTCTGCTGGGGTGCAAAAGCTGGAGCTCATGCTCTCCTGGTCTCTCATGTCCTCTGTGAGTGCTGATCCACAGAACTATTGAATAAAAGGTCATCACTACTTTTTTTCTAGTGCTTTCTGCGTTTTTTGAATCCAGACCAAAGGATTCTTTTTTTCCTGTGGAAATGAAATGCATCACTTCACTTTGGACTTTTTACAAATAATGTGTTGAAAATAACTCCTCTGCTCATAAACACTGACCAGAGAGGATTGTGTGGGCAAGATCCTCAGCCAGCACAGACCTCCGGCTCCATTGCTTTTCATGGAGCTGTACCCCAGCTGAAGGTCTAGTCTGAAACGTGAATCTGGCAACCGGTCTGGCGGTCCACCTGAACCATCCTCCTGCTCATGCCAAGAGTGCCAACACCCGACCTCTCTATAGCGATAAAGTTCACCATCAAAAATCAACACACAGCCCCATTGCACAATGTACCCAGACGTCTGGAGCCAAACAGTGGACATCTGTTTTCATCAAGCAACCTTTCATAGTTAGTGGATATATTTGGCTTCCTTGTGTTGTATTCAGGTGCAGGGCTCCAAATATGTGCAGATACTAATGTGTTTATTTCGATGCACAGCTATTTAACTGCAGGCAGCTGTGACATCCAAAAACTGGCATGCGTAATCCTCTGGGGTGTCACATCTGCATTTATTGAAAGATTCCACATCCATATACTCGAGCTAGTGTTTGCGTGTGTTTGGAGCTCTGCACCTGTATGTATACCAAGACATCCCAAAAAAGGAGTTCTAGGTCTATTGCATTTCTACTCTTCAGTGATTGAAAGGTAAGCCCATATGGGCAGTCCTTTTCTGTTCCTCTTAGAAGGAGAGAGAAATATCACACTTACCCTTCTTGGCACATCAAATTCAGCAAAAAGGAACACGAAAATGTTTGCCTATTCTTAGCTCTCAGCACACATTCAAAGCTCAAAACTTAACAGCTCTTGCTATAGCAAAAAAACCTCCCAATGTGAGTCTCTCTTGATAGTTGTTAAGGTCCCTCCTTACTCTTCCAAACTAGATCAAATTTTCCATTATCTTATTTTCCATTTCATCTGTTGTTCACCTCTAATGGCCTTGTTGCATAAGTTGTTTTTGCCTGAATAACAATGATGAACGAGATTGTCATCATTCTGTTAGGAGATGTTTCCTAAATGGTTTATCATCTCTCACAGTATTTTTTTCCTAAGCTTTTCCTTTGCTTTTACCCTCATTTGTACTTGTGATCAAATGACTTCAGTATTTAGCAAGCTCTTCATCCTCTTAATTTGTGTATGTTATGTTTGAATTTACAAAGTCTTAAATGATTGTCTGAACAGCCCTTTTGCCTCCCATAAGGTTTATTCCAGTTGCAGTGTATAACTGCATGCTGCTATTGAATGAGTAGCAGTTCCATTAATCCTTGCAATGAAGCTGTTTCCCTCGTCATCCACATCTTTCTCCTCAAAAGTCCATGAAACCGTTATGTTTGCCCTATTTTCAGCAGTGACCTTAAAACTTGCTACTTAAACTGACAAAAATAATTTTTCTGATCAGTTCACTGTAAATTTATTAGCACGTTTTAGAAAAATAAATCTTAAAAAGAAAAAAAGTGTGTTTGTGTTAGTGGCTTAAATACACATTTAGAGTTCATGAAATATGTGGAATCCACTGATCACCTTAGGTAGCTGGATGGATCTGGGAAAACAGCAATAACAGATCAACCAGTTATCAGATTAATAATATTCCTCTGCGTGTAAGGAACATTGACACCAGTTCATACAGAAGCAAAAGAAATCGAAAAAACAGACAACGTCCCCGACTGACAAATGCAAATAGGTCATTAATCCTAAAATACTCATGTGGTATTTACAAAATATTTAGCCAAAAGGCCAGCTATTGTGTTCCCGGTCTGCTTTTATTATTCTTGGGAGGATGCACCATTATGTCAGCAATAAGGAAAAAGATGCATTGTTTTGGGATTTGTCCATGGAAAGAGAGGAAAGGAGCAAGATGTTACAAAAGGGCCACCACAGGCTGCAGCTGTTTGGCGCTGCCAGATTTAAAGACCCAGCTCCAGAAGCACCCGCCAGGAATAAAAGCCACAAACAAATGTCGCTTCGCCAGCGAGAAAACCAACAGGTTTCAACTTACACAAGCAAAATGCTCCCGAAAGATTCTTTCCCTTGTGGTTTGATAGAACCACGGTGCTCTATGTAATGATGTAATGTGATAATGTTACAGTTTTCTCCTTTTTTGATGAAAGCCCTTTGCTTAGGAGAGGAATGTGCGTAGCCGTTGACATCCAGATCACTGAGAGGCACAACTTCACCGCGAGGGTGGATGAAGGGCTACAGTCCAGAAGAGCACAGAGCCCTCCAGCTCCACGGCTGGTTGAGAGCCATGTGGTGCAGAGCCCAGTCCTGACGAAGGCTGCGTGTGCCCTCAAATAACCCATCTTAGAAAGTCTAGACAAGCAGCTAGATCGTGCCAAGGCACTTGCTGAAATCTGTTGTAATAACTGAGAGCCTCAAGGTGTTGCTGTCCCTTGTTTCTTATTTATTCTTGTTTGCAACTTCTCTTCACTCTTGTTTTAATTTCAAAGCCATTTTCTGCTGAATCTGTACGGATGTGCAGAATGGTGTAAAATAGCTAAATGTGAGATGAGAGCTAGAAGTACCAAACACTTCCTGCTGCTCTCTGGGTCACAACATAGATGGGGGCTTAGCTTCAAAATTGTTGCTGAATCCTTTATAGTTCCTCTTCACTGTGCCAAACTGTCCTTTATACCAACTGGCTGACAACAAAGGGATGTTCCCCCTGCAACTAACTTAAGCCAGTAGATTTGCAGCATTTTGGAGTTGTCATATCTCAAGATGCTGTCACATCTTTCCTTCTAGCAATAAAGATCCTATTGAACCAGAGAGTCAGTCGGTTTTCCCATTTTTAAAGCTAAATGGAAGGGGAAGAGTACAAAACTGGTAGAGCTGAAAGATGGCATTGTACGTTGGGTATGTGTCAGGAATTATTTTTTCTCAACCAAGCACCGAGTGCAAAAAGCCATTACTCACTTTATGCATCATATGTCACAGTATGAAATCATCTCTAGCAGACTGACAGATGGAGCTGGAATTATATTCGGTGTTTCCATATGTTAGTGGTTAATGGAAGAAGCTCAGAGGTCCAGCCCTGCAGAACCGAGTCATGTAAGCAAACCCTGTCAGAGGCGGCTTTGGTGCTGGTGGGGTCCACCTTGCCTGGGCACAGCGGTTGTGCTCCACTGCGGGGTCCCCACCCGCAGGGAGTGCTCCACCGTTTAGCTGCATATAGCTCCATCCACTCGCAGGTTGTCAGCCTGAAAGAGGTCAGGGCTATATATGCATCGAGGGCGACAGCTACCTGCTACTACAATGTACATACAATAAATAACTTTTTTAATATGAAAATTTGCCATCTGCCCACTCGCATGGAGAAACTTAGACTTGCATGTAATTCAAAACCTCCTTCGAAAAATAGAAAGAAACTCAAGTATATCCTCTGATTGGAAAACCTGAACTTTTAGTTTTATCTTTACTCCTCAAGGTGTTATCATAGCCCAAACTTACAAATATATGCAATAAATGAAGCAGTAGGATTTCTTTCCTTCTTAAGGGTAAGAGCAGTTTCAGTCAGAATCAGACCAAGGGCAGACACAGTTTTTTGGTGTGAGGACACTACTGGCAGGCAGGGATCCTGTGCCAGGCATCCCACCACTGCTGCCTATCACCACTCATGCTCTCAGAGGATATGACCCCTCTGATCTGCTGGAATAGCTGCTTGCATAATTGCTCCCCATAGATTTTGTCAAAACTCCGACTAAAATTTACAGACTGGGTTTTTCTAACCAAGGTCTGAACTGGATGACTGAGTTTTCACACGCTGAATATACATCAGCAGGTCTGGAAGAGCAGCAGCTTCCAAGGTGGGCCGGTACCCGGCTGCTCGTGACCAGCAGAGGGGTTGGGACTTGGTGGTCTGTGTTGGCTGCGAGCAGAGCAGGAACTGCCCTGCCTGTGAGAGCAGGAGCCTGCGCGCTGCTGGGGTGCTTGTACCATGCACAGGAGCACAGGGAAGAGATCATCGGGTTTGGGCTCAGCATCGTTCACCCTCGGTGACCAAGTGTGGTGCTGAGCTGTCACAAATAGATGTAGCGGCTCCCTTGGAGATTGCTTCGGCATCTTTTATGTGTAGTTGCATTGCAGCATGTTTTACAGCCTGCGCATCTCCTGAAGACCTTGTCTGTTCATTGGTTACTGTACCATCACATATTTACTCCTTGCAGATGATTAGCGTGTCTTTAAAGTATTTTTCTAAAGCTGTCTCTTGCACATGCCTCTCAGCCTAATAAAGCTCTGTGTTTTTGTTAAACGTGCATTGCTGTCTGCTTAACTGTGAAAAACAGAAATGAAAAACAGAGAGGCTGCTGTGACTTTGCCAAAAGGTTTCATATAAGTATTAAAAAATCAGCAAGCAACTAACACATGTCCTCATGTTCCCAGTCAGAAAGCAGAGAGTTTTGCATGTAAGTGGTTATTTAATATAGCGAATAATCAATCCTCCCAATATATTTAATCAGATTAACGAGGTTCAGTACACCCCTTGTGAATTACCTGTTTCCTCACATCAGGACTTTAAAGAACTGAGCAAAATTAACACTGAAAACGCTGTAAAATATTGGGGGGGAAAAGTATGTTTTAGCAGCTGTTCCTTAAAAGAGAACTGACATAATGTGAGCCCCACTATTTCCCTTGCTTTCTTTCATCCTAGCCCTGAATTGCTTTCATGGATATTTTCCACTCATGTAAGGAAATTTGCAGTGCTTAGTCCTTGCTTCGTGTAAAAGCACTGCTCTGCAGTCTTAGAGGATGTCAATAGACTGCACCGAGCCACATCATCTACGTGCCACTTTTGAAACCTGCATTCAAACAAATTTGAGAAGCCAACCACCTTGTTTCTTAGGTGGTCACCAACTTCTCCAAGTGCTGAAAGTGCTGGTGCTCCTCCCTTGATGGCCAAGTTTGACATCCTAATGTGTGGGAAGATGTCCTGTGCAAATGAATGAGGGACTACTAAGAGAAGTACCACTGGGAGGGGATCCTGGGGCTCTAGAGGTGACTGGAGCAGATTGCCTTCAGTCATTTCTATCTAATTTTTTCATGAAGACGTTTTGGAGTTACTGCTTTATATCGCATCTCTGCAGAGGGACCTGATCTCACCGTATCACACCAGTACTCTTCCAGAAATGCCAACGTGAAGCATGAAAATAAGGTACCAAGCACAATACCCATTGTCTTTCATATGTCTCTGTTTCTTTGCCACCAACCCAACACCTGTGCATATCTCTGCAATGCTCTGATGCTCTTTCAGATGTTCTCTCTCTCTAAAAAATGTCAACACATCATAAACACACCACATGGTGTTAGGAAAATGTCCTCTAGTGTATTCAAGTACTTTATCACCTCTACACATGGACAAAATTAAGCATCATCCTGGGCAAATAAAAGCCTTATGCTAACATAACATCAGCTGAGGAAATGTCAAGGCAAGACCAGGAAGGCAGCACTTCAGCACTGCTTCTGCACAGAGGGCTTGGAGATGTGGGGTATATAGCCAGTAAGCCCAGGGCTACACACACATACAAGTTAGCCCCGTGGACACAGGCAACCAAAGCTTTTAACATGCCAGGAGATGTGTGTGCACGGAATTTGATTTGCCTTCTCAAAAGCAGAGGACAGATGTCGCACCCAGTAGCACAGACAGACGTGCCAGGGTAATATTTCATGAGGATGTGAAGCGGTGACTGGAGAGATAAGCCAATCCCACATGGGCAACTTTTTGGTCACTGAGAGAACAACTTCTGCACTATTAGTTGGGAAGAGTAGAGCTGTCTTGGCTCCAACAAAGTTACAAGGGTTGTTTTGCCAAGGCTGCAAGGGAGGATTTGAAAGATTCTGGCCAGGTCTCCGCTACGAAGCTTTACGAGCATAGCTGTACTGGCTACGAGCACAGACAAATCACACCTCGAAACGCCAGCAAAAGCCCTGATCTGGGCACAACTGTGCTTTCAGACAATACTTCAGTTTGTTTAACTTGTGTCATTTGGGACGGTTTGAGCTAGGCTGGAAGCGAGCCCTGTCAGAGAAGTCCCACCTAGATGTTGTCCTCTGCTGTGACACGGCTGTGGTGGGGTGGCTGCCAGCAGAGGCCAGGCAGACTTGGGGCACCTAAACAGTGCTAAAGTCTCTCAACACGAGGTTGTTCAGATTGAAACCAGCTTTCCTCCAGGGGCAGGTAAATTCTTGCTAGCCAGGCAGCGTGGACTGGGTGGTTCAGACCCTTATCTGCAGAGACCTGCTGCTGTTGAGAATTAATGATGTTCAGAAACAGGATGGTCACTTGGTGCATGTCATCAGTCACATCCCTCAAAGGCAGAACTGCCAGGACTGCAAGAAACCCAGACGGGCTGAGGGAACCCTGTGAAGAGAGAGAGAGGAAGAGCAGGAGGAGGTTCCCTCACCGGGACAGGGTGGCTGAGCCACCTGTAGCTCAGCAGCTCAGGAGATGCTCTGGCAGAGCCAGGCAAGCAGCCGACCCACAGCCAGCACAGGAGTCACATCTTACTGGTCTTCCCCTATTCCTTTTTGAACAAACAGGACACATTTTGGAAGAAAGAGGAGTAGTGGTAAGGTTAACTGCCAAGTAGATAGTGCACAAGGGCAGAAAAAATAGTGCTATTGAACTCTGAAAGCTGAAGCACTTGTTGTTAATCACTTTTAGGCTACTTTGATACTGTGTGTATAGGACTGATCATCCTGAAAACCATGGCATTACCACTTATGCAGAGGGCAAGGCCAGCAATGAAAATAAAAGATGAATTGGCATTTATTTTGCAGGCTAATTAGATTGCTTTGGAGAAATATATGAGTCTATTTAAAGTAAATGGTAGCAAAAGTCACTGATCATTAAATGCAACTATTTACAGCGTGCACAAAACTGATGATCAGCATCCCTGCGTGCTTAGAACATACGATTTTTCATGTTTTTTACATATTTATATATACTTTTGCATATACTTTACATATGTAAATCTTCTTTACATAGCATCCTTTATTAATGAGAATGTGGTATTTAAGATGTAGCAGTATTAAAGGGATGTAACACTAGAGTATTTGGCAAAGTATGTATACAGTAGTTTTAAAGATGTCTGATCTTAGTTGTAAGTATTTTCCCTTCTACAGAAAACATCGTATTTGGGTACCAAAAGGCAATAGCATCTCACCCAAATGCTGTTATGCTGAATGTAACCAGCCACACCACAGTGAGACCGTAGTCTGTAGTGTTGACTTCAACACCTCTTGAAGCCTATTCACTAAAATCTGAGACCAGGATGAATACCCCATTTCAAATTCCCTAGTGAAAATTCGGAAAACTATCATCCTCTGACATACTAAAATGCTTAACTTAAGGATGGATCTTACATCAGTCCTGTCCTCACTGAAGACACCCAAATTCAACCATACAGACTATAACCTTAGGTTTTCTTTATTATATTAATTTTGCCATCCAGTTGTCAGCATTTTTACTACCATGATATCTGCATTTCTAAAGAGCCTTTCATTCTAGGTTATCAACCATTTGGATTACATTTTTTAAGTTTCCCCTATATAAAGAAACACGTTTTCCCTGCTCTTCTTTTTAATGCTGGCTTTCGTACGAAGTAAGGGTCAACAACTAGCTTTTTATTATGGAAGATACACTGATATGCCTTCCAGTTTATTTTAAGGTGAAACCTTCTGCAAAGCCAAAAGCTGTGTCACACAGTAAAACAGAGACCTGTGCAATACTTCTAGTACTTTAATTGCAACATATAGGAGGGGCTGCAATATCACTGTCACTGAGTAATACTCATCCAGCTTTCCTCAAAGCCAATGGTGGACTACTATTGCCATCAGTCAGAAACAAATTGGGCCTTGAATATGTACCCATTTAAGTAAATTGCTTGTTAGCCTCTCCCATCAAAACTGCGGTTGAGCATACCATTGCCAGGCTGAGACAAAACTCGCGTTCATTTAGAGAGGCAGCGCAGAAGGGTGACGGTTGCAGAATACGAATTGTTTTGGCTTCTCTGCTTCCATCAGCCACCCCTGCAGAGGGGAAGGCAGGCAAGGCAAGGCAAAACCAGGCAGCACACAGCTCTGGCTGGTGGGAAGTAATGGTCTCTAGCAGCCCAGCGCTGCCATTGCTGGACAAAGGTGCAGCTTTCTTGGACCCTCTACAAAAGCCTGGAGACCTGCAAAAGAATCCCAGAAGCGTGGGAGCACGAACTCCAAGCGCCAACCTGCCTGCCTGTCCATGTTGTTCTCGCTGAGAAATATCTGAGAAGTCAATACAGAGTTTGTAATAAATTGTATTCCTGGAGATTGCAATATGGTCTTTCCTCAGCACATTTACCAAAATGAATACAAAATTTGCCCATTCCACAAACCTCTTAAAAATCTCTGCATGCAATAAAAGGGTTAATAAGTCAGCTTCTCCTCTGCCTGTAGACATTAGTTTTTATGGCTAAATGTTAAATTTTACAGTTACATACATTTTATATGCACTGGTTTTTATTGCCTAGACAGTTCTGCATTCATGAATCATCCTCAGATCCTTTAGCTGTTTGAATCTAGGAATGAAAGTTAAAACGCTGCATGGTACTAATGTAGTTTGCTTTCCTTTAAAAAAAAAAAGCAAATTACAAAGCATTAAATCCAAGGCACAGTTAAAAATTTTCGTTTTCAGGAAAGAATGTAAAGAACATTTAAACTAACGAATAGCTGAAGTGACACATACCCCAGTGAAACATTCAGAGAACTAAAAGTTGTATGAAATTATATGTATGAAGAATAGCTTGAGAATGAGGCAAAGCCCCTTTCCCATACGTGCATACTTCTTGGACACTTTTAAAAAAAGCAAACTCTTCTCCCCAACAAACAAGTGAAACTGCAAACTCTAATATAAACATCACTTTCCCCTACACCCACGCTAAAATATTTCTGTAATTTTCAAACAATGCCGTGTGTTCTGCTACCAAATTGCATCAAGACGCTCGCGCAGCTTATCCATAACGTTGTTGTCAGAACCATTTATGGAACGTGTAATTCATCTGCAGGGTCTATGTCTTGAAACACGGTTTATTATTCTGGGCTCCCGGCAAAGTTCAGCGCTTTGGATACAAAAGCTGCTGACAGTTCATTTTCATTCCTCAAGTCTCCGCGTTTCTCTGTTTAAATCCAGTGGAGTCCTGGCAGGCTGTCGACTCGAGGAGTGCACCTCCAGCTAAAGACACAGAGGGAAAGATTTTTATTAGCAGACGATAACTATCAAACTAAATTACAGCCTGACTCTTTAAGGACGGATAGATACAGTTGGGTAGAAACATAAAGGTAATTTCCATAAAACTCATCAGAAAAATAGACACTTCTCATACAGTTTTCGAGTGATGTAGCCTTCTTGCTAGCTACAGGGCAGCCAAAATAATCCTTCACTGGAGAAGCAGCCACTGGATGTGTATTTATTAGCTACCTAAATAATTTGAAAAGGAAGTAAAATTAATTAGGATCAAAAAGTGAACAATTGGAAAGCTGAAATATACCATCAAATGCAAGTGTGTGAATTAATACAAACTTAATCTTGTAAAGTGTTGATCTCTGAACCAAGCCCAGTAAGTCACTTAAACGCGCTTTCTAGCTATAAACATGTCACACGAGACCCATCGGGGTACAACCGCAGGCAGCTGGTTTAGCGTGGCAATGAATAGGGACACGGTGCCCGGTGTCTTGCAGGATTGCTCCCTTTATGCTCATTTTATATGTCCCGGAGTGTAAGATTTAACTGCATATACCTTCCAAATACGCAACATCTGCAGTCAGAGAGAGACATAAACATGCAGATCCCGAAGTCTGCTTCTCTACTTATATGATGACTAGTCTCATTTAAACGTTTGCATAGCCACCATTTAGAGAGAGGGTTTAAGTTTAAATGATACCATTTTTGTTAAAGCACCTCTAGCCCACCCAGCAAGCTGTAAATCCTTCTAAAGTGAATTCTTCAACCTCTATGAAAGTTTTGTCCCCAAACAGGTAATTTTCCCATAATTTTCTATTTTCTTTAATGCTTTCTTATTAGCAATAACCACCACATCTTGCCTACCATGCAAAGCTGTTAAAAGATAATTAAATATCACAGAAAATGCTGGACGTTTCCTAGGGATTATTGCATGCCTTTAATTTCTTAGTAAATTCAGGTTGATTTAGGCATATGCGGGAATTCTGTTGCAAGGATTGAAGTTGCCGACTACTATGAGAGTCAGAAACCTCAGGGATGAGGTACAAGAGTTAAGAGACATAAAGTAGGAATAGATTCCAGCATTCCCAGATGTTTCCTATAAGTGCAAACTGAAACCATAATGTGATTTCATTACAGTCAACACCAATTTCCATTTTAACCCGATTAAATGATGAGTGGATCATGATGGGTGATCCTGATAATTCTAGCTGTCTAATGTTTTCCCATTAAGTTCTTTTTTTCAGTGGCTTCCATTTTGCCAAATACAACCATTTAGATTACATTTTCCTTCTTTACCCTAACTGGTTATGTTTATGTTTTGATTTTAGGTTTTGGTACAGCCAGTTCAGCTGTTTCTGAGAAGTACGGGGGGAAAAAGTCAATAACTTTGCCAGAGCTTAAACTAATATTTTAGATGCTTTTTTTAGCATGCTCTTTATGTTTACATATAGCAGTAGGGAAATGCAACTTAGCAAGACTTGTGCCGTGCCTGTGAAAAACCCCTACTCTGGGCAAATTGTGAGATTCTAAAATATATATTTTTTATATTTATACATATTATATACATTTTCTAAATACACTTTCTGTATATCCATTTTAAATACACATATATGAAAATACAATATATATATGAAAATACAATATATATATTAAAATACAATATATATAAGTATTGTATTTATATATAGAACATATTTATACACACGGTGATTGGCAGAACTTAATGGATATCTGCTGAAAATAGCACTGGGCATCCCATCTGCACTGAACATGCTTCGTCCCTCCTGAAACCACTTATAGATACCAGGTATAGCAAGCACACCGGCAGGAAAAGATTCATAACTCCGACTGAATTTTCACGGCAGAAATCACCCTTTGACCAGGGAAAATAAAGAGTTAAATTGGGGGCAGAGGGGAAACCTTCTTGGTTTTAAAGAATTTGCTCCTCTGGTTCTGTGTGACTCCAGTGCAAAGTGCACTTCCCTGAGGTTCCTGACCCCGATCCCCCTCCTTCTGTCCAGACCTGCTGGGGTTTGCCAGCCCACACCACTCCTGGCTGGTTCCCAGAGGGCGAGTGCAGAACTGCAGAAGCCAGCTCCGTTATTCCTCCATCGGAAGGAGTTCACTCAGTGCCATACTTTCCAACAGAAATTAGCCCATATCGCTAAATTGCTAACTTAACTCCCCAAATGCACTACGTGCCTCTCTGTAAAAATCAGAGCAAGATTCACCTCAAGAACCAAGAACTGAACCCACAGTTCATGATCTACATTACTGTCCTATGATTAGCACTGATCTCGGCAACCCCCAAGGTGTCCTTGAAACCTTTGCCGGGTGGCTGGTCTGTGTAAGTGTTACCAGATGCTTCTTGAACTCATCTAGTGGGAGTCTGGGCTGGGTAACTAAACGTCTTCGGATCAGTGCTACTGACTGTCCTTTGTGGATCTACTAAGTGGAATTAGATGTGGTAAAAGAATTTATTTATGTTTTTAAAGACATTTGGAAAGTGTTAGAAGAATAAGTTGTCTGTAGCGCTCAGTATTCCAAGTCAGGAAATATGAACATTAAGATAGTTCCTTATAAATTGCTCCTTGGGAAAAGATGGGCTCTAACTGTGCCATCCCTGTTATCTTGAAGTGTCTCCCTGCAAGTGGGCTTGATGTGGGTGACATGGGAAATGACGACTATAGCTTGAAAGGCTGTAAGTACATGAACACATGACAGTTGCCTGAATTGACCACCACTTTCATCAGTGAGAAGGAACACAAGAGATTAGCACATGGCTGCAAGAACAACAGAGAAAGCTCATTTATTTTAGTTCTTTGGGAACACAGGAGTGACTGATTCAGCTCCTGTCCCTTTCATAGAATCACAGGATGGTTGAGGTTGGAGGGACCTCTGGAGGTCATCTGGTCCAACCCCTCTGCTCAAGCAGGGCCACCCAGAGCTGGTTGCGCAAAGTCATGTCCAGATGTTTTTCAGTTTCTGCAAGATGGGAGACTCCATGACCTCCCTGGGAAACCTGTGCCACTTCTTGGTTACCCTCACAGTGAAAAAGTGTTTCTTCATGTTCAGACGGAACCTCCGTGTTCCAGTTTGTGCCCATCACCCCTGCTCTTGTCACTGGATATCACGGAAAAGAGCCTGGCTCCACCCTCTTTGCACCCTCCCTTCAGGTGTTTATATACATTGGTAAGATCCCCCTGACCTTTCTCTTCTCCAGGCTGAACAGCCCCAGCTCTGTCAGCCTTTCCTCATAAGAGAAATGCTCCAGTCCCATAACCATCTTCGTTGCCCTTCATTGGGCTCTCCAGTACGTCTCTCTTGTACTGGGGAGCCCAGCGCCGGACACAATACCTACTCCAGGTGTGGCCTCACCAGCCCCAAATAGAGGGTTAGAATCACCTCCCTTGAGCTGCTGGCAACTTTAACACTAATTTCTGAGAGTGTATCATGTGTATCATAATCAGGGCAAGCAAGCTATAGCTCTAAATTTTAAGGACCAAATAGTACTGATTTTGCTTTTTCTGAAGTTCTGTGTTCTTCATTTTCCCATCCTAACTTTTGAAAGCAGCTTTCTGAAAGTACATAGTATTTGTAGGCACAACTAATAAAATATATCTACTGGAAATACAATCCCAGTTTTGGGTTTAACTCTTAACAATTCCATAACCCAAAGCCATGAATTGCATGTAAATATTTAATTACACACATTTAATTGGACTAGGAATGTGCTTTTCTCTGGTGTAGATTTATGAAAGTGACTGTAAAAAGAGATGCTACTTGACTCTCCTTTTTTATGACAGAGTATAAAGCATTGCCAGTGTTTTAATATATTGAATATTATTAATGTTTAACTGGAGTGTATAGCTTTTTTATTAGAACTTTTCTTTGAATAATTGCTTCGAATTAAATTTAAATTCTTTTTTAAATATGACAATGCTATGGACGTTTCAATTTCTTAGAATATTGTTGAAGGGAAATTTAAGAGCAGAGAGATGTATTGGAGATTCAGCATTCACTGACATAGTGGAAGAAGAAACATGACTTTCAAAGGGTCAGTGTTAGCTCCTTCCTATGTTTTACATGGAGTAGATTGTTTAAAAAAAATAAGCACCAAGCAAATACAGAATACATGAAATAAGCAGGCACAGTATCGCCTGGTGGAGGGTTCCATTTATGAACACCAGTAGCGTAGAGGTCAACCTTCTTATGCCAAGAGTCTTCTAGCAAGAGCTGCCTCTGGCCACCAGGCTTCAGGTGTGTTCTGGAAGAGGAGCCTTGGCAAGCCCCCGATGGCATGTTCAGAGTTACTCACAGGGCCCTCACCACGTGTTGTGACGGAGTTTGCTGCCTGAAAAGCCCCTGCTGCAGCGTGTGCCTAGTGCCAAACTCCTCGACATCTCAGCTTGAACTGTCCCTCATGTCCCGGGGCATTTACTTGGTCTGAGGGGCTGAAACCTGGGAAGCAGCGCTAGCACAGGAGCTCCTTCATCAGCTGCTTCCACTCTAATCAAACCTCTCTTCTGCACCCGGACAGTATTTTCTTACCCTAGCTGGTCTCTGCCTAGCTCACAAGTACTGAGATAAGCTCACCTATTTGCTTAAAGTAAGGTGATTACCAGAATGATTTGATTTAGCATTAGTGACTTCTTGTAATCTCAACACTTTTCTCACCGTATCTGCCGGGTAGGATTGAGATTTTCTTAACAGCCCAGTCACCTTAAAGTCAAAACATCGCCTGCTAATGATTTTTGCTAGTAGGAGATGGACAAAATTTGTTACAGCTTAAACTAACTACACAATCAGTGGGGATGCCACAGCTCAAGTCAGACTTCATCTGCTGCTAAATCCAGTCCCTCCCTTGCATTAACTGAAGCAGCCTGCGTAGACCGAGTGCGGTTTCACAGCACACACCAGCGCTGCTTGCTGCAGGGACCTGCAGGTACCTGAACTCCTTTTAAATAAAAGAAATATGGGTAGGAGAAGCTATACTGCCGCATTGTAACAGATCTCCACATGGATTAATTTTACTCAAGACTGCTGATGCAAAACGCAGCGCTACTGCAACCAGTTTGCTTCCAGCACTTGGCCTCCCTCATTTACAGCTTGGCTTGGGTAGTTTTTATACCACACCAGAATATGGCCCTGGAGACCAACATTTACGGTGTACAGTTCCTTTGCTCTCACTTCACCTCTGCATAATACATGTGAAGGATTAAGCAGGCGTATTAACGGGTTGGAGCCCTGGCCCTGAGGGACAGGGATGGGGACCTGCTGCTTGGTGACTGGGGAGGGACCTTACCCAGCCTTCCTCCCTCTGCTGAAACCAGCCCCAGTGGAGCCCAGGACATCATGGGGTGGAAACGTGGCTCCAAAAATGCGTGCTTCTGAAATGCTGTGTGGTTGTTGGAGGGTTTTTTTGTGGTTTGTTTTGTTTTAAATCACAGAAAGCTGTTGGGGTTGCAGCGTGTCCCATCAATCAGCACACCACGCAGTGTCTATATTAAACATCCTACCGAGTCCCATCAGGACCATGAAATTTCCGATGACAGAAAATAAGAAAATATTCAGCAGGTTTTGTTAAACAATTTATATGTTAAGGGACTGAAAGGTCAGTGAGAGAAAATTGTGTTTTATCTTCCTTGCATATATATTGCTTGATGATTAGGTCAAAAATGTTACAAATACAGATGTAAGTGAAAAATATGACTATTCATAGGCAGAGATGGGAAAACAGAGGGTTTTGTTATACTGTTCATTTTGGTTCCCAAAAAACACATTCAGAGAATGGTTGTGCATTGATACAGAATGGGAGAGATGCTTTTCTGTCTCTTCTGGGTTTTTTTGTTCTTTTGCTTTACTGTACCTGCAAAACTTGTGTAAAATTTCTATCAAAATACATTTTTTATCAATTCTTGTCCATCTCCAGTGCAAAAATGCATGAAGAGCTACTTCATCCTTCAATTGGCAATATTAGATCAGCACAAATTAGTTACATTTCCATCCTATTGACCGCTTAGGGGTTTGATCTTGTCTTCAAACACTTGCAGGGTAGTACCTCAGTAGACCTGGTAAGATTGGTTAGATAATTAGTGCTGAAAAATCTGTAGTTTGCATTTCTGATTTCATGGGGTCGATGTATGATGGCCTTTCTGGAAAGAGAACTCATCAAAGGGAAGGGGAAAGACCAAATTCAGACCTCCTGTGTAGGGACTGTGCCTTGCCTCAGCTGAATTGAGTCAGAAGTTTTTAGCAATGAAGCTTCTGTTATGTTGAATTTAAGAGCAGTTTTCATTTCAGAAAAAAAGAAATGAAAAAGAATAAAGAATTTTTAATGCACAGGGCAGGCACCTGGGCACAAGGCATTTCTGGGCTTTTTGCCCAGATCTGTCATTGACTCCTTGATTATATCTTGTGGGTCTGTTTTATTTTTTGAAGGAAAAAAAAAGCAATAATAAGAATGTTAAGAAAATGGGGAGGTTTGATTCACTGCAGCATGATCTGTAGGGTCACGTTGCAGGCTGGGTAAGGAGACCTTCAGTGTATTTTGGTCCTTCTTTACATCCATTTTGCCATTTGTCTTTAATACGTACTGGCTATAATCCTGTGGCTTCAAGTTCAACAACGCCAAGTATAAGGTCCTGCACATGGGTCACGGCAATCCCAAGCACAAATACAGACTGGGCAGAGAATGAGTTGAAAGCAACCCTGAGGAGAAGGACTTGGGGGTGTTGGTTGTTGAGAAGTCCAGCTTGAGCCAGCAATGTGCTCTCACAGCCCAGAAAGCCAACTGCATCCTGGGCTGCATCAAAAGAAGCATGGACAGCAGGTTGAGGGAGGTGATTCTGCCCCCCTACTCCACTCTTGTGAGACTCCACCTGGAGTACTGCATCCAGCTCTGCTGTCCTCAACACAAGAAGGACATGGACCTGTTAGAGTGGATCCAGAAGAGGGCCATGAAGATGATCAGAGGGCTGGAGCACCTCTGCTATGAAGACATGCTGGGAGAGTTGAGGTTGTTCAGCCTGGAGAAGAGAAGGCTCCAGGGAGACCTTATAGCAGCCTTCCAGTACCTAAAGGGGGCCTACAGGAGAGATGGAGAGAGACTTTTTACAAGGGTATGTAGTGATAGGAGAAGGGGTAATGGCTTTAAACTGAAAGAAGGGAGATTTAGATTAGATACTAGGAAGAAATTTTTCACTATGAAGATGGTGAGNTGAAAGTCTCCCAAAAGCTGATAAGCTCTGGAGG
>VWZL01004423.1:0-41977 GCA_013396915.1 Stercorarius parasiticus
ACTGTCTTATCTAGATTTGCTAGTAAGTCATCTTCACAAAGCCTTTAACACTGAAAAAAACACACCAATTTTTCCTCTTAATGTTCCCACACATCCTCACTGTTGGTCCACCTCCCAGACATCTTCAAAGACATCCCAAGTTCTTGCATTGACCTGCACTGTGAGGTTTCCACAAAGGAGAGAAAATCCCATTTGATAGAAATGCCAATTCCTTTCTTCCAGCATAAAAACCAGAATTTCTGGGTTGTTTAGAGACCTTCACTAAGTGGAGAAAATTAGTTCAGCTTTGAGTTAGCCCTTGATTTCTTCTGGTTTCGATGTGCATCTACGTGCATTTCAAAAGAATTGCTATTTAGTTAAAAAAAGAAGACACATAGTTTTTGTCCCTGCAATGGGATTGGGGAGTGTTTTCTTCCAGTTGTTTCTACAGTGTGTATCACCACAAGTAATAACTTATAAATATTCAAAAGCAACAAGGCTGGCAGTGTGACCTCGTCTCCTTTTGACACAGTTGACAGGATGAAAGTTGTGTCAGTCATAATTTGCTCCAGTCATAGACACTAAGTGATAATAGTTTCATATATATTCTGAACCATAGTTGTTTGATAGACTGCTGTCAAACAATACTGATGTCGTAGAAAGAGAAGCAGAATCAACTTTTTTTTCAAACTTCACTCTTTTCTGCTACTGTTCCCTTTACTAGTCAAAATGCTGTTTTTTTTATTAAGATCTGATTCTGCAAAATCATCTTTGCTGAAAACCAAAACTAAACAGCTGTGGAAATTAGTCAAAAGAATGTTTTGATAGGAACTGTTTTTTTATAAAAAACAGGATATGGTACAATACGTGCCTCGTAAATACGTATAAAAAATACAGAAAATCTCTGGCTCTCAGATTTTGTATCTGTGTGTGCGAGTCCCTAGTCGTAGCGCTCTTGCCTATATCCTACCTCGTCCACACACAGTTTTCCCAATTACTGTAAACATCAAGCCAGCAGATCTTGACTGGCTGCTGGTCATCCAGAACCCCCTTTGAGACCCGCTGTGTGAAGTAGCACTTAGTGTTTAACAATGTTCTGGAGACCCCGGGCAAAATGCTGATGTCTAGGAAACCTAAACTAAAAATATCTGTCCGCGTTTTCTATGATATTTTCTATATAAGCACAGTAAACAGGATGAATGGTCTTGCATATGAGTTCCTCTCTGCAATTTATAGCCTGAGGTATATCAGCTGTCTAACTATGTAATCTAATATCATAAAATATCCAAGAATTATGAAAGATCTAGCCCCTAGGTGTGGAAACTGTTGTGAATCAGTTTAGGCAGATGAGGGTGGTCTAGCTGTATTAAGTACAGTTATATGCAGTATTTCTGTATCTTTTTCTATAGATATAGAAAGGTATAATCACAAGATATTTCCCTGTTTACAGTACCCTGGATCAAATGTGTTTAATGCTTACATGTTTTTGATTTGCTTAGGAACTATTTGCAGGTTTTATCTAAAATCTGCTTTAATCAAAGTGAGTTTTCATCTCATATTAACAAATCTTGGACTATACCTCAGCTCCTGAATTCTGCAAACACTGCCTGAATAATTTTAATGAAAAATTTACATGCTTGCTTACAAGTCATTTTAGTCAGAAGCAGGTTAAGAAATAACAGAAGCAGCCACAAAGAACTCAAAAAAATGAACAAATAAGCATGTTCAGTTTTTCCATTTCAAAGGATTTGTGCCATGCATTTTGTTCAAATGGTGCCGAAACATAATCCAGGTTCTCTCTTGTAATAGACTAGCCAATCTGAGACATAAAAAAAAAAAAGTAAGAAAAAAGCAAAGAAAAACCAAAGCAAATTTAAAAAAAAAGACACCTCTGGACCATCACTGCATTAAGTTTTGATTTTATCAATTTAATGGCATTTATCAAGCCGCAACTATGGCTTGCAGCACTAGCAGGGCATTTGGTAAAAGATATTTTAGTCCGGATTTGGCCTGATACAGAACAGTTAATAGAAGTAATGGGCCATTAGTTCTATTAGAGGGAAGGTCAAAAGGGAGACATTAATCCACAAGTCATTTCAAGTTACTTTGTGAGTCCCAAGAGTATTCTGAGCAGACCCAATGAAATATTTTGGAGCAAATAACTGTACTTGCTGGCTCAAGCCAGTCTCCCACAAATCTGAAACTGGATTCCTGACAAATTCCTGTGTGACGCCTCACCACACACCTCATCCCACCAGAATTACACTGTGTCTCTGAGTGGCACTCCCTGGAGTAGTGGTGCTTTCGGATGTGCACGGGATGTCTTGTTTCCTTGCTGCAAGGATCTGGAAAGCAGGGGTCAAGCATGTTCTTGTATCACCCAGACAAGCTCTGATTCACATGAGCATCTCGCACACACATGACGAGTTAGAGGTTGTACAGTTACTGTAATGCATGTAACCCTTATGGACAGTGCACACTTTAGCCCGCCATGACACAGACAGGCATACAAACAATTTATTATAAATTATTTGGAAATGTGGGATTTAAAAAAGAGCCAGAAAGAATATTTTTTTATTTTAAAGGGATTTACTTGGAACTTCGGACAGCTAGAGGTACTTCAGCTCCTGTATGACCGAAAGCACATTTGCACCATTGTTAGTGTTGAGACCCTATGCTACACATCAACTTTTTGTTCTGCTTTCCCATTGAGGGCAAGAAGGAAAAGCTCAACAAATGTTTAACATGCTGCCCATGCTGCCCAGTTAAATCCTGTCTGTTGTAACATTTAGGATACAATATTGATGACAAAGGAAGTTCAAGAAATGTTTTTTTTTTTCTATAGCTATCATAACAACGTTTGCAAAGGTCTTCATGAACTGTAATTTAACATCTAAATGCCTACATGGGTGGTAGGATAGCTGTGAAAACAGCCTCCCTGCTGTGACTATAATTATTCAGTGCTTTGCAGCTTTGCATTTCTTGTCCTTTCAGTCACAGCACTTGATAAAAAAGATCAGCCCGTTCAGCTGAAATATGCCTTAGGCAGCGTCCTCTGTGATATGTTTAGAAAATGACTGCAATGACATTATAAAAAATGAAATTTAAAACTTTTTTGTCCAGGGTCTTAGTTCAAGTGAATCTGGATTTTATTGTTACAGTATTGTACATTAGAATAAAATGGGGTGAGAGGGCAAGGGAAGGAGTATGCAAGAGTGAAAAGAATGGACACTTTACAATAACAGGCCATTAGAGGCATCCTTGAACTTACATGCTTGTAAATTCAATCCCAGGAATATGTCCAGAAAAAGAAAAAGTATTCATTTTTTTTAAGCTTCAATATCCAGCTGAATCAAAGCCTACAACCACTGGAGACACCAACCTGGTACCAGAACCAAAGAAAAGGAATTCAAGACATTAAATTCCATGTGAATCCCCCCAAGGTTTTGAGGATCAAAGATCACACTCCTAGGACACCTGGCTCAACAGCTATCAACACTCTTTGCTTCCTTATAAAAGCCCCAGCAATATTATAGATTTGGGGTGCTGGGCAGAAGAGGGCCCATCTAGAAGGACTTTGGTCCTGTTGATATGGAACAGTTCACTGTTAATTCTTAAACCCAATCTGTGTGTAAAACAAGCCCTTCCACTCACCATATCTTTGGAGGAGGGAGAGGTTATATTTGACCCAGGCAACGTCCTTAAAACGCATCAAACTTTGGAGCCCTGTCCTACGTATTAGTCGATTGGTTACTGGCCTCTGTAGGCTGAGAAAGGAATTGACAGAAGGACACAGCTCTTCACCCCTCTAAGACTTCTCGAAAACGCAGGGAAATAATGCACCCCTCCTTTTGAAGCTGTGCAGTTGAGCAGTACTTGCTTCTCTTAATATACTTATCCCAAAGATGAAAACATCCACCTCTGTACAGTTACATCAGTCAAAGTCATTGTTCCTTCTGGTGCTCAGGGAGACATGCAGGATTAATTAACACTTCACTGCAATCCTGAAATCCCTTAAAGTCCCTGCCAGCATAGAACTGATAGAGAAAAATTTGCTTAAGTAATTCCATTCAACTATTGAAAACAAAGTGATGAATTGATATCTCTAGCTGGCTTTCTATTGCAGTAGAGAACATTCATATTTAACATACTTCCCTCCTTTAACCTGCACTACAAATTGATAGTGCAATATTTATGGGAAAATATTAACTTCTAAGGGTTTTGTTTTGGTTTGTTTTTACAGCAGACAAAACACTTAGATCCAAATAACAGTAGATTGAATACAATGACTTCAGATTTCATTAGAAGCCTGAGGAGGCTTGAGTTGTTTTTAGAAATTGGTACATCACTTGGACACATACCAGCATATATTAAGTATATACTACTGAGATTCTAAGGATGTGCTTAACTATTTTGAATTAGGGCCTTATCTGTGAATGAATATCCATGAAAGTGTGAGAGGAACTGAGTCTTTTCTATTATTATGGGTTTTGTCATTCCATCATAATTTTACACCCTCTGACCCGTTAAAAAATAGCCTAAATATAGTGACATTTTCAGTAAAGAAATAAGCCTCCTGAGTGTGTTGGAGGCTGCTGATAACTTGGTTTGAAAGCGGTGAAAGAGATAGATAAATTCTTCCTTAATCATTTGACTGGCTCTATTTACATCTGAATGGTCATTGAAAGCTTCTTCGAAACCTCCTTTAGTACTATATGTTAAGACCCTAAGAAGTTCAGTCAAATCATCCAGATATTAACCAGCTGAATAAACACAACAGCAGCACAAAACAAAAATTAAAAAACAAACAAAACAAAAAAGAAAAAGCAAAGCAAAACAAAAACCAAAAGAAGATTTTTACCACTTTGTTACTAATCACCTCAAAAGAGACTTGTCCAAGTAAATACTAAAGCCGAATTAATAACAAGAGTTACTAAACAGAGTGACAGTCTAGTGTAAAATAAGATAGCAACTGACTCAATGTCTTTTGAAAAGTTACCACTATTTTTCTGTTTTATAGAAAAAAAAGACTCTCATTTAAGAAAGGACTAAATTATTTTTTTCCATTTGCTTTGCTTCTTATGTGGTAATTAGCGAAAAAGATGTTTTACTTTTAAGAATTCTCTATGTCCTGAACACCCAGAGGCTACTCAAACACGTCAAAAACATAACTTTAGCTTGATTATTGTCTCCCATGTTTATGGAGACTATATAATTATTGCTGTATAGTACTACTATAGTTGTTGCTGTTGTTGTTGTTGTTATTATTTTATTATTATTTTAGTTAATGAAGTTGACTTAGTGGGAAGCTTTCCACAAAATTCAGTTTTATCCGCAATGTCAGTTTGCTCACTCCAAACTGTTTCAGCTGAAGCACACCTAATATTTGAACTTCTGGTAAAGGCAGGGGGTGGGTCTAATGGGTCCGTGCTTGTATTACCTGAGAATTCAAAACCTGAACTTCCTAGGGAGACCAGTGGAGCAGACTGCTCTAAACTGCAGAGCTGAATGGACCCAGTCGTAAGTGCAAGGAGTGTTTTCCCAGGGATCTCACTTCTCAGCAGGTGTAGGATTGAGAAGAGTATCAGTTCAACTGTTAGCAGCACTGACAGTATCTGTGGGAACACTATTTGTTCTCCAAAATATCATGATGTAGTGTTCTCTCCCATGTTCTTCCCACTTGTGGAGGGGGGAGAGGGGGAAATTTGCTTTTAACTTAAATTATCTGTAAAATTCTTGAAAATCTTTGGGGTTGGATGTAATTTTAATAAAAGCTTTCTTTATGGATGGAAAGCAAATCTTCATGGACACTTCCATAAAATTAAATAACAGATAATGGAATACTTTTCTAAATTTCCAAATCCTGGAAAGACTTTACAAATATTTTTTTTAACCACTGTTGAATAGCATGAAAATTTAAAAGAAGAGGTAAAGACCTTAGTCATTACACGTCAGCTGAACAAAGTAGATAATTCCCTAATGACAGGAGTCAAAATATCCTGGGTTTATTATATTTATAGGCAATGTATGCAGTTGAGTGGTTCTAAAAAAGTACCATGTCTGAAGTTCTGACTGTTCATCTTTGGTTTACTATACAAAATTACTGCTATGTTTTGGTTGTTTTGTTTGTGTTGTTTTTGTGGTTTGGTTTTTTTTGGGGGGGAGGATGTGTGTTTGTATATATCATTTGAACCCCCTTCAATGAACAAGATTAGAAGCTAACATGTCTTGATCATGGAGGGGTTGGAGAAAAAAGGGTAATTCTTTCCCTGGGAAGTTTTAGTATATGTGTTTATTGACATTTTTTAATAGATGCAGTCACCAACTGAGCAAAAGTAAGGGCACACCAAGAAAGCACCATGTCATCATTTCTTTTTTTAATTGATGTAAAGGCATGTGACAAAACAAGAAGGGACAACTGGAGAAGGAAGACTTTGCAGTCCCCCTTGGAAGATCTTTCCCTCAATTTGCCATATGTTCTGAAAACCCTACACAAAACTACATTTTCACAGACAAAACAGTTAGTTGCTTGCATGGGTACTGAGGCTTGTGGGTACAAAGGGCAGTAGAGGGTTTTAAACTCTATAACTAGTAAAGTGAAAGGTACAACTGTCTTTGATTTCCAACAATGGCGTAAACACAAAATAGCATATCTTTAATCAGAATTTACACTGAAAAATCATAAGCTGCTATCAACTTTTTAAGTATTTTTCACCAGTGAAAACAAGGTTTGAACTTAGCAATTTGTCTTTTCTGCCTTTTCAGATTTCACCAAAAATGTTTCTTGCTGTTTAACTTTAAATAATGCGGCAGTGAAGTGGAATCATATATCACGTTCTTTCCATTTAGAGTGATTTATAACCTGAGCTGAAAATTAAATAAAAATGTTCTATTTTTAACATGTACTGATAGTGGCTTTACTTTTTGCACAAACTAATTCTTACTCCAAATAGGTTGAATTCAATTCTATTTTCCACCTTATTGACCTTTTAAAATACCCATCATGATTACTAATCAGAGGAGGTTATTTTTTTCAGACGAGAGTAAAAGGGTGCCCATACAAATTTACTGTGATTCAGGAGAGACGGCCTCTTAGTTCATTTCCCAAATGCATGTTTTATTGCTATCATTATAACAAAGCCAAACTACTGTCTTGCCAGAATACTAAAGTAATTCAACTATTTTATCATTAAACTGTATTTGCTTTCTGTTACTGGATGTCACTGTTGTTACGATACTGTTAAGAACGGAGATGTGTATTTTACCGTATTCATCTGAGCAGCATCAGTAACAGCAATGACACTAGTCACAGACTTAGAAGCTGTTCATATGTTAAAGTCTGGTTATATGGATTCTAAGAAGGCACATGGATGGATTGCAGCTGGATACATTATCTTTAACTCATACTATCATATTAAGTACATATTAAAATCATGCAGATGGGCATCTTTGACTTCTTTTTATCATATTAGAGTGCCACACAGCAATTTTAAACCAAAAGGATTATCTTTCTTTGGACGAGGAGCCATTTCAGAAAGGTTTACCTATATTCATTACTTTCCGTCCCATTTCAGTTTTTACCCATCAATTCACTCCATGGTTTGAGACTTCAGACAGTCTTTGTCAGAGGTCAGGCTGAGATCTAATATGGGACAAATTACTCCACATCTCTTTGCTAATAGTGTTTTTTTATCTCTGAACCTCAGGATCCTGGACACCAACAGAAAGATTCAGTTGACCTACTTTAGGTGTATGTCAGCATGTTTATGCCCAGCAACAGGCTCTGAGTTCTCTTGTGTTCTCTGCTTTCTAGCACGTTTAAAGAAGTGACAGACACAGATTCTTTTCTTTGTGACAGATGAAATTCTTTTTCCCCTCATACTAATCTTTATGTTTAAAATTAGTTTGCATCCACTGATACTTCCTAGTAATTAAGGAGTTACTGCAAGTGCCATTCCAGAAAAACAAAGCAAAGAATTCATTGTAGTTTCGTTAGGATTCTATTAAATTAGGAATGAATGGCCTTAATATATATATATATGAGATTTGGACATTGTGGCAGCTTTTTGAAATTACATGTTTCTAGATGACTTGTTTGTTTGTTGTTCCTAATGGTTGTAAAGGTTTCAGCTAGCAAACAACAGTTGATAACCATCCAAAAAAGTGGGCTAAGACATCTCAAGAGCCAGTCAATTGTCTGAGTCCTCCTTATTTTATAACAGGTTTATATAGTTACTGAAATAATTTAATGTAAGATTTATTCTTCTCTCATTCAACACTAACAGATTTTACATAGAGGAAAGAGCATAAAGTTTGCAATAAACAGTTGAATTTTCTTTCTCAGGATGACATCTCCACCTATCAGAGACATAGAACAACGGTAATGTCAAAATAAGAACTAAGACACCTCTCCGAAGGTGTTCAGTCATTTGAGAGTGACTTCATTAATTCCTGCAGGTTCTTCCCAAAGGTTTTAAAGTTCAGAATAGTTTAGAAACCTTCTGTATACAAACTGCGTGTATTGTAGAACCTTAGTAGAAAAGCATTCCGGCTTTTATTGTATTGGATTTTTCTGACTCTGGACTTCAAACGTGTTTACCTGTGGACTATTGATCTTGTTTCTTCCCATCATTTTTCTCCACTGCTGCTATAAACTGTGGACTGACAGGTGCCTGTGGATCACCTTCTGCCTCAGGCGGCTGTGTATTTCAGCTGACTCCGATCTTTTCAAAACAACCCTGAAAATAGCCTACAACCATTCTCACCAACCTACAAGTGGCTACTAGACAAGTCACCACCACCTAAAAGAATGTACCTACCAGGTCTGCTTAACCATTATATGAGTGATAAGTATTGACCCAGTTTAAAGACCCATTGAAGAGATTATTTTTTAATCTAGATAATAGGCCTTTCTGCTGTTGTCGAATTCACAGCACTTCACAAATCCTTCTTCACATGTGAAGAAAACTGCTTTAGTTTTCTATCATTTGGGTTTTTTATTCAGTGAGTAAGCCACCTCTCCGTGTTAACAGGTATTTGAATCACCACTGTTTACAGTATGATTTGGTTTCTCTCAAGATATTTCAATGCATTTAAGATGTATTTATTCTTCTCAATAAAGAAGAATGTATTCTCCTATCGAACAGGCTTATATTTTTTTTAGTTGTTTTTTCTTTATATCTAAATCAAAGGTAATCTAAAATAAATTTAAATCTAAAAAAATTGAGAAAAATCAGTCTGCAGTAAAATGATGTGTTCTTAGAAATGGGAGAACAATAATGTGCAAACCCAAGAAGTATTAGGGACAAAATTTGTCTTCAGGTCAAACAAAAAAATTTGAGNCAATTTCCATTTCATAAATGAAATGTTTTTTCTCCTGTTTTTTTTTGTAGAACAAGACACCAAATTTGACCTGTTCTCATGCGTTCCTTTAGATTGGAGATTATATTTCATCAAACAAAGCTCATCCATCTTATGGTTTACTGACCTTTGTTCTTAGAAAATTCTTTTTTATTAACTTTATTTATTATGTTGTGCACATATGGAAAGGTTTGAAATATAGAATGCTACTTTTTGCAACAGAAGAGGATCACCTTCAGCTGAAAAAACAATTGACTGCAAAGTTAATAATTAGCGAAGGCATACTTTTATGCTAAATTGTGGATGTATCGTTTAAATGACAGAGTAATCATAACCTGACTTAACAAATGCTAATATAAACATAAATGTTGATAGATGCAGCTCTACTCTTGTTTGACAAGTGATCAATTAATGTAGCAAAAAACTTTGAAATTTGGTCGGTTCATGTTCATCAGTGATTGTTGGTTCTGAAATGATACTCTAAATGTATTATTCAAAGTGGGAAGTTATGTAGGTTTAGAGACTGAGAAAACAGAACAATCACATTCGCTTGGATCTGTGAGCAAGACACATTAAACACTCAAATTCCAGTGATATATTTCAGAGATCTGGTGGTGAAACCCAAGAACACACCTGATGTCTTATTAGCATGTCTATAATAAAAATGTGAGACAGTCACACAACTATGGCATTAAGATCCCACAGCCCTCGTTGGCTTAAGCACATCTTTCCCTGTGCGCACTCTCCCCTCAGGACATGGGATTCACAGCTCCTGTGTCAAGGGTGCTCAAGCACAGAGACAAGCAGGTGCAAATCCATTAGCTAACCAGGCTTTATTTTCCCAGCAAAATAACTACATTATTTTTAGACAAGTGATCAACAGCACACAGAAACTTTTTAAAAAGTTCTGTCTACCTTGTACTTGCAGTCCTTGCAAGTTTTTTTCCTACCTGAGCATTTGTAAGCATATTCAAGTATTTGAGGAACTTTAAAATATTCCAGCTGGCTCTCTCATATGGGGTTCTGCCACCTTTTCCAGATAGCTAACAAATCTGCTTCTGCAAGCAATAAAAGTCTTCATTAAGAGGTTTCTTCCTGATTACTTCTTCTGAAGTTCATTGCTAAAAAATACTTTTGGATGATAGCCACCCATTTTCCAAATGCACTTCTCTATGAATAGAGCACTGCAGAGGTTAATGAATGCGTACCGCTTCCCACGTGCTTACCATCTTGGCCTATTCATCTATAGAGGAGGCTAAAAGCTATGTCCAGTAATCACTTGGGACCAAGCAGGCTGATCAAGAAACTCACCATTCGTTTTCTGAGGTCTGGATGTGATCAGCATCCTGCAAAGCCAAAATTGCTTCCAGCTGATTTATGGCAAAATCTCACTCAGATTACGTTTGCACAAAATCAAGAACACATAATGTGCACATTCAATGAGTACTGTCCAACAGAAAGAGAGATCTTCAGTCCTTAACAGTCTGTATATAGATCCTCTAAGCTGTTAGGCAGACAACAGTGCACTTAACAATACTAAATTTCTTTCACATTGCATTCAAGCACTTTAGAAAGCTCTTGAAAATGCTCCTAATTCAGGGCCATGGAAAGCCTTTCCAGAGCAGGAGCTTAATGAGTCAATATTGGTTTCAGATTAATGCACTGTACACAACTGCTGCATTTTCAATTATAAAGGCCATAAACAGTCTCTTTTGAAATTAAAAGATTTATAAGAAAGGATTTAAACAAGGACACCGAGTTGGGGTGAGATATAGAAAAAAAAAGAGTAGCCTTAGATACAGCAACATGAATGAAGCTGTTGACTACAGAAGAAAAAGGAAGCTGTTGTTAAGGAGTACTAAACTTACTGAATTCAACTTTCTGAATAACATATTTTGTCACAAAAACAATAGAGAGGAGAAGACTTATTTTTGGTATTAACTCAAACTCTGTATATGAATATGTACGGTTACACATATATGAATATAATCTTCCACTTACATGAATTATATGAATATATATAATGAATACAAATATAATCTTCCACTTCTCCTTCTGATAGGATGAGGGGCAATGGTTTTAAATTAGAGCAGGGTAGGTTTAGGTTAGACATTAGGAAGAAGGTCTTTACAATGAGGGCGATGAGACACTGGCACAGGTTGCCCAGGGAGGTGGTGGAGGCCTCATCCCTAGAGACATTCAAGGCCAGGCTTGATGAGGCTCTGAGCAATCTGATCTAGTTGAAGAAGTCCTTGCTTACTGCAGGGGGGTTGGACTAGATGGCCTCTAAAGGTCCCTTCCAACTCAACACATTCTATGATTCTATGATTCCTCCCGTGCCCTGATCCCCCAAGCCCTTAGTTCATCCCTGTCTTTTCATCCCCACTTTAGGTTGGCTTCAGCCTGTTTCATTCTTTTGTTATATCAACCTCTCAACCACCATCGTTATGTATATGTTAGGGCAAAGGGATGTAAGGTCTTTAAACTTTTGGTGAGCCAAATTACTCATTTGGGGTTTGGGGAAATATATTGTCAAGAATTCCCTTGCACCATTTTGAAAGATGATGCAAGTTGATTTCATAGCACTTTCAGGATTTTATGTTTGTAACAACAGTACTTATGCAATTCCTGCATTTTTATGATCTCGGGTTTACATCATTGAATATGTATCATCTTTAGATATCATGTAATTCATCCTGAATAGGGGGAAGCTATTTCTCGGAAAACTGTCTTCAACCTTTTAGAAGAATATCCTTTCCCTGAGAAATAAGATGAGCCATTTTCCTGTTTAGTATAACTCTAGGGAAAAATATGACCATTATTAGTCTATCCAGGGAATATTCACTGAATTTTTAGGGTAATTAGAGACCAATGTCTGTCTGCATTCATTCCTCAAAGACTGCAAACATGCATGTTTGCTTCTGTGATAATGGTGAGTATGGCCACAAACCAGGTAGCAATTTCACAGTTTGATAGACCCAGTACTGGATCCACTCTTGTTAAACATCTTCATCAGTGACCTGGATGAGGAGACAGAATGTACCCTCAGCAAGTTTGCTGCTGACACAAAACCAGGAGGAGTGTCTGACACACCAGAAGTCTGTGCCGCCATTCAGCAAGACCTGGACAGGCTAGAAAGTTGGGCAGAGATGAACCAAATAATGTGCAACAAGTACAAGAGTAGGGTCCTGCACCTAGAGAGGAATAACCTTATGCACAGTACAGGCTAGGGGCTGACCTGCTGGAAAGCATCTCTGCGGAGAAAGACCTAGGAGTCTTGGTGGATGACAAGTTGACCATGAGGCAGCAATGCCAAGAAGGCCAATGGCAACCTGCTTTGGCAGTGGGGTTGGACTGGATGATCTATGAAGGTCCCTTCCAACCCCTACCATTCTGCAATTCTGTGATTATCACATTTGTATTTGTTGAAGGAAATTCATATTTGATGGAGGTAGTTGGATGGTATTCATAAACTAAACCAATAAAATCAGTTCACTTCTTAATTTATTTTGGCTAGTAAATCAGGAATTTGGATAAATACCATTTGGTTATATCTGAGAGATGCACCTATTTGCCAAGAGTCTAGACAGACCATTTACAAGCAAAAAGAGTTTGGTACTTTTTGTGTCTTCAGAAGTAGCATAGGCAATCAGCCTTGATAAGGCTCTTCCAGGTGTGACCTAACCTACTGCTCTGTATTCTTGGGATTGACCATGCTCCTATTTGGACCTGCTCCTGTTTGGACCTGCTCCTGTATACTGAGAGCAATTCATATCTGTTGCCATCCTGTCTAAGGACTTGAGGGGATCCTGAGAGGTCCTGTGGGACTGTTGGCACTGTCTGCGTTGGCACAGTCAGTTGGATCTGTATTCACCCCTGTAGAAATCATGTCTATGTTTTAATCTCTAGCTCTAGGCGTGTCATCACATTCAGGCAAGAAATTACATTTGTTGTCAAATAACATTTTGCTCTAAAACCCTTCTAAGACCTCTGATTTGCCACAAAAACATGCCTTCAAGAATTATCTCTCTCAACTGTTCTCAGAAAAGCAGCTGACCAGTCAAATATTTTTTTCATGATCCTTATTTGAGGGACTGAACTTTTTCACCAAATAATAGCAGACAGAAAATAATGGAAAGGAAATAATGAATACTACTTTTCCAGGATGAATTCATTAACCTTTATAATGCACATAAGATTTAATTGGCCAAGTGTCATATTAGTGATCAGAGTAGCTTTTAATTCCCAACTGTGAACCTCTTTTTTTTTGGAAACAGGTGAAGCTGAGCAGATCAATTTTAAACTTGGCTGAGTACCGTGAGGCATTTGGAACCAGGCTTCTAAATAAATGGGTCTATTTTAATATGTGCTGAGTATCCGTGATTATTATTGACAAACATGGGGATTGCAATACTCAGCAGCCCTTGTAATCAAACCCCTTATTTAGGTACCTAGAAGCAGACATAAGTGGTAATTTTCTCTGCACCTTCTTTTATTAATTTCTCCCATATGATACTGCCTACATAGAAGAAAAGTTAAAAATTGTATAGATTGCAGTTGTGCAAGACTTCACTTAATCTATAGTACATGACAGTAGTTATCCACCAACACAAAGTTCAGCAACCGATTTTAATTTCAGATTTTTAACTAAAACTTACTCTTACCAAATTTTGGAGGTGATAACCTTGATGAGAAAAGAGCTATCCCTGGATCTGATTTTGTGTTCGTATTTAATCTTTTTTTCCACTTTTTAGTAAAATGGATTATCTCATGATTTCCTATAAATTTTACAGACCAATAAGGAATAGCAGTGTAGAGAAAAAAAAAGGATAAAAAAGTATAACCTTTTTTTTTTTTTTTTTACATTTGAGACATAAGCCAGTGTTTTGCTAAATCATCTGTCCTCTTTACTCCAACCTATAATGCTTGGTGCTTCCTCTCTGGAATGGAATTAGGCTTTGATTTTTGGTAAACTGCTACACCACAAGTTAAAGCTGGCTGTTAATTTCACCTTACCGTGCTGACAGAATTAAGACTCTCTTAAATTTCTGGTTCAATTTAAATGAAATGCTGTGCAAATTGTTTTGGACATCAAAAATTTGATGGTTCTTGCTCAGTGGAAGTAATGTTTTCAGAGAGGGGCTTCTTATCCCTGAGAGGGACTATTGCTCTGGTTAATGTTCTCAACTTATCTGTCTATCTTTACAGGAGCTCCATCTCAGCAACATACAGAAAAAATAACACCATAGCAGAAGTATTTTGTTTGCAACATGAAGCAAAATTTTAGGCTAGTAATTGCTCTCACCTAAACTGATTGTGTTGTAACGGGGGCTATTTGTTATTTTTCAGTATTATTTTCTGAAGGATTGGAGGCCAGACAGCTAAGCAATTACATAAAAATTGGTTGCTCATCAGCAGTGTGTTTCAATTCCATCCAATCATTTCAATTTATATCAAGTAAAATGCTTGCTTACACATTTGTAGAAGTTATTTGCTACAGAGCCGTCAGAAATTGGATAGTGAGGAGGACAGATGTCTAAGGTTATAGTATAAAACTAAAGTAAATCAAAGATTGGTCTCTGTAATTACTCAGCAATAGTTAATTCCAGTGACTAAAGTTCTTGTTACAGTAAAAAATAGTGAAATTGGAATACACAATAATCAGTTCAAATCTTGAGCCAGTGTAACCCGGAGGATCAATGTCTGGTTTGTAAATGTGCCTGATACCGTAAAACGAGACAAGAAAAAACTGCCTGGTGGGATGAGGCCCTGGCCGTCCTTCCCCACTGTTTGCAGTGTCAGTTCAGTTTAACAACACATATGATTATCCTTCAAGGTTGCTGTAGTTTGCAGCTGCGCTTAGGCAATAGCTTGCCTTTGTCCTTTCCAGGTCATGTTGGAGAGCATCAGTTCTGGAGTATTACTTCTGCATTCCAGCCACAACAGTATGGTGTTTAGGTTTTGGGTTGTTTTTTTTTAATCTTTTCTCCCATGAAGAAAAGGTTAATTCTGAACAAACTGTCATATTGTTCTCATTCCACCAAGAGCAAACAACCCTCTCCCACCTCTGTTTTTAAAACCTGGGAGAAGTTGAGTCAGTTTCTCCTCTTTGTGCTTGTGATACCACTTCACTCTTCACGTACCACACACAAATTAGCTACATATTACATACAAAATAGTATCTTGCATAACGCTCAAATGGCGTTAAAGAAGAGAGGAAAGTCTGTCTCTGTGATACCTGCAGATCACAGCCCTGATCACAGCCCTGCAGCCGTGCGCATGTCTCTAACTCCTTTTGTTTATTCCACATGCTACCTGAGTTTGAATAGAAACATTTAAGCAATGAAGCTGACTTACTGGCTGGAGAGAGTGTAATTCCTTTGTGCTGCTCTCCAGTTGCTCTCTTGCTGACCTGTGACCCTTCTCCGGGCTCTGGGCATCTATTATCATAGAATCATAGAATGGTTTGGCTTAGAAGGGACCTTCTAAGGGATCATCTAGTTCCAACCCCCCTGCCATGGGGTGATGCCACTGGCATCAAACTGGTGGGGGTGGGATGGATTGAGGTTCCCCTCAGCCCCCAGCTCTAGCTTGAAGCCCTCTTCACAGGTGTGGCAAGTCTCTGACTGTTGATGCTCTTCCCCTTCTCTGACAGATGGAGTCCATCAGCCCCCAGTAGACCTTGTTTCTCAAAGCATGTTTCTAATGTTCTAATGTAGCCAAACCCCTGGCTGTGGCACCAGTCCTGTAACTGTTTGTTGACTTGACAGATTCTACTGGACCTTTTAAACCCCTTCCCTTTGACCAAGAGGATTGATAAAAAAACTACCTGTGCTCCAGAGTCCTTTACTGCCACTCCCAGGGCTCTGTAGTCCTTCTTGACACTCCTAACTTCAAAGTGTCTGACACCAAGGCATTGTATTTCTATAGGAACACTAAAATTATAGTATTTAAACACCACAGGACACAAATGTGTTTGGACAGGGGACTGAAAGAGGATCATGATACAGTTCCACTAAGCTGCAGGGAACATTTTAGGAGTCAGTAACACAATGTGGCAGACTCTTATGAACAGCATCATTCAGGTTAATTCCCTGTTTTACTCAATCTGTCAGAGGAATACTGAATTTCTGAAGGGTTGGGTTTGGGTTGGGTTTTTTTTGGGGGGAGGGGGGTGTGTTTCTTATGTATGAATTGAGATTTTTCTTTTGCATGGAAATAAGACAAATAATTTAATACATAGAGAAATTAAGTCAAATGAAAGTTTGCAATGCTGGAAAATTCTAATTCGCCTATTCCTTTTTTATTTAGTTTGTACATTGAGATTTTTACAAAACTTGGTAAAAATGAAGTTTTTTGCCTTTCAACTTTTGCCTTACAACTGCTCAAAATTAAGTAATCCCATTTTTTTTTAAAGGATAGTAAAAATACTTGTATGAGTCATATGTCCTAGTTAAGAGCACAGAACCATCAGGAGATGCTTGTTTTCACTGTCATGTCTCTTCTACCTGAACCTAAAGATTTCTTTCAATTTAGGTTTCATGTTAAATTATTTTATGAACACTATAAGTTTAAATTGCAATTTTTCTACTAGTTACTACTAAAATATTTTAAATAAAAAAAAAGAAAATGGTGTTAGCTTAGACAAAATGAGAGATTAAGACAAATATATTTTATTCAATTTTTCTGATTTATTTTTGTATTCTTTTAAGAGAAATCCTAAGAAATATACTTTCTGTACACTACAGAAAAATGTCGATTATTAGGGAACTAAACTTTGAGTTACTTTTGTGAGTTTTAAAATTTGGTCTAAAAAGAAAAAGAGTAGCAACATCGAATCTGGGACTATATTTGTTCTTTAAAAAAAAAAAACAAAAACCAAAGCCCACATATACAAAGGTGTTTGCACCTCTTTTCCCTGGAGAACAGCCTTCTAAATGTTCTTTATATGTCATTTCTTGTCAGCTATTCTTGCAGTAGTCCACACAGAAAACAGTCTTATTTCTATGGTTTGGCTCAAAACCCCACAAGCCCATATGGTTATGCTTGTCATAACTCTCCATGGTAATTTTACATAACGTAAATCTGAACTCATAGTAGTAACCTCATCTAAAGTAATGCGCAGTGTATTATTTAGGGAGTGGAACATATGTGTTTCTAACATTCTTGCAAAGGTTAACATTTGTTCTGAGGAGCGATACATCATAGTCCCTGGAGCTGTAACCCAGCTAATGAAGATATATGGGCTCTTTTATTTATAGAATCAGTTATCTCTTTGTAAAACATCTTTTACTTCTACATAGGCATGTTATAACTTCAGTATTGTTATAGAAGATTACATTTTCTTCCTTTAGTCTGCATGGTGCAAGTTTACTCTGTCTTTTTAAACCTCTGGCACAGAGAAAACCGGAAGTGTACTGGAAGTGATAGCTGATAAAAGTATTATATTAAATCAGAAAGATGGAATAAAGATTAATAAAAATAATTAATTTTTTAAATTTACATTTTAAATATTACTTCCTCCATTCTTAATTCAAAAAACGGTTTAGGCTAGATGAAGTGAAGAAATGATTTGTGTTTTTTCCTGGTGTCTTAGCAGATGGGTGAAACAGCTTTTTGCTTTTTTCTTTTCCTCTTTCAAATACTGCAGTTCATAATTTTATTAAAACAAGCAAGCATCATTTAAAAAATCATCCTTTTTGCATGAAGAATGGAGTAAATGAACCCCGATATGCTAAACATTTTGAAGTTTTTGTCTTTAAAAGGCTTTTCTTGCAACGATCCCAGCTGCCTTATATCTGCTTTAGAGAGCAAATTTTAACTTGTCCCAGACTATGTGTGTGCTATTTCAACAGCTAAGGCAGTGGACAGAACTGATTGATGGAAATGTAATTCCTCCTCTTAAAGATTATCCCTTTCTCATTGCTTTCCTTGACAAGAAAATGTCACTGTGTGGATAAAGGAAGCCCACACCTCCCATCACAGACACCTGCTCTGTCTTAGGAGTCCAACCAAACTCAACTTTGATTTTCACTTTTTACCATTTTACTAGGGTGAGTAGTATCTCCACTGCATATTATAAGGGAGGTATAATTTGTAATCGTGCCACATATTTCCCTCTATCAAAGGTAAAAAGTGTTTTTTCCCTCCTGTTTATTATTAATATACCTTCCTTTTATTGCAATTCTATGAATACTGCATATAAAATCAGTTGGTTTGCAGAAGTAATTCTTTAACAGGAAATGGAAGTTTTAAAAGAGATAAGTCTTAAGAATGGAAATAGTTCTTTGGCCTTTAAAAGGCTTGTAAATAAGGCTAAAATCCTTCAGTAGTATGATTTCTGCATCCACTATGTAAGTAATCACTATATAAGTGATCTATATTTCAAAAGGTGCTAACCAGAGAGGAGTCTAAGAACTGAAGTATGCATTTTGAGGAAAAGTTGTCTAGTTTGTTAATTACTTCCTACTGAGTCTTTTTGTCTCATTTTGTTTAGCTTGGGGGTTTGAGGTTTGGGTTTTTTCCCACAACTGCTGGGAGAAGCTTTAAGTAGATATTCAGGTAAAGTAAGGCAATGAGGAAGGCAATGATGGCAAATTTATACAGCCTATCAGGCTGTCCTTCCATGTCATGAGCAAAGAAATATAAATGTCCATTATTGTTTCATAATGTTAGATTATTATCTGTTTCAGTTGGAACCAATACAACCAAATTTTACACTTTTTTTTTTTTTTCACTTATGGCAGTCTAACATGTGCTTATCAATATATGGAATTTTGATCCTAACTGCTATATGTGGTGTACAGTACAAATCTTTCAGGGAAGAACTCTTTATCCTCAAAATGTGTTAATGGCTTAGGGCTGGCTAAGCACTGCGTCATTAACAAGTCTGTTTAGCAGGCCTTTCCTAAGAGCTACTAGCACTTCTAAAAGTTAGAAAGTTATTAGGGCTTGAAAGGTAATATTAAGGAAAATAAAAAAGAATAATGTCATAATTAAATTATCATTACAGACAGTCTGGACAGGCATAGCAGAATGGAGGTTTTAAAGCCAAAGAGAAACCCAAGGGAGATTTATTTATGAAGGTGACAGTGGATTTTATCTTCCAGGAAAAGGGCATGATGCTTGCTTAAGAAATGACTTTTTAGCCAAGAAGACAGTTGAAAAAACATTCTTACATGGAAAGTGTGTGAAAAGACCAAAAAAAAAAAAAGGCTTCCTTGACTGTGTTGTCTACATTTGGCTTTTTTATATCTAAACTGAAAGGGACTTAATAGAAATTTTCTAACACCAAGAAATTCTATTTTTATAGGTATGCCGGTGATTCAAGCATAGATACAGATTTGCTCGTGAAATTCCTGGTCTGTAAATATAGTTTGAATATATAACGAAATTATTTGCGCTGCGCCAGCAACACTGAACGTCTGCACTGTTTCCCTACACTGCTGAAATACCAGATCTTTGTGCTTGGCAGATAAAGTGTAAGGAAACTCATATAAGAATCTTGCTAAACAGCAAACACACACACACACACATAAATAAAAACCGTAAACACATAAATAAAAACTGTAAACAACTACCAGATCTGTGCCCGTCTCAGAAGTATTCATGATGACTGTCTTGTTAAATTCCAAAAAAATTGAAAGGAATAAACTTATTGCACATTATGTTACAAACTGTCGTTTCCAGCCCGGACACCTTTTCTGCAGTAAATGAGGCAACCTGTTGCAAGGCTGGCTGTTCTGTAGCCCTATGATGCACTTACTATAAGAGACTCTCAATTAAAAATCTTGACCAGATGTCTGTAAACAATGCCAGGGTCACAGCTTTAACATTAAGCATTCTTCTCTGTCTGGAGATGGGGAGGGTTATGCCTTTTTAAAAGGTTTCTAAGCAATGCTAAGCACCTAGGCGCCTCTAAGCAGCAATTAACTTTTGGGTACTTCAAGTTTTGAGAGATCTAAACACATTATGGACAAAATACCAAAGTTCAAGAGGAGATTTTGGGCACTTCATCCCTTTCTCAAGTACTGAAACCACAAGAAAAATCAGCATGAGAAGAAGGCTTGCAGGGAAATGAACAAGTTACAACAAAATTAGATACAGCTACAGAAGAGGTATGTGTCTGTATGTATCTGTGTATCTGTATTTGTACATGGTTTTTGGGTCTGTTGTTGCTTTTCTTTTTTGGGGGGCTGGCAAGCTAAGGGGAAGTGTCTGAAGAAAACTGTAGCCTTTAGCAGGAAGGCAGTGATCTCACGTGGTGGGGGAGCAGATGAAGTTAGTTGTCTCCAGCTCCAATCCTAGGGCAGGAAGAAAGGATTTTATGCTTCTCGGAAATACTTGAACTCAAAGTCAAACTCTTCCGTGGGACTGTGGGACTTTTCTTTCCCCGTGGGACAGAGGTGCTGCGTATGGAGCAGAATTTGTCTGGGGTGTTCATCTGCAACCATAATGGCAAATCAGCCCCTTCTGGATGTTACAGATTTCCTTGCAGTGACCCACTGCTCATTGGTACAATGTCACTAACATATTTTAGGGGAGGGCAGGAACATTTTGTGTCTGGGAACTTTTTCTCTCAGCACTTTCTTACTTATTTATCTGCTCACACTTGTCACATTTAAATTTCAAATTGCTAGGGTGCATTCTTGGTAGCGCGTGTAATTTGGTGTGCCACTCAGGTGGTTTTAGTCTTTGGACTGTCCGCCAGCTGCCTTGGATTAATCATAGGAATGGTACATTCACTGTGAAAAAGACGTCCCCTTTCCAAACACCCTCCCCACCCCAAACTAGGGCTTATTTATAGGACGAAGTTTTTTTAAGACTCTAAACTATCTTATTTCAGAAAAAAAAAAATTTAAAAAAAGTCACCAATAAAAGAATTGTCATATATAATCAAATTTTAAGTACCTACAACTCTTGAAATTTCAGTTTCCAGGTTTTACACTTCTACCACCATGAACAAATGATAATAGCCTCAGGCCAACTCTTGTCACCTTTAATGCTGTGGTACTCTAGTCTCTGATGGTCCTCTGGGTCTTCCTAAGTCTCCTTCAGCCTACCTAAATGTGATTCCTAACAGAACTGAGAATTAAGCACTTTAATTTTAAATCCCATTCCTCACCATGTTTGATATTCTGGCTGCCAAATGACTTTTTGAATCAGATAGTGTGTGTGAATTTAATTCAGCTGAATGTCATTCCCTGCTGCCATATTTGATAAATGCCTTGCTATCTCTTGACTATTTTTTTTTTAAGATCAGGCATCATTTCATTAAAAAATCTATGCTACATTAAGCACCAGTGTGACAGAGCTGGATGATGGAGCTGGATGAGAAGCTATTCATTCCCACCTAGGGAAAGTGGAAGGAAAATGTCTGAGGAGAACACAGGGATGTTTGCAGCTCCAGGACAGGACTCCCCTGAAGAGTACCACGCAGATTCAGCTCTTCAGCTGCATAGTCACCCACCATTTTCACCGCTCTGCAGAAAGTGGTGGTTGATGGTCAGCCTGTGGAATCAGTGCCAAAGAAGGGGATGCAGGAACAGAGGGCCTTTCCTCACCATTGCTGTTCAACAAGAACATCATTGTAGGTTTGTTGGACCCACTACACTGTTGCACATGAGCACTCCCAAACTCTGTCTCTCCAATTTTTTTCTGCCCTGTTCAGGTTCATCCCAAAGCTGAATCAAGAATGAATGCAAATTAGAGACAGTTTAGACGGTTTAGACCAGATACGCCTGCTCTATGTCATACATATATCACAAGATAAACTCTCCTTATTTACCTAAATTCATCAAATGTTATCCAAACAGGAAGAAATATCATAAGTCACAGAGGAAAATATTGTAAAATAGTTCAGCAGAATGACTCAAATCATTGAGGGCACATTCAGAAGACTGACTATATATTGCTTCAAGACAGTATCTCCAAGCAGTCACACAGTTCAGGAAAGGGCTTGGCCCAAATCAGCCACCTTCAGCTATGCTAGCACACAAATGTGAAAGCAAAGTAATTTCAAGCTCCATTAGTAGCATAGGTAAAAATCAATGATCTATGGACATGGAGGACAAAAGAAGCGAAGAAATTATACTTTTGAGGTTATAGTATACAATGAACAATAAAAAATACACAGCCTGTTTAAAAAGTACTTAACAATGAAGTTTAAAATATGGTGGTTTAGAAGTTCAGTTTTGGAAAAATGACTAGAAGCTTAAGAAAGAATTTCCTCCCTTTCATCTTTAAGTAACAGTGAACTCCTTTTCAGTTTATCCACAGACACCTAAAAGCTACAATTAGCTTAGGCTTTTTAAAAAGGTAATGAGAATTGATCAGTTCTATTATACAAGTTTAAGGATGTTTTCTTGAATTAGGGCAATTCAGAACAGTTGTTCAATAGCAAATATCCCAATCTCTTCTCACTGGTAACAAAGAAAACAACTCTCAAGACACATTTTGTAAGTATTGCTGTCTTTCTCCCTTGTATGTGCTTGTTAGCTTGATGTCCTAATGAGCTGAACACCATCAACTGACAATTTGTGCCATTATTTGATGGTTCATAGGGCTATTGTCTCAGACGTGAGCCTTCTGTACCGAAGACTTATTTTTCTTCTTTTGTTGTGATTAAGTGATCAGTCATTTTCAGCTACAGTTGTGTTCCTGCTAGTATCTTCAAGGGTAATTGTACACAAAAGGCTTTGGCAGGTATATTTTGGGCCTGGTTTGGGTAAATAGCAAAGACAGATAGCCAGTGAAATAACCATCATTCTTTTTATGTAAACATATGAGTTAAAACACACGATCTGTACATGTCTAAACATTCTCAGTTCCTGATCTTAAGTGAAGTCAGAAGCAAGTAGTTTGTTCTCAGAAATTCTTGTTTCTGTGTTCCACTGTTTTATAATGTTTTCCCTTGTGCTTGTTAGCAACATGTCTTTACCAGTAATTACCACTGTTCCTCCAGGGAAAAATAAAATGAAATAAAGCCATCTACTAACCTTAAGAAAAAAAAAGGCAAATACCCCAAAGCTTACAAACTCTTCCTGTTTACCATTTCTAACTTTCAAAAGAACCTTTAAAACTAAAATTTCAACAAATTCACAGACCTGCTTGGAAGAATCTCATGGGATACAGCCCAGAAGAAAAGCATATAGGAGAGGCGGTTGATATTCAAATGTCCATCCCCTCTTCAAGCTCAAACATGGTGCATGCCAGTATGCAGGAAAGCAAGCAAGGCAGCAAGAGACCTGCATGGAAGAAGAATGAGCTCCTCACTAAACTCTCATATAAAAAGGAGGCACAGACTTGCGGTGGCAGCAGGGACAGCTGACCCAGGAGGAATACAGAGACACTATGAGACCATGCAGGGATCGGGTTAGAAAAGCTAAAGCCCACGTGGAGCTGGATCTGATGATAGACCAGAAAGGCAACAGGAGAGGTTTCTACAGATATATCATCAGTAAAACAAAGATTGTTCACATCTTTTGGGTTTTGCTGAGTGGGGAACAGCATCCAGAGACAAAAACTATGGAAAACACCAAGATACTAGATGATATATTTTTCTGAGTCTTTACCAGTAAGACCAGCTTACAGGAATCCCAGGTCACTAAGACCAGTAAGAAAGTCTGGAGTAAGGAAGGTGACCTCAGTAGAGGAGGATCAGGTTAGGGATTACTGAAACAAACTGGACACAAGTCCAGTTCGCACTCACAATTGCTGAGGAAGCTGACACTTGTCATTGTGATGCCACTCTGAATTATTTCTAAAAGGTCACAGCAGCCAGGGGAAGATCCTGAGGACTGGATAAAAGCAAATGTAACTGCTGTCTTCGAGAATGAAAAGAAGGAGGATTCTGTAAACTACAGATTGATCAGTATCCCCTGCATCTCTGTGTAGGTGATGGAACAAATCTCTCTGGAAGCTATTTCCAAACATGTTAAGGACAAGGAGATAGCTGGATATAGTCAGCATGAATTTGTATAAGGAATATCATGCATGACCAACCCGATAGCCTTCTATGACAAGATGGCTGACTCAGTGGATGAGGCAGGAGCAGTTCACCTCAGTTTCAGTGAGACTTTCAACACGGTTTCCAATAATATCTTCATTGACAAATGGATGCAGCACACGCTATATAAGAGGGCAATAAGGTGGATTGAAAACTGGGTGAACTGTAGCACAAAATCCAGCTGGGGCACAGCCACCCAGGAGGTCAGTTCTGGGGCTAATACATCATTTAATGTCCTCATGAATGACTTGGATGCTGGGAGTGCAACCTCAGAAAGTTTGCAGGTGATGAAAAACTGGAAGGAATGTTCTGCAGACGAGGTGTTTGTTCTGCCATCCAACAGTCTGGAGAAATGTGCTGGCAGAAACCTCATAAAGTTCAGTGAGGAGAAAAAGTCCGGCACCTGGGAAGGAATAACCCCATGTACTAGGACAGGCTGGGGACCAACTTGCTGGAGAGCAACAGTGCAGAGCTGGACCTGGGACTCCTGATGGACACTAGGCTGTGCATGAGCCATCAATGTGCCCTTGCAGCAAAGAAGGCCAAGAGCCTTCTCGGCTGCATTAGGCAGAGTGTTGCCAGTGGGTTGAGAGAGGTGATCTTTCCTCTCTACTCAAAGCTAGCGAGACACATCTGAAGTGCTGGCCTCCCCCATACTATGGAGACATTAACATACCAAAGTGAGTCCAGTGAAGGACCATGAAGATGACTTGGAGGAGAAGATGGCCTATGTGATCTAAAGAGATGTCTCAATCATTTTGTGACATTGGGATTCTGTGGGTCTGTACCACCTATTTCAGTTTTCAGGTACACACTGAAAAGGCAAAAAGACACCTTCTGAGAAAAAAAAAAACCACAAAAACAATAAAAGACACTACGTTCAACATCTGAACCAGAAAACATTCCTAAATCAGCATTATACAATCATTTAGTTCTGTTACTTTCTTTTAAACTCTGTTCTGATAACTCTTAATATCAACATAAGCTATTTTATAAACTGAAACAGAAGGAAAAAAGAACTCTCTGAAAGGACAAAAATATTGAGCACCAAATACTAAGAACTGAATATTCGGCTCTGAACATGTAGAAAATCATACACAGCCTTCTAGTTGAAATGGAAGAACTGGAAAGTTGCTCAGTTTTATCTTTCTATAGCTCTAAAGTATTGAACTCCTCAGGAAATGTAGAATACTAGTGGCACATTTGGGGCCATGATCTGCTAATTGCTTGACTTTTGTCCACGACTCTTGTTAAAGACTTGTCATACTCTACTGTGAAAAAAACCTTGATAAATTTGTAATCGAGCTTGAGACTTTCAAATGATGCATCAAACTCAATAATTTTTTGTTGTTGTTAGGAAATTTATTTGGAAATGACAGCTTGATTCTTCATGTGCAGTATACAGTCTCTTGCATCATCATCTTTTTCATATGTATTTGAGATTCAATACAGTAAAATACATTAAGAAAGATGATGGGTAGATGGGTTGACAGGTAAATAGATAACCACTATGCCATTCAGTGAGTCACTGTTTAAATTGTAAAAATCTATTCCTGTTTCTTGTTAATAAAATCCTCCCTTACAATGCACAGTAGCAACTGTATCTATGGATTGTATTAAAGATTTCTCTAAGGCATTTACAGTGACTGAAATTCAAGGGCTCTGCTGTTGATCTTTCTTATGTTTAAAAAATCTTCTGACCTTAAAATATATGCAAATTCCTTTTTGCCTTTTGTTTTTTTAAGCACTACACGAATAACACAAACCTTGCATCCTTAAGCATGCTCAGAGCAACTGAAAAAAATGAAACATTACGGAAATATCTTGCATGTTGAATTTCTGAATTTCTGTAGGGTCACTGCAACTTGAAAGGTGCTTTTGTGAGAGGCCCTTTTAGACATCAGATTTACTAAACTGAGAATTCAGATTTTCAGAACCCCCCCTTTTTTTCCCTTCATTTATGGGATTTTTAAAATTGTCCTCTTACACCACTTCAGACCTATTGTGTACCACACTAGATGCTAAGGGATGTGTGCAAGAGCTGTGCAAGATTTTTTCTTGATAGATTATTACACTTACCAGCAATCAATACGTACAAATTGTACATAAATACTGTAAACTTCCCACTGCAAACAGATGCGCATACATATAGCAAATACTATGTATAGATCAGCAGCACAAACAGTTGCAGGAAAATTCCATGCAGCTTTAGCTTTCTTGGAACAATTTAGACAGTGTCTGGCACCGATGGACAATTTTTTCATATCTACCCAAAGCTACTGAGTTTAGTCCAGCAGAGGTACAATCTCTGCGTTGAAACTCCAGCAGTGGACTTATTTCGAACTTCACTGAATATGAACTTAAGCAACATTGTGTAACTTTGAAGCTGGATCTACCTTTTAAGTCAGTCCTGCTTTGGCTAAAAGTGTTGGAGAAGGTGACCTTCAGAGATCCCTTTCAATCTAGCTTATCCTTTATTTCTGTGATTATAGAACTGCGTTTTCCCACAGTCACTGCTTGACCCAAGTGGCACTAACACCAGCTGAGCACCTGTAAGTTTTAGTCATCAGAACATTCTTTGTTTTACACTCCCTAAATGCCCAGTCATGTTCTGGTCTTTCTCTAGCAGAACCAGAAATAAAGGTACTTTTTCTGCCTCTCTCTCTCTCTACGGTCACATGACTCCTGTTCATGAAGAAATGCATAGATGGCATTTAGTCACTTAGAATCATAGAATCGTCTAGGTTGGAAGGGACCTTTAAAATCATCGAGTCCAACCATTAACCTAACACTGCCAAAACCACCACTAAACCATGTCCCTGAGCACCATGTCTACCCATCTTTTAAATACCTCCAGGAGTGGTGACTCAACCACTTCCCTGGGAAACCTGTTCTAGTCCTTGATAAACCTTTCAGTGAAGAAATTTTTCTGAATATCTAATCTAAACCTCCACTGGTGCAACTTGAGGCCATTTCCTTGGGTTCTATCACTTTTTACTTGGGAGAACAGACTGACCCCCACCTGTCTACACCCTCATTTCAAATAGTTGTAGGGAGCAACAAGGTGTCCCCTCAGACTCCTTTTCTCCAGACTAAATAACCCCAGCTCCCTCAGTCGCTCCTCATAAGACTTGTGCTCCAGACCCCTCACCATCTTCCTTGCACTTCTCTGGACACGCTCCAGCACCTCCATGTCTTTCTTGTAGTAAGGGGCCCAAAACTGGACACAGTATTTGAGGTGTGGCTTCACCAGTGCCAGGTACAGTGAGACAATCACTTCCCGAGTCATGCTTACCACACTATTCCTGATAGTGGCCAGGATGCCGTTGGCCACCTTGGCCAGCTAGGCACACTGCTGGCTCATACTCTGCCGGCTGTTGACCAACACCCCCAGGCCCTTTTCTGCTGGGCAGCTTTTCAGCCACTCTTCTACAAGCCTATATCGCTGTATGGGGTTGTTGTAACGCAAGGGCAGGACCCAGCACATGGCCTTGTTGAACCTCATACAATTGGACTGTCTCCAAAGAAGCTTATGAACACATATCAAAGGGTGATGACTGGTGTCCTAACCACTAGTTTGAGACACGATGATGAAAAAAAAAGATAAAGTTTCTGGATATTAATAGCTCTTTAATGAAGAAATTTTTAAAAGTTTAATTTGAACTTTTTCCCCCCTTTTAGAGTAGTCTGAAAAGAAAAAATGATAGTTAGAATTAGCCATATCTTTTCAGTTCACAGCAAGGACATTGCTAATAATTGCAGCCTCACAATGTCAGCTGTTTAGTAAGCATCATTTAGGTTATTCTTACATATTTGTACCAAAGGTAGCAGCTAACAAAATTGATCTAGATGACTGGGTGTCTATTAGCACCCGAAGATCCACAGGATGCCGCAAGTTTCTATTTTTAACTCATATATGTTAATTTCAAGACTAGTTGCTCCAAAGCAGAAAACACGTCTGCAAAGAACTGCTAGTCTTACTGTCTCTGAGTACCCTGAAGTGGAGTATGCCCCTGAATACCAGTCCCACTTGGAATATTTCATTATGTAGTCCTTCCCAACTTCAGAACTGGATCTCAACTATACAATTTTTTTGGTGTCGATTGACCAAACACATGACTTTTCATGAATCTTAAAGGCACCCGACACATTTAATTCAGCAGTAATATGAGATAATCGTGTAAAAAATTGCTGTAATTTATTTACACAAGCAACATCTCACTGTAACTTACCCTATATAATCACATGCCAAAAGCAAATTATACCCTTTTCTTTTTTCTTTCTTCCTTTTTTTTTTTTTTTTCTTTTCCTCCTTGCTTCTTTTTTTTCTTTTTTTAATGATCATGCCTTAGAGAACAGCTCAGTAGCACAAGTTGTATGTAATTACTCATTTAGTTCCCAGTGAATAGGTGCAAGTCTCACTCAGGACCTAATGAGCAGATAAGTCTAAGTATACTTGAGGAAAACATTACATATGGTGTATCCTACTGAAGTGAAGGAATGTCAAATGAAAAATGAGTTTTCACCATCTTGATTTATCATATGCCATAATCCAAGATAGAGGTCAGCTCACCTTGATTCAGTCCTGGGATGGAGGAAATGCAATTACATGCAATCAATTTCTACAGGAAGAAATATTTTTCACATTTTTTATCTCGGTTAGAATATCGCAGCTGTAACAATGGTATCATTATGCCTTCAGGAAGAGTTCTGCTTGTGTAAGCACTCAGTCTTGGGAGGCATTAGGAGCTAATTGTGTTATTAATCCATGTGTGATTTTCTTAAGACAAGTTGCTTTAAATTTCATTAAGTGTTCAATACCAGAGAAAAAGTATTCATCAGGGTTTTGAGACGCACTACAGAAATGTATTTCTAAGATGTAATGAATGGGGTCATGTTCCTAGGCCATCTTGGTGCAGTTTTGGCTTTTTTTAGTAGTTTGGTGTGAACAGAAACAGACAAGGTTCATTATGTAATGCATCACAAATCACATTTTAAAAAAAACTTAAAACCATATTAATGAAGTGATCAGAGCCAAAACTAAGACATGCTATAAATCATTAACTAATGTGAAATATCTATCAAAATTAAGGTAATTAATGTAAGCCATTAGTAGATCAATTGGAAGAAAACATTGCTGATTTTTTTTCTATTTGTCATTGGATTTTCCATAAAAAATCACTGAACTTTTTTCCATTTTACAAACAATTTTGTTATATTTTTATTCAAGTGTGTTAGATTGCTGTCTGGTGAAACTACATTAAATGTCATTAAAGTCCATCCCATCCTTCTCTGCAGTTTCTTCTCTGTTGGAAAAGGCAAGTAATTCACACCTCAGTTCTTAAACCTCTGCTGACATTACTGCTGATGCTGAGGCAAAGTTAAAGATTAATGACAAGCAGGAAAATCAAAAGAAAGGAAAAACTATTATTTTTATCAAAATTATTAGAAAGACATTAGCAGAAACAATATGACAGTTATAAATGCAGGACCACCAAGAATGAGGACAAATAATTTATATTTAGATTTTAAATCTGAGTTCCTGAGTTTCTACAATATGATATGGTTTTGCCTGGCAAGCCAATGTCAGTCTCGTAGTTCATAAGCATTTGATAATGACGAATTAAGTGGTTTTGGAAATGTCCTATCAGTTTGACACATGCAACATCCATTTCCTGATAATTCTTTGTGAAGGATTCTGAAGTTAGATTGTTGAATTTTAACAATCCAGAAATTGTCCAGAAATTCTATCAAGCACAAAATAATGAGCAAACTTATCTAAGACGAAAAGAGTGGGGCAGTTGAAAGACATGATATGCAGGAATACACATTTTTAATCACTGACTAGGCTTGGATTGTCATGTGATATAAAAACAGGTGGCTCTCTATGGTCAATGGTAAAAGCTAAAATCTTGGTATTTCTACAAAATAGTTAAGAAACTTGTAGATTTTGTTCCTATCATGCTTTTAGTAAAAGCTATGCCTGTGGTTTCAACATATGTTTCAATAAAGCTAATTGAAGAAAATTTAAGAATACTTCGCCTTCTGTGAAATAATGGAAAAAAGTTACGTAGTACGTAAAACATCAATATTTTATTAAGAGATTTAAAGATGAAATTATTTTGACTTTCTATGTTAGTATTATTTCTCACATATTTCTGCTAACAGAAAAATGCCAGTTCAAACAATAAAGTCTAAAAAAAATTAATGTGAATTTTAGCTATTCCCTTGAGGATTTCAATCCTGTTTTGAAAAACAAATGGCAAAGAGCTGATATTTTATGAAAAAATAATGTTGCTTTGATATGCCTAACGTAGTCTAAAATTTAAAAAATAAACAGAAAAGATATATTTCCCCTGCTTTGGTTGCTGACAATTGAAATTGTGCCAAGAATCTCTGAACAATAAAGTAAATAAGAAACATTCTCTTTGAGAGCATTGCATGTGTTTTGAGTGAGTAACCTACTTTTTGAAAGTATTTTCAGGTACTATAGAGTCATATTTAGATACAAAATTTCATATAGACCTTGCCTAGTCCTTCCAGTTGTTTTTATAAGCTCCTATGTACTTTATAGGGAAATCATGTGAACTCAGTTAAATTCAAAAGACTGTGTCAGGCTGTGTAATTCATGCTCTTATTGATCCTCCCTGACCTGAACATGAAATCGTTTTATACTTCTCATGCCCCACATTGCTGTCATCTGCCGGTGGATAACCCTTTTCTGGAAACACGGATTGTTCTTATACTATCGCTATATCTAATTCTGGCAATGATAATTAATTACATTAGATTACAGCTTTCAGTAGACACACTCCAAAGGACCTTTCACAAAACCATCCTAAGGCCCTTTCCCTCCTACATGAAAGGATTTATGACATCATATGATCAAAATGCAACTGTCTGCCTTCAAGATACACTTGCATGTGTGTGGTCACAACTGGTCACCCAAGCAGCTTTCGTTTGCATTCCCTAGCATGTCCCTCTCCTTCTACCATCCACCCAGCAGTGCCTTTCTCTCAGAGGTAGTGGCTGCTCTTCGGGCAAGTGACAGAGAGGGTCTCAGAAGAAGCAGGTCTGAGAAAAGCAGTGAGAGGGCAGTGTGGCACCAAAGATCATCACATCCACACCTTTCTCTCTTCTTAGAAGAAACATTTAAGGCCAGGTTAGTCGGGCTCTGAGCAACCTGATCTATTTGAAGATGTCCCCGCTTATTGAACTAGTTGACCTTTAAAGGACTCTTCTAATCCAAACTATTCTATGATTCTATGATTCTGTGATATTTGAGACAATTCTCTGTACTGTTCCCCAAGAACAAAAACACTGAGTTTCCAAAACTGAATGTGTTCATGAATGATCATCAAGCATTCACCCGATATTAATCATTCAATACTCAGCATTAACCGGTTGCCTCCAGCTGAGCATACAGAACTTCAGTTGAGTCAGCGCAGATCTGTTGTCTAATAAAATTTTACTTCTTAATATTCTGTTGATCTGAACTGGGTACTAGGAAAACACTGGCAGTGAGCAGCAGCTCATACTAAGATATAACAGTCAAAATGCTTTTCCAGGAGACAACTATGTCTTTCTGTTTGTTTGCGTTGGATTTTAATTAAGAGGCAATTCTAGTTCATAAGGCATTCTATTGTAAGACAGCTGATTTCTTAGCCAGACATTCAGTAATATGGTTGAGTGTTCTTGTATACGGTGGATCAACCTCAAGTGTGTTACTCCAAGATGCCTGAAAAATTGAATGCCTATCTATTTCAGCAGGCTACTGGAGTCTGTGGGTGAAACTTTTTCCATGGGTTATGCAAGATAATGAACTGTAAGGTCAAAATTTTCTATAGTACAATACTTCACAACAGTATTCTTTTTATTTTTCATAGTGGATTTTTTTTCTTACTTCGGCTTTGAAGTCTAGTGAAAGTGATCAAAAACACCTGTTTGCTATAGAATGAGTGAAAAGAAGAAAAAACAAATCCCCAAATAAAGCAGTCACTCAAAACTTCATTCTTTGTTAGAAATCAATTTACATTGTGAGCAAAGCTGTGAGTACTTGCCCTCAGAAAACTGACACAGACACTTGATTTTTTCTTTCCCCACCTGTTACAGCTAGGCTTAGCTTCAGAACTTCTAAGGATAAAATGTTATGTCTCATGGATTCAAGAGAAACCTCAGAAAGAAGCTCCCAAGCCTCAGCGTTTTTCCTTTCTGAGCAAAGACATAAATATGGCATTTTTGCTATTATCAGTGAAGATAGTTTTTAGTAGCTGGAGTACAGGAGGTACATTCCCCCAACAGGCACTCTAGGCTCCAGCAGAAATGGGCTTCAAACCCAGCTGCCTGGCCCTTTCATCTCATGCTCACTACTTCAGTGACCACAGTCTAGTCAAGTCTTTCCAATTACATCCAAACTCGGAGCTAGCCAAGAGGAAAAAAATATTAGGTATATTTCACTGGTAGGAGAAGTTGCCCACACCAGAGCAATAAATGCATGATACTGTTTCAATATAGGTACTATACTCTTCCCTTTCCCTCCTACTTAACTAACTTTTGAGCTTTTCCCAAATATACTCTGGAGGGATTACTTCACTAAACTGTGCAACTCCTCTGTGTAATCTCCTCTAAAATAATTTCCAGTAGTTACCATCCTAATCATGTTTTGACAAATATTCATGTCTCTGAAAGCACCTGCTGAACTTCTCTAAAATACCATCATCAGGTTGGGGAAATCATCATATTTTCTTATGTGGGTCAGACAGGCAGGCTATGCTGAAATCCGTATTCAGCAAGGTATTGCTAATGGAAATTGGGAAGAAAATATAGATGTGAAAATCACAACAATCACTTGACTGGAACAACGGGAAAAATAAACTCTATTGAACCTTCTAGATTTAAAGAATAGAGTAAAATCGTTCCTGATCTTCCACCTAACCAGTGGCAGGAAATTGTTATTGAATTTATTGTGCTGTCCAATATTCATCTTCTGGTGAATGGCTACACTCTAGGCTGATGTTATTATGACCAAGCAACTGTTTCTGATAGTGTAATTTAATCAAAATTCGGTAACAGTCCTGGTCCCTCAGGAATAATATTTTTGTCCAACTTGCTATTACAGGAGTAAAAGTAACTTACTTATATCTAGCCGCAAGGACATTTTGGGTAAGGAAAATTGCCACTGCAGGAGTTTGTGAGGATTATTAACAGGATAATATGAACTGTGAGCTTGGCTTAGCAGGCATCCTTCGCTCAATCTAGAAGGTGCATGTGAGGTGGCTGGTATCCTGCTGAAGAAAGGTAATGTGGAATGAGATGATTTGGTGAAGAGCGTACGGTGAGGAAATGCACTGCAGGTGAGACCTGAGATTCAATAATCCATTTAAATTGTTTGTAGGGTTAGGGTTAGGGTAATCCATGCCTTTATCTTGACTACAGCAAACAGAAGAGACCAGGAGGGCTGGGATAAATCCTATCTCATTATTCCAACCTTTCTGCCTGTTAGTGAGTTTTGCTGATGCCAAATGCAACTGTTTCCCTTCTCCTTAGGTCTCCCATGAAGTCAAGGGAGCAGCAGGGTCAGAGACAAGAATCTGAGCCTTTAGTTCCCCTGAGCAGCAAAGCCTTCTCAGGACTGAGGAGAGTCTTAATTTCATTCTACTCAGAAATAAGTGCAGCAGAATGAGTTTCATCTGCAGCAGTTTTCTCCCCAAACCTCTGTGCTGCTTCTACTTTCTATATGAAGAAAAGATGTCATGGTTTGGGCGGGGCTATCCACTAAAATGAATGACTGATGTTCTGTTTTACTTCTCTCCCCTTCAGAGAGAAGGATGAGAGAGAAAAGAGACTTATGAATTTAAAAAGAAACGAAACCACTTCAATGAAAATATGAATAAAATAATAGAAATAAAATAATGAGGTATATACAATATATACAAAACCGTATCAAGCTCCCAGGATGACGATCACATCACTGGCAAGCAGTGGGGAAGCCCCATACTGGACTCAGTGATCCGGATTCACAAACACAAGGATCAGGATCAAAGGCAGATGAACAGACAGAGTCCCCCTTGGACGCCGGCCATTGAGGAAAGAGGCTGACCCTTTGATCCCTCAGCTTTTATACTGAGCATGGGGCCGATGACCAACCCCTGTTGGTCAGTTTTGGGTGCCCTGTCCTGCCCGCTCCTCCCCACCGGTGTGACCACTCTACACTTTTCCCCTTCTGACCCTTCAACGGGGCAAATAACAGAGTTATCTGACCTTGGTGGTTATAGCAATAAGTATAAGCAAGAGCCTTTCTGCATACTATTCCTTGGCATGAACTATAAACATAGGTCTTATCACTCTGGAAGCAGACTACTGTCCTAAAAATATGGTGTTAATTTTAGAGAGTTCAGTTAATTAGAAGAGGCTTAGCTGCAAAGTAAAATTACTGAAAAGAAAACTGGTTCTGTTTTACCTCATACCAGGACAGGTGTAAAACACTACCTGCACCGGCCAGCCATTTTTACTTGCATTAGGACCAGATATTTGATCAGTGTGTCCAGCGATGGACAATTCTAGAAGAGTTCACAGTTCATCCCTCTACATCATCCTCTGGCCTAGAGGAAAGATTTTGGTGGACAAAAGGACTGTTTTGCAGTCCTGTTTAACTTGTTGTCTCTGCAGAGAAACTTTCAGCCCCCCTCACTATTTTCTTATTACTCGTCTCCCTATAGAGAAATGACAGTGAGGCAAAGAGTCCAAACCTGCAATACTTACTGCAGATGGCTCCTATAAATAACAAAATTAATCAAAAAGAGGCCAGCATTCTGTATAATGATTTAGAACACCCAGAAAATCATCCTAACTGACTGGTTAAATTTGATTTTGATCAAATTTACTGTCTGGAACATCAGCCAGGCAGTGTAGAGCTCTTCAAAATTCATCAGTTTCCCAGAACTGGCAAAATGTTGGTGACATTAGGAGGAATGGAGAATACCCAGAAACAGGGGCCGCTTTATCATGGAACAAGCTAAAAATGTAAAGTTTCAGAACTGGCTTGTTGTGTAGCTTGTACCTGTCACCCAGCCTTGGCAGATGCAGTTCAGTGGTGCATGCACTTACTGCAGACGTAAATGATTTGTAAAAACTGTCCCTGGAACAGCAACACATTGAATTCACAAACATACAGCAAGGACTCTGAAAAGGAAAGACATCTTTAAAAGCTAGTCAGAAAGATGCCATATTAGGAGGCATTTCAAGTAGAAGCAGTACTGCCAGTGAGGACTGACTGTGCTTTAAAGACTGGGCTTGTGGACTGAACAAGACATGCGGTGGTGAAGCGTGTGGCTACAAGCACAAAAGATTTCATGATTGTCATTTGAGTGAGGGAAAAAAGGATACAAAAACTGAAAAGGGTAGGAATGAAACAACTCTAAAAACAAATGTAACGACCACAGAGGAGCTTTGTTTTCACCAAATAGACATGAAGCAAAATAAAATAAAAATCTCACAAATGTTTTTAACAAGTATAACGTTTAATGGACTTGCATTAATGCTAATTTTTGTCAGCTGAGAGTCTGGCAACCACATCAACATTGACTCTATTTGCTACAGCATGCTACTTGTATGCAAAGAGAAACCTAAACAATGGAGAAGAGCTTTGGAAATCTCTGACCTCCTTGTGTTCCTCTTCTTCATCATCTGTCAGTATTAAATAGCATCAGATTAAAGGCCATAAATATTCATATAATTTTTCTATTTCTGTGGATTAATATTCATTCAATTCATACTGTTCAGGTGCTTAATCTGAACTAAAGTTACAGCTTTACACAGAAGAGAAATATGACATGAAAGTTAGTAAAAGGATTATGAAGGTCATTGTCACGTCATTGTCCTATCAGACCAGTAGATACAATCAAGCTAATAGCTTGGGCCTACCTGTACATTTTGGATTTGTTTTATTCTTATGACAATAAACACTTGCAATTCTAAAACTTCCATTGCTATGGATTAGGAATGATTCAGTTTGGTGTAGACAAGGAGCTCAAAGTTTCTCCTAATTTCTCCTGTCTATAAACTGGAGAGGAAAGGAGTATATTTTCTTTTGCATGAATCACAGAATCACAGAATCGTAGGGTTGGAAGGGACCTCTGGAGATCAACCCCCCTGCCAGAGCAGGGTCACCTACAGCAGGTTGCACAGGAACACATCCAGGGGGGTTTTGAATGTCTCCAGAGATGGAGACTCCACTACCTCTCTGGGCAGCCTGTGCCAGTGCTCTGCCACCCTCAAAGTAAAGAAGTTCCTCCTCACGTTTAGGTGGAACTTCCTATGCTCAAATTTGTGCCCATTACCTCTTGTCCTGTCGCTGGGCACCACTGAAAAGAGCCTGGCCTCATCCTCCTGACACCCATCCCTTAAGTATTTATAAGTGTTGATAAGATTCCCCCCTCAGAACTCTTTCTCAGACTTCAAAGAAATTGTAGTGTAGAGAAAAAGTTAGGGCAAAGATAAGGGAAAAATAATTTATCAAATATTTACGAACCTAAAAAAAAATAAATTATTTTCCTTTACAAGTAGTTTTTGTCTTAAAGTACAAGGAAACTTCTTCTACCACACCATTTCCTTAACTGTTTTTCATCTGATAGCTGTACTGCAGTAATACTAAGAGTGGAATTCAGGCGTTTAAACATGGATTATCTAGGGCAATTTAATATGCCCTTGCACAACCTGCCTGGTCTCCTGCTGGCACTGCACAAGGGTGTTGATATCTGTCAATTCTTTGCCATCATCAGGGCATTACGCTTGATTGTGTGAATAGAAATTAAACCACCAGAATGAACAGTCCTACCTTTATCATTTGACTGAGTGGTAATTTCCGTTCCGACATGGGACTAAACTACTCAGATATCACTGCCAAGAGCAACACAGCTTTAGGCTGAATACATATCAGCTCAAGTTTATTATTTAGTGTTTAATTTTCCAAATTGTTTTGATAGTTGCAATTATTGGCAGATTTTTTTTTAATCCTCTGACTCCTTTATCCCATCTTTCCAGTGTAAAGCCTGAGATTCAAGGCTTGTACTGTTAAAACAGTAGATTCTTCATCTGAGGGCACACACGCTAATCAAAGGCATCACCGAGTTCAAGAGAGCCTGGGGCAGAGAGGTTTTCCTAGTCTGCCGCGTTTCCAAAGCACATATCAACTGACTATTGATCTATGGCTCTATTGAACACAATCACATTAAAGAGTAATAGCCTTGTACTGAATGCTGCAGGCAAACACAGCAATAAATACCTAATGCTTTTTTCCCCTCTCTGTTTCTCCCTCATACATGCAAAGTGGAAAAAAAAAAATCCCTTCCCTTTTTCTTGTGACACATCAATTATACGGTCCTATAGATACTATACTTAAAAGCACATATGAGGACTATTCTAGATTCAGTGCAAGTTTAGCTGCCAGTCTACCCTATATTGAAATCCTCCTGCTGATGATATTAAGTTCTTTTCTGGCTCAGGAAGCCCTTCAGCCTGACCTGCTAAAGCTGATCCAAAAGTCTGCCTCTCGTGTCTGGGTTGTGAATATTCTGGTAATGACGCTGTCCCTTGAAGGGATCATGTTTGGTTTTATAACTTGATTTGTTCTGTCACGAGGGTTTTTTCATACTGCCTCCAGGGAAATTTCATCAGGAGCATTCAGATGTCCCATTGACAGAGCAGCCCCAGTACGCCCTGTGCTGTGGATCAGCAGAATTGAAGGAAGAGGACTTGAACAGAGTAGTGAACAATACTGCCAGCATTTTTCATGCTACTGTCATGGATTTACCAGGGCAATGTGGATGAAAGCAATACAAAATGAAAAAAAGTTGTTCTAAGTATTTTATGAATAGGTGTCCGGCACAAGCTGGATGTCAGAGACTGTTTCACACAAGCTGGAAGACAGACCTGTATTTGCTAGAAAATAGTCCAAATACCACCATGCTTTCTGAACGTTGAGCCATCAGCCAACAAGCCAGTTCCACATATGAATAGATAAAACTGTGAGAAAGTTAATTTCCTGGGCATGGAAGTTAGTATTTTTAAACTGCTCTAAGGTAGGATCACTAGAACTTGCTACCTTTGAACATCCTGTAGCCTGGAACAATGAAATTTGGTATATTAGAAGTAGTAAGGAGTATTTTCACTGTATAACTTTAGGAATGCCTACTCCAGGGGTCTCCTATATGCAAAGAGGATGATACTTGTCCTTTCAACAGGCCACTGCGGCTACACATAATGCTATTTCTTGTATCCCACTTGATCCTCACCGGCTTCACTAACTGTATAGAGATCCTAAATTGTCTCCTTCATGTAGGTAGCATCCTAAATTGTGTGCCTCCAGTTTGGGTGTTGCCAATATCTTCCCAAGTAGTTAGGCAGGCTATTGTCTCTTTCTTGACAAAACTGTGTATTTCCAGTGATCAGACCTCAATCTGTGTTGATTTTTGCACTACTCTAATAACTTCAGAAGAAAATTACTACTTTATTTGAATTGGCCAAACACAATGTACTGGTAGCGCCAGAAAGGTGGTGCACTGAACTGCAGCGAATTCACAGAACACCAAATAAATGCCTCACCACACTGTCCAAGAAGGAACACTATTTACTTGCCCTGCTAATAATTTCTCTCCTCGTCACATGCTGTTGTCCTAAACAAGATGCTCAACTAAGTGGAACTTTACACCAGTCCAAGGCAAACATCATGGGATCTGTAATGATCTTAGAGGACATAAATGATAAGAAAATGAAATTTTAAAATTAAAAGACATAAAGGTAAGGAGTGATTTTAACCATGCTAGATAATACTACTATTGGAAAAATCTTTAGTGAATTTGATCTCTCAATCTGCATCTGTGTATTTTATCATTATAACAGGTAGTTACAGTGCACAAGGAGTTTAATTCTTTCCTTATCAGTGTCATGATTGCATTGAAGAAGGTATCTTTAGTTAAAGGTGAAGCAAATTATCTTGCTAATTTTGACGAGTTTTTAAAAGCCTTCGTAAGGTACACTTACTGACAGTGGAACTCAATGAAACTTCCACTGTTTTTAAAGACTACCTAAAAGCTTTCAATGAAAAGTGTGATGTAAATGTTAATGGTCATACTATGTCACTTATGTGCTCAACAATGCCATGACCCTTTTCTCTTTTCAAAAGACTGTGACAGAAATGAGCCATTTACTGGACTTTGTGACAATTTGAATGCATACACAAGCAAGTACATCAAAAAGGCATTTTGCAGCTCCATACAAATCTGCTGATTGCTGTATTGGTAAGATTTAGTTTCTGGTCTAACTTGTTTAATTACTTGGTTCAGACCCTCTGAAGTGAAAAATGGTAGGGTTTAGACTGCTCTTAGGGTTCACTGATGTTTATTCTCTGGGGTTACTTCACACAATTGTGATTACTTCATACTTACATTACTTCACACATTTCTGAGGGAAGTTCTACAGTGGAAAAGCTAAATAAAAAAACATTTCTATTATTAAACTTCCACTACTCAGTTAAATAATCACGCTCAATAACATCTACCTTATTCTCACAACTGATGATTCCCTAAATTAAAGATTTCCTGTTGCAGTATTTCACTAGGAAGAGATGTTCAGTTTAGAAAAAAGGAAAAGCAAAACTGGAAGTAAAATCTGTGTTTCAAATATTCTTGGGAGATTGGATCAAAGTAAATAGTTTTAACTGTTGCATGGTAATATTCTAACCAGTGCTACCAGCATCTTGCACAGTCTCAGGGTAAAGACAAATTCTGTTACCATATCCATTTTCCTCACATACCTGAATGTGTTTTCCACAATCATTAGCCAAAGTTAAAAGAAAAAAGGATGGATATAAAAATAAATCCTGATCTATCAAATGGAGCTTTCCTACAGCAAAGAAAGAAAGGTCTACAATAGTATATTCTTTATGTCAAGCTGTAGTTGCTAATCAATCAAAAAGACTTGTCAAATTAATTGTCAGTCTCAGTACGGATAATGCATTAATACCATCCTTAAACAGGCTTTTTTTTTTTTTTTTACACAAGAAAGAATGAAAGCACCAATCTATTGGCAGATGCTTTCCTATAAATCTGTCAAAGCTGTGCATGAGTTATGTATATTAATTGCCTATACAACTACAGGTAGTGGTGGGTAAGATATCTGGTTGACTGAAGCAGCAACAAATGTCATTACAGTGCTAATTATTGATTTATTTTGCTTCAGTCATGGTTGTTATCATCTCCCTTTCTTAATTTTTTTCTGTAAAGAGAGAAACTTTAGAAGTATAAGAATTTCATTGGTTTCTTCCAATAAATGTGTATTTCAATGTAATTGATTGCTAAATGCGCTAGGTCAAGTTATTGATCAGAATAATATTTATTTTTAAATTTTGCGTACGCAATTTAAGTCAAAGTGTTAAAAAATATTGCCCCACACAAGTTTTAGAAGCAGCAAAGTTTCAAATCTAATCCTTCTACACTTGAACTCCTCAAGTTAGTACAGCTCCATGCAGGCCATTAGTGAGGTTAGATTGAAGGATGCAGGCATAAGACTCTAATATAGAGTCTTTGGGGAAGAGCTTATATTTCTAGCAAATTTACAGGAAGCATCATGACCCAGGCCCTCATCTTGACTGATCTTCAGCTACAAGTTTTAGTTTTCCTTGTTTGTTAGAAAAGTTCACTTACGTATGCCCAAGTGCAATGCAGCTAATATTGGTTAACCTTTTCAATTATTTAATAATTCATGTTTACACTATTTCTTCATTATTCTTCACATTCATATTGAAAGGTCATCTATGCTGTACAAATTTCATGTCGAATTAAGCTGACCTTGTTTTTCCTAGAGAGAATGAATAGCAACTGATTGATTAGTACTTTCCTTCAACACCTTAAGCTCTGCTGGCCTTGGCAATAATTTTCTGTGATATGACTATCATCACTAATGTATTCAGCCACATTTACAGGTTCTAATGGGAGAGGAGTGCAAGCTTCCCGGAATTACCAGCCACCCTTAATGTATAAGACAATACTAAATTTTTTTCAAGTAGACGCAAGAGAAATGGTTAGAAATAGGAAACTTAGGAATGTCTTGTTTAAGCCTCTTTTAAAAGATACAGAAAGTTTATATGCTTATCAGATTATCGGGTTCTGCATCACTGCAATTTCAGGAATGCCATTTTTATTTTAACTTTCATGGAAATCTGAGATTCCTTAGGCATCCAACGCAGGTGTTACTGGAGAGATAAGCTTGGCTCTGCCCAACAGGTCTGCATATCTGGTGTTTCACTGCCCCTGGTGACCTGCTAAATCACATATAGATTTCAGCTCTGCTTATCACAAAGGAGTGAGATGGATTCAGGAGATTTTTCTGACAGAAACAGTAAAATCATTTCTTACCTTTCACAGCTATGAGGGGTACAGGGAACAGAATGGAGAGCAAATACTTCTCACAAGCAAAGAGGCAGAAAGCCCCAGTGGCTAATTAGACAGTGCTGTGAGGCCATAACCTATAATCTTACCTCAGATCCTTATCACCCAGCAACTAACTCTAATATTCATAACTGAATATAAGACAAGGTAATACTTCTAGGTGGCAAAATTATTTTCACCAAACACT
>VWZL01004423.1:42460-104093 GCA_013396915.1 Stercorarius parasiticus
ACGGAAGGAAGGAAGGAAGGAAGGAAGGAAGGAAGGAAGGAAGGAAAGGAAGGAAAGGAAGAAAGAAGACAAAAGAAAGAAATTGTGATCTTTCAATTTCTATCACCTCCAAAGTTTTAACAAACAGAAGCATGCTTTTTCCAGGAATGCATGAACATTTTCTTCATAATGATGGGACAGTCTGTTTACACAGTCTGCTACTTGCTATGCAAAAATATAGTAAGTTTCCTTAGCAACAAGCATTTCCTTGTCAAAGACTTGCTCTCCCAGAATATATCCATTATGGATTATTTATCCCATTATCTTTATGTAAGACAGTGTTAACAAAAAACATTCATTACTGCTCAGTCCCTATATTTGCATATTGTTTTTTAGCTCTTGAATATGTGAACAATAACGCACTTAATGGAGGCTAGTGTAAGCTTTTATTACTGCAGTTAAGCTAGCATGTCTAAATAGAAATGAAAAATGCTAAAAATCTCTTTAAAGTACTAACGAATCTTATCCAGAACTTGTATTGAAACTATATTTTTTTGCTAGTGACCCCATAAAATAATGGATTCAATTAGTATCCTGTTATTCCTCCTAGCCATCTGAAAGCATTTCACATTATTACTTTATCTGAAAGAGTTATTTATTTCACATTGGAAATAAACAGTGGTTTTACATTGCTAGCAATAACTAATAGGTGTTGATGCTCAGCCAAATTATTTTATGGACTTGAAAATTAAATATATTAATTCACTGTCTATGCTTTTTCCACTATGAGGGAAGCCCCATTAGTAAATCCCTAAAGAGAACAAAACAGATGTCTGGCAAGAAACCTCGAAAGCCTGTCTGAGGAGGTGTTCAGGGAAAGCAGGCTGGATTTCCCTTCGCAGATAGTCCCCTTGTGACTGGGGTGTGATGTGGGTCCTGCTCCCTTGCCTGCTGACTAGCTGTTTGCACCTCTGCACAAATATGACAAGAGCTGCGTGGTGCGACTGCACATCTCTCTGTGCTTGTGCTTTACGGACTCATCCTGCACCCACGCAACAGTTATAGCACTTCCAGAAGCTGCTAATTGAGTTTATAGCCCTGAGGAACTATAAACTATAGTTTGCTGTGGCTTAATCTTCAGATTGCACTATATACATACCATGATAAAAGATTTTTAGGTGTTATTGGAATGGTTAAAAAAATGTAGTGATTTTACAGATGGGGAAAATAAATTCCATGTTTCCCTGGTATAGGAGCTTAAAAGTGGTTAGTAAAATCTTCAGAAATATTAAAATTTTCAACAACTACACTATTTGCTTTGGGACAAAATACATGTTTGGGACATACCTGAGCTGAAAGAGAATTTTTGAGGGAGTTGCTGCTGAAAACTACAAATATATCTGTTTTGAATTCATAACTAAAGAATTTCCTAGCAATAAATACTTAAATAGAAAATTTCTGCCGTGCAGCATTTTCTGGATAAAGAAAGAAAATCAGTAGGTATATAGCACATTCCTTCTGTGAATGCAAAGCAAATTCTATTTAAAGGTTGAGTCATTTGGTCTCCCTTCTCTATCAGAAAATTTGCTAGAGCACAAAATTCAATATTTGCAATAAGAGAAAATCCTCTTTTGAAATGGTCTTCTTTTCATTTCTTTTTGTTTTTTTCTTTCCAATCTGACAAGATTCTGTTTTAAAGCAACTGGAAAACAATCATTTTGCAGGGAAGAAAGAATCTGGGGCCATCCAGGAGGGCGCAGCAGGGACAGGCAGCCCCAGGGGAGCTGAGGGTGCACCATGGCAGCAGGAGCAGCATCCTCACTGGCAGGGGGCAGCAAGGCGAGCAGGGCAGGCAGGGTGGCCATAGCCAGGACCAGCCAAGAAGCCAGGTGGCCGGAAAAGTCCATGGCAATGAGGCAGCTCATGCCAAGAAGTCGTGTCCAAGGAAGGATTGGGATCAGAGATGTGTGTGGGCATGGCTGCCCCATATCTCAGGAGAGGAACCAGTGCTTGAACCTTGGTACAGCTCCTCAAGAAGATGGACCTGTCCCTGCTCCTCACACTTCTTCATCACACCATAGCCATGCTCCCAGAAGCTAATAAACCCAAGGTCTCACAGCTGCCCCATGTCAAACCTGTCCTTAAGCGATGGCTGTGCCTCAGCTGAAACACTGGTCTTGAACAGGGGCATTAAAGGGGGTCATATACAATCAAGAATAAAACCAAAAAGGTAGTTTGAAATCAAATAATTAGGCAGTTTGGTTCTGTAGTCATCTTATCAGAATGTCTGTTTGTTGGCATGAGTTATTTCCCCCAGTTTTTAAGAAACTAAAAAGGACTCGATATCAGCCAGCTCTAAACAAGGAGTGAGAAGAGTCATAAATTTGAAGGATTTACTTGACTGTCTTCTTTTGTTCAGAGCACCTGCTTTTCACGAGAAAACATAATTCTAGATGATGGAAAGTAAAAGTAAAATATAATTTATTAAGGGAAGGAATATATTTGTTCACTAAAATCTCCAGCTTTTTGAAACAATTCTGCAAGGAATTTACATGACAAAGGCAAATACATCTGGTAACTGTTTCACATTTCAGACAGATGTAAGAGGCAAAGAATCAACTCCTGCCTTGTACAAAGTGGGGAAGGTTAAGGAAAACCGCAGCAAAAAATCACTACTGCCCAGTCAGAAGTGTGAGATGTTTATAGCTCATAGACAGCCCTAAAGAGGAGTTATCTGTTTCTTCATCAAATCTTCAGGGGAAAAGCACTTCTGAAAGCAGCCTGCTTTTCTACTTCAATAAAAGCATCTATCCCACCAGGAGTTATAACTACATCCATGTCCACAGCTTGCGAAGGGCCCGTTACTGCTGCACCCAAGTTTCTAGAAGGACTGAATGCATTTATATGTGCACTGTTCACACAGGAAAACCCATAACAACCAGAGTCCTGATGATAAATATCTCATACAAAGGTGTCAGACAAAAAGATTTGCTGCACAGTTTGCCATGAAGACTGTCCTGTGACCACCATCATGCTTGCATGCTAATCACTGTCTCTGCATTATAGAATATGTGTGAAATACACAGGTATGAACATACAGCAATAGTGTTCATTTGGGGACCTCCGAGCAATTGCTAGGGGATTTACAAACCCCTTAAAATAATTTCTGTGTGCTGAATGCTGTGTAATACCAATGAATTTACACTTCTTAATCTCACTTTGTTGACAGTAGTTCATATCCACAAACTACGGACTGAAAAACACTAGGTAGGAAATTCTCACTCTCTTCACATTTAATATGTAGCGTTATTTACAAATTCATAGTAGGCAATGTGGTTATGCAAGTCTTTGCAATTCGGATCATAACAAACTCTTCAGATCACCCTCATTCAAGTAAAGCAGCTCATGCATCTGCTGCAGAGCATGCTCTACTTCTAACAGCCAGCAGACTGGACTCAGACCTGAGCTTCTGCACCCTCCAGGATCAACAGACAATGACTTTCAAGGCAATACTTTAACCACTCCATAACACAGAAAATTGAATTCTGTTTTGCTTGTTGGCCCATCCCTACTAAACAGATTTCCTTTTGTTTGTTGTTAGTCCACAAAGGGAAAGTTTTCAGGTTGCCACCGGAGCCTTGAGTGTTTGTAGCAACTTCACTGAGGTGGTCATCAAGCACAAAGGAAGAAATGCAAACCACTCTGTTATGTGTTGTAATGCAAGTCTTGCTTGTGTANTTTCATGGAAATCTGAGATTCCTTAGGCATCCAACGCAGGTGTTACTGGAGAGATAAGCTTGGCTCTGCCCAACAGGTCTGCATATCTGGTGTTTCACTGCCCCTGGTGACCTGCTAAATCACATATAGATTTCAGCTCTGCTTATCACAAAGGAGTGAGATGGATTCAGGAGATTTTTCTGACAGAAACAGTAAAATCATTTCTTACCTTTCACAGCTATGAGGGGTACAGGGAACAGAATGGAGAGCAAATACTTCTCACAAGCAAAGAGGCAGAAAGCCCCAGTGGCTAATTAGACAGTGCTGTGAGGCCATAACCTATAATCTTACCTCAGATCCTTATCACCCAGCAACTAACTCTAATATTCATAACTGAATATAAGACAAGGTAATACTTCTAGGTGGCAAAATTATTTTCACCAAACACTGTCTGTTTGGAAAGCATGTAGTTGATTTAATTTATTCCAACACTGGTGATTGTACTATCTGGCCATTTTGTAAAGCATTATATACCAATGCCTTAATGTCTTCTTTCTTCTAAGAGATAAAGGGAAATCAGCTCCCTTGTGGTTTGCTTCTCAAAATAAGACTTGAAATTAGAAGGGCACTTTTTACATTTCCAAAGCCCTTTCATAATTATTTAGTCAGGTTTAGTAATACATAGCATTAAAAAATACTGAATTTTCTGATTCCACTGTATATTGTTTAGAATACACACCCATACGGACTAAGTATGTACTCTTAAACTGGTTAAATTCACAGAATATTTGTTAGATGTACAAACACCCTCCCTCCTCCGATACTTCTTTGGATATATGCAATCATGAGTCTCAGTAAGATAGTTGAAACTTCTTGTATCATGAGGTACCTGGCAAAAAGAAATAAAGCTTATTCCCTTAATTAAAGTGACTTGGAGGCTGCAACACATGTTTCTCCAGTGCACTGAAGACACAGTCTGAGGCATTCTCAGTGTTGGTGTTTTTGCGGTTTTGGTTGGGTTTTTTTTTGTNTGTACGAGTCAAATCTCTATGACAAAAAAGAAATAAAACAACAGTCTCAAAAATATTCCAGTTGAAATGAATAAAAGATGAGAAAAACAATTATTGAAGGAAAACATTTATGTATGATTCTCTCTCTTAAGCTTTTCAGAATGATGTTTCAAATTAACTGCTGACAGAGGCATCTAAACTTGTGACATCTGAAGAAGAACGAAATATAATAGGGAATTCAGATATGCCACAAAAGATTAAGTTCTGTGTCTTAAATTCACATGCCTGTAATCTTATTAGATTCCACTGTGGCTAGGTAGCCACTACTATTTCTATTCTATCAACATAAGTTAACAAAAGTGTATCTAGGAAAATTTACCTGCAAGCAATACTGACTTCAGATCCTGCTTTGAAGCTCATAAATGTGAGCTGAAATGCCTGGTCTATTGCACTGGTGAGATCTATTACAACTGGCAGCAAGGTTAGTAGCTATTAATCATGATAAAGATTTGAAAAGCATAAACCTGGGAAACTTTTTCTTTAATATAGGTTTGTATCTCCTTCTAGATAAGGACAACCCTTGAATTAAGAAAGTCTGAACTTCCTTCAGTACCAAGTATAAAACAGTCAAGCAATTTTTTAATGTAGCAGTTCATAATGAAATACTATACACATTTGGGACCAAGACCCATGGAAAGGATGTTGAGGGGGCTGTAAACCTGTCCATAGAGGGGAATAAGAAGGTACAAAAAGTGTAAGATGCAGGCAAAAGGGGTTTTTTTCCATTCTCTTGATTCTTGCCATGAAGCATAGACCTGTATCCAGCTGCAGACGAGTGTTGTCATGGACAATGCTCAACACACTTATACAGCATGGTGTATAATAATAATCCTGGCATTTGTAGTAACTGAAAATTCAGAATCTAAATTACAGAAAAAATATTTCCAAGACTGTGCAAAGATGTGGCATTTTCTTTAATCCTAATATTAATATCAAGATTAAATATTAATAATATTTATTATAGTGATATAAAATATCATCAATATTATTAATTCCTAATATTTACCTACTTCACCTGCAAAAGTTGGAATACTTAAAAAAACAGGCATTCAATAAACTGTTACTCAAGGTTTCTACATAATTTCAAATTAGATGGCTCTCATACAAAATCCCCAAATCAATCTTTGATAAGTTTACAATGACAGCACAGATTTTTGTTTGGTTTGGGGGGAGTGGGCTTATTATTTTTCAAGTTTATATGTTCATTTTGGCAAATGATGTTTTCAAACAGCCTTCGTGACTAATTAAACTTCAGCTAATGCTTTGCAAAGTACCCTAGGAAAATGAAATACCCAAGACCCATTAAATACTCAAACCCAAATAAAGAACATAGTCCTCACTCTTATTGTGGCAAATGAAGTACAATAAGAGTGAATGAGCTTCGCCCTTCATCTATGGAAATCAACAATAATGTTTGAAAAGATCAGGACATGTTGGTGTCTGACAGTCAGTGAAAAAGGAGATTAGTAATGGGCTGTTCCTGTTGCAAATTTTCTCCTTCTTCTTGTGAATTATAAGAAAAAAACAACCTGTAAAAGAGGTGAAAAAATATGTTAAAGTTAAATTGAAGTGTAACTAATATTTAAGGCAGGGTGGTTTCAAAGACAGAGAACATTTTCAAAAATATGTATTTTGTTTTATTTGTTAATTGCTGAATTAAGTACTTTGATAATTCGGATGTCAGAGAAGAATCATTACAGTGAAAGCAAAAGCACAAGAGTGCATAAACATCAAACTCATCAAACAGCACATACAATTAGGTCATCCAAAAGGATGGAAAACTAATTAAAAATAAAGAAGATACACAGGAAAAAAAAAAAAGGAAACATTTTAAGGAGCTTTATGGAAATGACAACAAAACCTGTTCATATCCCTCAAAAGATATACTTTGCATTGTCCCATGTATCATACAAATCTCAGAGCAATTCACTGGCTTGATGTTACTAAAATTAATATTTTTTGTCATGCATGAAGGCTCTGCAGCTAGTGCAGCAGTAACGCCTTGGTGGAGTTTGAAAGGGGTCCCAGATTCAGCCTTGGTATGTCAGAAGCCTCAGCCCCTTCCAAATGGCAGAGGGACAAAATGGCCATCCAAGCCTTGGTCTGCAATGGTCCCTCGGGCTGGGGCTGGAGGGGACAGCAGCCTCACATCCCTGTGGAGATGTGTTCTGGTCAATGAGATAAGGCAGGAGTGAGCCAACTGCACTGCGTCAGTGTTAGGAGCCAAAGATTAACTGGGTATTTGCATGAACAAGCGTCTGAACCTCAGACTGCAGAAAAGGAGGCACAGCGAGAGCCTGCACTCAACCAAGCAATGGATGCAGACTCCCAAGATGCCAGGGGCTGGAAACCTGGGATGAACAGCAACAGAAGGAAAGTTTCTTCTCTGCCTGCAGATCTGCATCTGTGGCACAGCTGGAGTGTCTTGAGAGCAGGTGAGGAGGAACAAACCCTGTTGGGATGGTGTCAGACCCAGCAGAGCCAGAACCAAATCTCAGCACTGCCTGCAATCAAGGAATGATGGCAGCTGGATACGCCCTCCTGCAGGAGTCAGAAGCACCCACCTGCCAAAAACAGTTGGTGTCTTTGAGGTTTACCGCACACTAGATGATCAAACCCAGGACACCGGGGAAAGACTTCATCAGATGATGTGGACTTTGAACGTTTTGCCCCAGTGACAGGGTCTCTGTGCCAGGGCTGGCAGCAGAGGTCCCAATGGAAAGCACAGTGACCATGCCAAGTAGCCTGGCACCCCTTGAAAAGTCTGCCCTGCGGCTGCTGGTAGTGGGAGGGGATGGGGGGATACCAAGCTGGAAAGCAGGCTGAGCAGTCAGGACTTGGGGTAGGTGAGACATGGCAAGTGTGTGCAGAGGGGCAGAGCCTGAGTCTCACAGAATCACAGAATGGTAGGAGCTGGAAGGGACCCCTGAAGATCATCTAGTCCAACTCCTGCCAAAGCAGGTTCACTTACAGCAGGGTAGACAGGAATACATCCAGGCGGGTTTTGAATATCTCCACAGAAGGAGACTCCACTATCTCTCTGAGCAGCCTGTTCCACTGCTCTGTCACCCTCCAAGCAAAGAAGTTTTTCCTCATGTTGAGATGGAATTTCCTGTGTTCCAGCTTGTGCTCATTGCCCCTTGTCCAGTCTCATTGGGAGCCCAGACGTGGTGAGGTGGCTTGCAGCACTGGAGTGCTGCAGTGGATGAAGGCAGACTTTGCAACAAGGGCAGGTGGAAAAGCAAAGAGGAGATGCTGTGCCCTCAGCAGAAGAGTGGTGTCGTGGCACAGGGCTTTGCCTTGGCAGTGTGGGAGATCCAGATGGTAGGTAACGGCCGCAACACAGAGGAGTGTCCAGCATGCCTAGACTGAGAAGCATCTGCTACAGACCACCCACTGATAGCAATCCTGATGACTGCAGGTCCTTTAACCTGAGCCCAGTCTGAGGGCAGCTGGAAGGCCAACTTGCATGTGGCTCCAGAAATCTAGCAGATTTCTAGAGGGTGCTGAAGGCACTGTTTGGACACCAGGGATCAACAAGCAAGTGAAGCGAGAGGCTCTGCTGGGCAGACCGCTCGTGGCCAAGGAAGGGGAATCTCATTTCTGTAGCAAAGGTGAAGGCAACCATGGCTGCATGACCACGAGATGGAAAAATTTTTAATTATGTCCCATTTTTCCCCAGTAATTAAGAGTTTCTGTTACTTGAAAATAAATAAAATCAAGTAAAATTCCCAGAGCTGAGGATGTTTTGCCCGTGACAGCATGATATGAAATCTTCCTTTACTTGCACTTGTATGATTGTGCTTTTCAGGTTCTCCTCTCTCATTTTCCTCAGCTTGCCATCACTGTCTTGTGCAAATGTTTGATCATTTCAACACAAGCAGTCTTTAAAAAAATCAGTAGTTTATGTTGTCTTTGTGAACATATTTACTTTTTTTCCAGTTTGCAACAGGAATGTCTTATTAAGATTTTTGGAAGCAAGAATCCCACTGTTGTATGACTTGAAAATAGACACATATTTGGTGCTAGAACACTAACTAATATCTAACTCTGATTTAGGCACAGGAAGTTTTAAAATTTTCAGAAGATTGCTAGTCAGTGATGTACATCCATTATCTCTATTACAGCCAGTGAGTTGGAAGCACCCTTTTGGAGAAGGTGGCTTGCTGGTGGATATTTGTCAGTTTGAATATGACTGATGCTATCAGGATGTTAATCTTATTACTTGACAGAGTTTTGATAGAAAGCAATATATCTTCAGGCAACAATTTTATTTGCACAAAACAAGCTTTTTTTTTTCTGTACAAAAATACAATGTGTACATTTCAAACATTGAGACTTCCCAGAAATGTTACCGGAATAGAATGACAAATACAAGGACATGTATCAGTTGTCAGAAGGAATACAAGTGATTTGTGTTGCATCTGCAACTCTCGGGAGCTTTGGGAGTGATAGAAAGACCAACTGTACTAAGTGCTGCTAAAACACGTCCCAGCAACACATCTTGCTCCTGAGCTCCTTGCAGCCCAAGTAGATAAGACAAGACAAGAAAATATTTTTGTAGCTATTTTACAGATGGCAATTAAAACTCAGATATTTAAGGTCCTTAGGTAAGCTTTTTATCTGTTACAGGGCTTAAGAGACTTAGATCCATTCTGATTTCAAAGGACTCCAATGCGAATTGTAAAACTCACTGCAACTTAATTGTGATATCACACATCTTCCAGAATTGACAGATCAGAGAGCTTGTCAGAGAGTTTAAATTCAGTATTTGAAAATGAAGAGAGATATTTTATTTTAATATTTTTATATTAAGTTTATTTTTTTCTAGTTCATCCATTACAGTTTATATATATAATAATAGTAATAAAAACTTCATTTTTAAGTGTTTGAGAAAACGTTTGGAAGTCATGTTTCAGTCTGAGCTCTATCTGTATGGATTTGTAAAGGCAAATCATACAATATTCAGCATATTTTTCCTGCTTATCTGTACAAAGGACTGTATTTCTAAAGTGCTTTCAAATGGCAATACCGAGCTGAAGTTTATTTATATGCCACTGGAAATCTGCTTTTGATGTAGCCAAAATCTGACAGTAAATCTGTAAGGGAATCAGAAACTGAAGCCTGAGTTCCATTTCAGTGAAGCAGCAGCATCAGAGCTGCATAATGGGCTAATGAGAAGTACTCTGTAAATAATGTTATTGTCTCTCATATTAATACTAATGTAAAGCAAAAAAAGATAATAAACAATCCTAGGTTAGAGGTATCCACTTCCTAAAGGAACTTTTATCTTCTAGCACCTGTTGGGTTTAAGTTCCTTTAAGTCAGAGGTCATGCTCTAGACAATAGTTTTTACCTATTCTGCTCTTGATTCCATCTGTGTCTTCACTTTCACACTTTGTTGGGAAAAGAGCTAAAGAATTCTTTTCCGCATTGTATAAATAGAGCACTTACTTTTATTTGCCTTAAACCAGCTGCTTAAGAAACTACTGTATTTCTGATATGTGTTGTAAATCAACACAAGTTACTGATAGTTTTTAATGATTTCTTCCCAGTTAAATTGTTAACGGTGATGTTCAAACATGCCTCCATTAGATTTTTTTCTCTTAACAGAAAAATAAAGAAAGGTAATGGGCATTGTAAAAAAGAAACTAATAGTTACCATGGGATGTCTTTTTCTCTTGTTTTCTTTATGATTTTCAACCTCTGCCCCAGGGAAATTGTATTATGAAGATGAAAAATACAGAAGTATGCTATCTTCTCAATGATATACTACAAAAAACTCTGACAGATTTTGTAACAAACAGAGCAGAATATCTCTGCGTGCCTGTGCAGAGAATATAAAGATTTGAGAAGCTCTGTGCAGTTACGGAATGATTAAGAACACCATTTTAATAATATTTTTAAAGTGTCTTCCTGTTTCTGGTGCTGCTGCTCTCATTACTTACCTATCACTAATGATCTCAACATTATTTAGTCATTCTACTTTGCTCTGGAAAATGCCTTTTTTTCCAGTGCTGGCTAAATACTTGAAAAAAACAAGTGTTTAGGTAAAAGATATGTTCTTTCCTGCATTCTGTATTTCTTCTCTTTTCAGAATTACTTATTATTAAGGAAAAAAGAACATAGTCTCTTGAGCACACTAAACAACCTATAACTTTGGAAAAAGTTACACGAAGAAGAAAAACGGTATTGTTTTCGTTCTTGTGTTGCTAGTTTAACAAGTTTAAGTTAACAAGACAATATTCACATGTTAGGAGCAAGTCATGCTAATGATAGGGTATGTTTCTTTAGCAGTACAATGAATTTATATCTTTTGGAGATAAGTGTAAACTTGGAAATCAAAATGTGCCACTAAAAGCACATGACACCCACAGAGAATATAGTTCAATTGACTTAAGGAGAAAGAAAAAGCAAGGGCACTCCATCTCGCACTTTGTGCTAAAGCTACTTTCAATCTTTTTTATAGTTGTGAATAACAGTGAAGACAAGGACTTCTGAACATCAATTTTTTTTACTTACAAATGTTTGCAAAGAGCTACCTTCTCAAGAACCCACACCTTCAAAGACTTGTGGGTGTAGCATGCTTTGACACATGACTCAGCAGCTGCACAAACTCCTTCAACTAAGATCCCAGACTCACACAAGCTGACAGCTCCGTCTTTTCATGATTTATGACTGCCCTCTCAGTATATCCATTTCAGTTTCAAAGCACAGGGTTTTGAATTGTTTTCTCAAGGACAAATTCATAATGGTCATCTATGAATCCAAACAACATCAACAAAAAGTCAACAACAGAGAGTCACTACAAGCGGATGTGTCTGCTTGGTGAACAGGAGAGGGAAAAAATGACCTGTGATAACTAAGAAGTCTCCATTGCAGTGTCAGTCACCAGTGGAGGATGCTAATACATTGTTTTAAAATGAGATGCTCAGAATAAGACGGAAAGGAACAGGTCAAAGTGGGAATTCCTGGGGATCTGCTGCTATCCCAGGACAGTGGTGTCCCATTCCCATCTCCTCCTGAGAGAGAGCGTAGAGGGCAAAGGAGAGAAGAGAGATGGCTCAACATATCGAAACGAAGATTTGCTCAAGACCCGTCTTTGTAGAAATATAACGGGACAGAGACAAGGATTCACAATCCCATTTAAAATCAGCCAAGGGATACAGTCTTCACTCCAGCAGAATATTAATTATCCAACAGTCTGTTACAAGACTCAGCTGGTGTAGATTTGCTGGGTGGTGATATGAACTGTTACTTCATTTCACTCCTTTTCTGGTTAAAGTTTTTTTTTTTTCCTTCTTAAAATGACAAAAAATTTTTGTGAATAGCACATTAGAATAAAATTTGTACCTCGGGGATGTTAAAGTCTAAATTTAACACTGATGTGTAGTCAGTCTGCTACTGGGAATCCTCCTTTTGGCTTCAGGATTAAATCCACATTAATTACACTGAAATGAATAACTGCTTCTAGAATTGCACCAGTGGAAGATTTTGCTCCAATCTTTGTCATATTTTGACTGAAAAAGCACAGTCCTGAATGTAAATGTTAAGTATTAATATTGAATTTAAATATACATGAAGGGAACCGCATCCACATGTTCGTATTATGAGTCTAATTTAAGATTTCATTTTAGTAGAGTAAGCCACAAAGAGTGGGTCTGTTTCGCTGTACCATTAATCTCAAAATGCTAGTAGTTGAATTTAAATGCCTGCATTAAATTTGCAGGCTCACTTTCTATTTTTTGTCTTTCGATGCAATTGGATCTTTTCCCTGTGTTGCAAATGCCAAAACCTATTTACATTGCATAACAGGATATAACCTTACATTCATGTGATATCTATATCAATTTTCATCAGACATTCCCAAAGAAATATCTTCCAGCATTGAAGTGGAGAGATTTAAAGCTGTCAAGACAAGAGAAAGAAATGAATAAACATCTCAGTTCTGTATCATTAAAGTGAATGGAAAATCTGAATTTGACATCAAGAGAGGGCTCAACAGTGGCTCTCAAGGGAATCACACAGAACCCAGGTCACATGGATAGGCAGAAAGGAAACCAACTGTAGACAACTAAGTTGGAATTTAAAAGCATGAGGAAGTAAGGCAAAGGTTTCTGATGCTTACTTTCTGAGATAGTAGAAAAAAGCAGGTTTGATAGAAAAATAAAATAGTTGCTTAGGTTAGCTGTTATAGGTAGAATAATCAAGTTTTGGGGGACAAAAATCTTGTCACCCAGGCTGCTAAAACCACCCAAATTCTCTCTGTCCGCAAGATTGTCCAGTTTTGCATTCCATCTTTGAGTTGGTCTGATAAAGCTATCCACTCTTCCTTGTCTCTCCTATTTCCTCAGCCCATCCAGCCTTCAGGATCTGATATATTGAGAGATGGGGACGGAAACAAAAAGGAAGACCAAAAGAAAGGGCATGAAAAGTTAATACGCTGGGTCTGATGCAATATCAACTACTGTAGCATGAACTTCACTGCTGACTAGGATTGTCATAATTGATTCATAGAAAAGAAAAGAAGACGGAATGTGAAAATAGAGAATTGAGGAAAAAAATACCCTCCTTACAAGGCATGATAGAAGAAAAGGCTGTGGAACACAAAAATAGTAAGTATGTTTTGACTACTAGCTGCCAGTAAAAAATAACCTGCCTATATTGTCAGATAGGTGATTTATTTTCTTTACGTATTTCTATAAAATATTCATTTTTCCCATGCTAGCACAGTATCTGCAAGTTCTAGTTTATTGAAAATCCTACCAGTAAAAAATGGCAGTAATGAATCTTTAACAACTGTTTTCTCTCTGATCAACCAGAGTTTACCAGGCAGCAAAATTATATAAAAAATGCAAGTAAGAAATAAAAATCAATTAAGCAAACAGATCTAAATCGAGCATCTTAACCTCTTGTTCTCAGCAATAAAATTGATCAATGGTCCAAGTTTATGCTTTTAAATGGTAATTTTATTTGCTCAGTCTGGTTTGGGGTTTTTTTTGACTCATATCTTCTTTTCAGCAGCTCATCGGTTTGTAGACAGCTAAGCAAAGGGGAAACATGTTTACAAACAGCTTCTCCTGGGTCCTGGTTTGTGTCATATTTCTTATGCATGGAAGACATGGGAGAGAGCTTGGGGGGAAAAAAACAAAGAGAGAAAACGCACCTTTCAAACCTGGCTCTCTCTTCAGCAGGGACTCAGACTGAATCTCTGCAGACGTGCTGACTATGATCTTTTTCTCTATTCTCCACTGCTGGAGAAAAACTACCCTATACCTGAGAGGAGTTAGGTTTAGGAAGGGCTGCTCTCTGGTGCAGTTTCTGTTATTTTAAGGAAACACACCACAAAGGCATAGTGCATGCCTTCCATGGTACATGAGAGAAATAAACACTCCAGAAATATCAGCACTGCTTATCTGGACATTAGTATTTTGCCAGAGCAATTAAGAGTGTTCAGTATCTTGGTTTCAGAAACACTTGGCTGCTCCAAAAGCCCATAACCCCACCCCAGAGCAAAGCAGCTGCTCAGCTCAGCGAACATGAGGGAGAGAAGGACTTTTAAGTTCATTCAGTTGCCTTCTCAGGTAGATGGCACAACACCAAAGATGTCTAGGTTCATCCAGCTGAGGAGACAGCATCCTCTAGTACATGGGTAAAGGAGGAATCATCTTAAAACTGGTACTGACACCAAATACAACATGTCTTTGAGTAATAAACTGAGAACAGATGCAACTCGTAGCAACATCACACTGACTCCCAATAACTTGGCCAGACTGCTCTAGTCAAGGAGCAGAGAAGTATGTCAAGAAAGTATGTTGCTGTTTCTGTTGCAACTTTATTATTTAATTCAAAAAACAGACACCAGAATCCTTTTGATTTTGAAAACTAAGACTGCTGGTATAATCTTGCCCAGTTGGAAGACCACAGTAGAAAATATGAGCTTTTGATGCATTGAAAGTGAAAGCTGCCTGACATAATAAAACTATCCACAGCTTTAGGCATGGTTATCAGTGAAGACAGTAGAGTTTCCACTGAATATTATCTCCAGGTCACGAAATCAATTAATTGGTAATAATTGAAAAATATGCAAATCCTTATGCAAATTGTTCCACCACTGCATTTGAACATCTTTGCTAGAGCATTGACATATCCAAATCACCTCTTACTACAAGAAGAGAAGAATTTCATTTAAAACTTGAAGACTCATGTGTAACCTGACTGACTGCAATAAACTAGACTTTCTACAAGGCCCTTATGTCCTTGCAAAAAACCTGTAGTTATGGAATATTTTATCATAACAAGTAATATCTATTTAAGTCAACATCCTGCACAAGCTGAGCACTGCAACAATATTCCGATTATACTGGGACCTACTAGATTGGATATTAGGTCTTGTGGAAAAAAGATAGGGGGAGGGGTAAAGTTTAAAATGTAGTTAAAATGCTGCTTTACTGTACAAAGTATGACTTTTATACCTAACTCCAAACCCCTCCACCATTCTTTTTCTATGAAAAACTATACTTCTGAAAACCTTGTTAACATTTATATTTTATGCTTTTCAGCCCATGAACACAAAGAAAATACTATATTTGCAATATCTAGTAACTAGTAAATGGTTTATTTATGTCAGGAAGATACAATTCCTTTTGCTCTTTGTTTACCATGTTAATATTGATTTTCGATTACCTTCTCAGCTGAGCACCAAAATTGTTTTTCCTGATTGACTCTATTCACCTAGTAGATGCTGAGGAATATTTTTAGCATCTTAGATTGCTAACATCAAACCAAACTCAGCAAGAGAGAACCAGGTAGTCTCAGTTCTCTAGGACTACAATTTACTTATTTTCTCTAATTGCAAAATATACTTGAATTACTATTTTCTTACTGATCTGTAAAGGTACAGTGTTATTATGGTCCTGGGTAACGTGCTCATGATCCTTTGGCATCTTGGTCCAGGAGATGCTGCCTGATCAGAGGCTCAGACAAGATGACCTGTAGGGGTCCCTTCCAACCTCAACCATTCTGTGATTATTATACCATGTATCCTACTAATTTTGTTTGCTTGTACCTTTCAAATAAACAAGCTTCAGGTCACTTTCACTGGTAAATTCCTTCCAACAGGCATAGTGTTTTAAAAGGGTACGCAAACACAGCAGACAGATGCATTTTACCATAGCCTTGTGTTGCTTGGTTTGTGTTTACATATGCTTCACATGTTCTTTAAAGTCCTAGTCTACATTCAGACATGCTCACTGCAAAGTATACTTTTAATCAGTTTGTTAGAGTGGAGCCACATTCTGTGTTTAGGTCTTGTATGTGTTAGTATTCTGATGGCTATCAAAGTAAAACTCACCAAACAGCTTAAGTCCAATGTTTTAGCTCAGTTATTTATTATTATTATTACAATATTTTTATCTTCTGTTCATCTCAAGACACTTTACTGAAGCTGAATAGAAAGCAAGAGATAAAAATGTAGTATTTTAACATATTTTGGAAAAATACGCAACCTCCATCCACACTGAAATATTTCAGCCTTAATCTACTAAGGCATCATAGCCTTTTCTGTTGGCTCACCATGGAATTCAGAAGGTACAATATACAGTGTGGTCATAGCTTATTGAAAATACAAAAATCATGATACACTGTGGTCTTTAACTACACTAAAGCAAAAACCCCACATATCCGAGTATAAGTGCTGTAGCTGGATTTATTTTTTTCAATTAAAATATTAATCTTTCTGAGGAAAAGAAACAAGAGGCAATGACAAGCTTTCTTTCAAAACATTTTTTCTCCTCTCTCCATCTACCCCTCATTCCTCTCTCCCTCTTTCCTTCCCTCCCTCTCTCTCTCCTTCTCCTTCCTTCCTTTTTTCCTTCCTTCCTCCCTGCCTTCCTCCCTCTTTCCCTATTTGTCAGTCATGCATGTCAACATAAAATCATGCAATATATATTTGATTTAACGCAACATAATGCATTAAGTTTCTCTCACGACAAAGCAACATAAAAATTAAATCTCAGGCTAAGTTCAAATATTGCCTTGCCTTCTTTTTTCTCTAAGTAAGGCTGGTGCTCCTGACGGATTTCTGTCTGAACAGGAATTCTGCAAAGTGAAGTATCTCATTATCCACGCAGCAGGTATGCTGTAACCAGTGGTAGCACCAACTTCTTCATATCGACCTGCTTGCAGTTTCATCTCCCTGCAGTGACACTTTCAGTTCAGAATCTATGATTGAGTAAAACAAATATAAACAATAATAAAAATTTTTCCAAAGCTAGACCACTCTGAAAAACTTCAGTTGTGTTTTTAAACTATTTTATGTATAGCCTTCTAACAAAACAGCTTCATTCTTTTTACATGAACAACGTTGAGTGCAGTCATTAGATAGGCACTCAATGTACAATTAAAGAATTTCTACATTAGAACAACTAAGGGTACAAAGACCTTATAAGCTGTTGTCAGCACAGCTTCTCCAAGACAGTAGGGTACTTAAAGCAAGTTGCCCAGCAATTACATTTAAAAAACCATGAAGTCCAATTTAAATATAAAAGCATTTACAATATATAACAATATTCTGAAAATGTATATCTACCAGGATGCATTATTTTAAATGCCATGAACAGTGGCGTTAAGAACATAATTTTATGGTATTATTAATGAAAACTACCAAGGTCATAGAAATGGCTGGTTTGCTATAGTTCTGCACATCTAACCTGTCCCCGTAACAAGCACAGGAAATAGGAAATATTCCTCTTGACAAACTATACAGCTCATTCTCTTTTCTGACTACATGCCTTTGTTCGCATGCTGAGCTAATTGGCATGACTCTGTTGAAGTCAATCCATCGGTATTACCTACATATTACCATATTTATTCCTAGATATATTTCACATATATATTTCCATTAATTATTAGTGATGATTAAACAATACTTTCACATTTATGTTAACAAGATATTATTATGGTTATCACTTCTATCTTTATTACTGCGTATTATCATCCATGTATGCTATATTTATCATCTTAATATTAATATGCCATATTAGCATTATTCATATACACTGTTTATGTTTATGTTAGAAAATCACTCTCTAGGTTATACATAATACACTGATTTAGGCACTGCAGCTGCTGTCTCCCCTCCCCTTGCAGAGCAGCAGCCAGCTCCTGCCGGTCCCTGACACGTATCCCCACCACCAGTGTCAGAGCTGACCAGCCTGTTTTTCTCACTAGAAGCACAAATATCTGCCAAATTGCCTCAAAAGGGGAAGGAATTTTCAGCTGAGTAGCTAATGCATGCCAACACAAAGTGCATCATAGATTTCTGATCTTTCCCTTTGTCACTCAAATGATGTCGGACACATTTGAAACCAGTTATATCAGGAGTATAATTGCCCCGCTAACCCAATTAAGAAAAAATCAAACAATAGGGAAATCACTTGCAGCTTCCATTGGCTTACTAAGCTATACCTATGTGGTGTGTGTTAAGAAACACACCCAATGAAATAAGAGATGGGATTCATGATTGATTTAAGCAGATTAAAAATCATTACATCAAATATCATTAATCTCTGGTAAACAAAAAAAAAAAAAAAGTGAAAGAGCAGGTCCTAGAACATGATAGGAAGAACCGGGTGTCAAAAGTTACTTCTGTTTTCGTAATTAAATTTCATGTGTTTTTAAAATGTTTCAAATAAACATGAAACATTGCAGATTTTTTATTGTTCTTGCTAAATTTCCAAGCAGTTTTTTGCAAATTCACAGCTTAACAAGTGAAAAAAACCTGCTTATTATCTCTTTTTGAACCTATTTTTAGCTATTTTACTTATTTTTATCTATTTTTTCCTATTTTACCTATTTTTAATGTTTTTATTCTTTGTCGCCCCGGAAGACTTGCTTTGTTTATTCTTTTTAGCAAAAGCAGGATTTTCCACTATGGCCTAAAGAATGTCCCTGGCCTAAAGCTGTTTACATTTTCCCTAACACAAAGCAGAACTTCACCACTTTGATGTACATCAAGATGGTTTGCTCTGCCCTTCCACTCGCACAAAGGGGAATATTTGCGAACAGAAAACAAATCAGTTTGCTTAAGTGTCTTTCATTAAAGCTATGACTAGGCAATTAGATGGGCATCCTACTTTTATGCATATCATCTAAAGAAAAACCATGCAAGATTTTTTTAATTGTTTGGGTTATTTTGTTGGATTATTTTTTTTCCACAAGTTATTAACACTTTAAATAAAGACCATGTCTACAAGGTGCAGCATCACAATCAAAATGTGAAAGAATTTTGTCTATTAACATCAGAAGTGGAATTAGAAATGTTCCCTGCATTTTCACCTGTGACCTGCAAGAAGCTTATTACGGACTGACAATCGTGTATCATTTCTGTCATGCTGAGTTTGCTTTAACTGATGAAAAAATCAGCGTAGCCCCAAGTACTTATAACTTAAAGTGGGGAGTAAAAGGTAACGAACCATGAGGGAGTAACAGCTGCCAGCAGCCAGCGCATCTCTAAGTTTTCTGGGCGTTGTGGCATTGGTCAAAGGTACTCTCAGACATACCGAAATTCAGGTGTTGATTCCCAACAGAAGCTCCATCTATTTAAAAAATACTCCATTACTGCAGTGGGAGAAATAGTGTTAGGTTTTAGGAGCGTGTTTTGGAAATCTCTAGAGAAAGGTTAGACAGAGACTGCAATGAGGAAACACACAAAGTCTGTACATATGAACAGCAACTAACACAAGAGTCTACTGGAGCAGCCAGAGGTCTGCGGCTGGTTGGTAGGACTTGGTTTTACTCTGTGGCGCAACATCGATCCCCTGGAGCCTCCTCCTGCCTGTGCTCTCGGGCAGAGGAAGGACACCTGATGTAAATCAGTGGTGTGCTTCATCTCAGAGGAAAGCTGTTAGCCAGGAGCAGGACTTGCTCCCAGGCCAGGGAGGAGCCAGAGGGATGTTGTCAGGGTATGGTGGGTGAGTTTGCCTGAGATCCCTCCTGCACCAGGCACCCACTCAGCACTTGCTGGCAGCAACTGTAAGACCATCATTCCCTTCCTCTTCCAAGCCTTTACTGCAGGCAAGTGGCTCGAACTGGAATTAGACAGTCAGCATAAGCAGCTACTGCTAGTGCCTTAGCTCTTCCTCCCCGTGAAGCAACTCTTGTTCTCTGCCTTATAGCAAGGCACTCACCAAAAGCAATGGCAAAAAAATTTAAAAAGTTGCAGGGATTTCTTTATAGTGTTCATTGTGGCTGTTTAATATCAGTAGCCAAGATTAACACGCTGCTGTTCCTCTGCAGACATTGTTCTGACGGACGACACCCCAGGGGCTTTAAACAAAGCAGGATGACGACTGGCTGAGACCATGCCAGCATGTTCCTCTGACTCAGAACTGGCTGATGAAAGCAAGGAATATGAAGATCCAGTGGGACTAAAATCCTATAAAAAGATCCATAGCTATAAAAAGTCTTTAATAAATTTTAGTTTACCATTATGCTCATTGTTTCTGAGGCTAAAGAGAAGTGGCTTTTACTCAAGATAAGAAACATGAAAAACAGTGGGAAAATAAGCTATATGTTTTGTATGTTTTTTGTTAGCACATTCATGTTCAGGTTGCACGATTGCATCCTAGAGGGCAGTAGATATCTTACTGAAATGCAGTGAATTTGAGCTGGATCCCATATGGTTTTACACTGAAGAGGTCTTAGGCATAAACATGCAGGAACTTTTCTCCCTACATGGGCAAATGTACAAGGAACTCCCTGCCTGTATATTAGAAAGAGAGCTGATGAAACCACTGACAGCATCAGGATAATAGAAAAATGTCTAAAACCAACCAAACAAGAAGTCTTAATAGTTGGGAAGTATTCAAGGTTTAAGTTGAGAACTTAACAGATTGGGAGCATAGACTCTGTTCTGTCTTCTATTGGCTCCGTTGGGGATATTGAAATTAAAATCATGACAATTAGGCAAGCCACTCCACTTGGCTTTTTTTGACGCTTTAGCCCCTTACCCCGTTTTGCGTCTGGAGCAAGCACTAACAGTGAATGTGGGTGTGCGAAGCATCAGACACGGTGAGATCCAGGACTCGGCTTTGACCCCTGTGTCCTGGCAGCAGCAACCCCAGCACCTACCCAGCAGCATGCACCAAACGTGGCAGCCTCGGTGCAGAGTTACAGGCCATCAGCCCTCGCCCTTTTGTGACAGCCTTTGTGCTACTGTCTGTATGTTCGTGTAATCCGAATGCTGTTGGGAAGATCGGGTACTTTCAGTCCCATTTAACAATCATCAAGAAGTAAAAGCGAAGACAAATGCACCGGGTCTAGAAGCTTCGAAGTGAGACTTAAGTAAGTTGCCAAAGATCACTTACAATCTGGCTAGCTACATAACAACAAATGACATGAGCTTAGAGGAAAAATTAGTTCTAGGTTTTGAGCAAAATACACAATATCAACACCATGTTGGTCACCAGAGTATGGCAATACCATCTATCAAATCGGTGTAGGAGATATTCTTCAGCCCTCAACCACCAGGTTATTTTTTTTCTACTTACAATTGTTTCCAGTCATGTGTGAGTTTCTTCTGCTCCAAGCAAAAGCAACTTCATGTTGTTACCACCCAAGCTACTCCATATTCCGTATCTTTAACTCTGTTCCATGAGGTACCAGAGTTTTGCCAGACAGCTGGCAAAAACTGAAAAATCAGTCAGCAAACAGTGAAATGTGAAGGTATGATAGTTATATTGCATTTCTTTGGTCTAGACTGCCTCTCCCAGAGACCACAGGGGAGGATCTTTCAGGAATTTCACTGACCACTGGGGAGTCCTGCTGGTGGGCTAGTAACAGGCCATGTAGAGACACATTGGTTTGGAAATACATCACCAAAAAAAGCCTTGCTAGATACAGTAAACAAAACTCCATAAGACAGTATTGTACAAAGCCTCTGAGTTTTGCCTCTGAGGTGCATTGTAGACAGCTGTTTCTACTCAAAGGACAGGCTTATACATACACAGGTGTGCTGTCAGTCATGAGGCTACATTACAGTGACGGTTCCCTTAAAGAAACCACATTTTCAACATTTTATTCTTAGCCTAGTACAGCACCCATCACTCCCTCAAATGACTCCATCAGTCATTATCACTTAAACAAACAATCCTCGAGTGCTTGTGGAGGTGATGTTGCTGGCAGTGAGGTTGCAAATGTTACAGTTTCCCATGTATAAGGGTCTCAATCTGCATCATGCATGGGATTCACAAGAGCTTAAATAAGACAAAAACCAAAGGTCTAGTCTTGACCTCACTATAGTTCTTCCCATAAGTGGCAAAGTTAAGATCCTGCCTCCGATCTATCTGTCAGCTGAATCTGCAAACCTATACATGTGTACAACACTGAATTTAAATTCATGCCATTTTTAAGTACAAAGGGGTTGAAACTTATCCAAGTCACAGAAGCACAAACCTTTTCTTCTCAATATGTTTTTCTCCCAGAGGAAAGTCACTCTCTATTGTAGAATATTTTAACTCTGGGAAGTGAAACGAGAAAAGAACAACTTATGGGAGTGTCCTGTTTCATCAAAAAATGCATAACGGAGTTAATAACTTCAGGCAGTAAATATTTTTCCCATCTCAAAATACAGTCAAAACAAATTGAACTGTTAATTGAAACGCTTGTCTGAGTCAATGCTTTACAATGTATTTTAATTAACATGTTCCTCCTGTTTTGTTATTGTTTGGGCTGATCTATGGATTTATGGTTCATATCACAGACGAATTTCTCTGATGTGCCCTGTGCTAGCATGACTGCCTGCAAATCTGCATTTCAAACATTTTTCGAGGTTAGTAATTAAGTCAGTCAGGAAGGGAGATGTGAGGGACCAGAGCTCACTGAAGCATAATTCATCACATGACTCTCAAGCTGTTTTCAACCAGAAAAGGGTTCAGCCCAGAGCTTGGAGTCAGGCTGTAGTGCTGAAGTGGTGCTGCACAGAAGCAATACAGCAAATGTGTTTCAAACTTGCTATTTGAAGCAAAATATAGGGTTTTTTGCTATTAAGTGGGGAGCTGCCCCCTTTTGTCAAATAGCCATGCTATGATTCATGTGCCCAGTCCATTTATCCCGGATGATTTGGTTAGACTGCTGCTCTTTCACATCTTGGCATGTCATTAAGAAACCACTCTCCTCTTCCAGCTATGACAGATAAAGCCAGAAAGCGTTGTTACTGCTATCTGTTCTTTTTACTTTCTACCTGGGAGGCACTACTGAACAGGAAACGAGGCAAAATAGATCGCAGAGTGGGTAAGCTATATACTACAGTGAGATGCACAGAATTAACTGATTAAGACAAGAAGCCAGGCGGGTGCTAAAAAGATGGAGAAGCACGGATGCTGTCTGATCAGTGCAAAACAGGCCCTGGTGCCTCATCCACCGAGCTCCACCAGGCCCACAGGCTGGCTGCTGGCAAGCTGTCATTGTGTCATGCTGAAGAGCGCTTGGCTCACGTTCCCCAAATGCATGGACTTGTCTCTCTCTCCAAAACAAGAGCAGACGTTTGTGCACTTTCCATGTTGATAGACTGCTATGAATTCCCAAATGGATCCTCGAGATGTCAATTGACTGTGGCATCTGAAGCTGGGAAGTAGCTGGTTATTCTAGGGAGACCTTCATTTCTTACCATCTTGATTTATCTGTACTTCTGTTTCCATGAATAATGGATTTATCTATAGCAATTTCAAATCCCACTAAACCCTGAGATTAATTTTCTGTGTAACACTGTATGATCATTGTCGCTTTCTAAAAAAATAAAAGGAGTGGGGGAAAGAAAGAAAAGGCTTAAGGACACTATAGAGCTCACCACATTTCCCCAGGCTTATCCCCATCAATATTGCAATAGGATTAGCAGGATTTGCAGAATTATGATCATAATATTCACCAAGAACAAAGCAATATATTGCTACCGTCCTTGTCAGAAAAACAGCAAGAAACTCAGGCCCCCAAAGAAAACATGGGCTTGAAAGGCTGTGTATTTGAAGTTTTATGAAGAATAGCTTTCTTATGTTCTCTTTCCACTCAGTGGGCTTGGAGAGATGGTGGAAGCAAAGACAGTTAAAGTAGCCTACGTATCCATTTTCCTTGTACAAGACAGGAAAAATCTGTTTTTCAGAGAGCTGGGGTCTGAGGCTGTGCTGCTCTCTCATGGAGACTGACTTCTGACTTCGCTGACTTCTTTAGCCTCAAAAAACCTTCTCTCTTGCCAGGGTTCCTCATGCTACCGAAATTTTTTTTATGCTGCATTGAAATAACTGTCAAGTCACTTCACCCTGCTGCAATGAGATAAACTGACTCAACAGGATCAGAGCTACACAGACACACTGAGCAAAGAAGGCACCAGTTCCTTTGTCTTCTTTCAATGCAGTAAGTCCTGTGATACCTCATGTAACTTGTTATGTATTTTACTTTAAACGAGATTTCACTTTAAATATTCATGGCTCATGCGCTCTTTAATCTGACCCATAAACTCTATTGACATATTTCTGCTGGTAATCAATACCCTGAACCTGTGGGGATAAATTCAAAATGCATTATCCCATCATTATTAACTGTAAGTTTTGGAAGCTTGTTGTCCACCATAATGAAAATTATTTCCTAAAGATTGTGTAGGTCTTTTTCAGGTACATATTTGTGTGTTGCTAGTCATTTCTTAATACGGACACATAAATCTCCAAGGACTGTTGGCCTAAACCAAGCATGGAGGTTTTCACACACCAGTTTGCTGCCAGTCGGGTAGTGCTGACTGGCTGATGATGTTTTGTATAATAATTATGACCACAACTGTGGAAATCTTGCCTAAAAAGATTTGTAATTAAATGAACAATTACAGTGCCTGTTAGTGCACAAAAAAGAAAAAAAAAGTCTTATGACAAATACCATGGAGATCTTTATGTGCAACATGTATTTGTTTGGCATTACATTCTTACATAATTGCTTGTATATTTGTTTGTGCGGTCATACTGCCCTGAGTTGTTTTAGGTAGGACAAGTCCAACATTATCACCTGTCACTGTAAGTGAGAAGTGCTGAGGCTTGGAGCAGTCATTAATCCCTCTGGATTTTTGTTCCACCGTTTTTTACAGGTGCCTCAGGGAAAGCTTCATGTTAGTTTCTCCCTGTCTTTGGTCCTGAAGAGATGAGCTGTAAATCCTGGCTTTGTTCTACACCGCCAGGCTAATCTTTGGATGTATTAGGACCACACTACTTGAAGCTATGAAGAAAGGAATTAATACCTTGAATTTGACTGAGTAATCTAGGGAAAGTATAAAGATAGCAAACAATGGCTCTAGTAGGCTTGTAATAGCCTGTGTTGCTAGAAACCCATGCAGTAGAATTTTGTATGAGCTGATTTCCCAGGAGCTGATGGGTTTCCTTTTTAGATACAGTCCACTGCTATAATCAGAGTAACTGTGATAAACACATGTACAGCTTAGGAAAAATCATCCATAAATACAGGACAATTTCCATGCCAGTTGGAGGTGGTGGATAATATTCCATACAGTGATTGCTGTGCAGGACCTTAGATAAGCAAATATACCAGAGGCAATGAAGTGCCATTTTATGTGCTTATGTAAGTTTGTTTATTTATTGATGTAGATTTTATAGAAACTTATTTGCTTATCTAAACTCAAGTCTTCAGATCAGCTTTGCTCTGCTTATAAGTGCAACACCTGTCAAAGCATTTTGGAATCAGGGCCAGCGCTCAGCCCAGCTCTGTATTGCTTTCATTTATACCCTAGACATAGATTTCTTTAGTGTGGACCCATTCCCATGGGCCCTGAAATGAACAACTCTTCCATGACAGCAAATGTGAGCAGAACTGCATTTGTTATAAATGGCTGAGGTTTCTTGGGAGTCAAAGTTGATGTATGTGACAGCTTTAAGATTAAAGAATGTCAGATTCATTAAAAAGCTGCTTGAACAATTTTGCATATTTTACACGGCAAGATTAGGTATAACTTTGTTCTCCTTTTCATGACTCTTTAATCTTTGTTCACAAAGCAAAAGTAAATATTTTTCACATATACACTCCTAAAGAGGTGCAGCTCCAGGTAGATTTTACGGAAAAGATCAGATGTTTCTTCTGCTCCTAATATGACTTTTTCCTGAAGAAAAGTAAAAACAAAACAGTAGTAAAAGTGCATAAACTAATGTGCGTAAACCTTTGAAACTAAATGCTGAGCTGTGATGTTTTAGGGGGGAAGTTCCAACTTTAACCGTGTGTCTAATTCTACTCATTCTGACATTGATAACAAATTGACAAAAATTGGACTGACAATGAGTGCTTCTGAGATAATTTGTTCAACAAACCACTTTGATGTTGTTATTTCACTCTCTGATTGGTATGAATTATGCACCAGAAGGATCAGGTAATCTTAAACATAAAAATCACATAGTCTTATGACTTGAATGAAATTTATCTTATATTTAAGGGCAGCAGAAGATTACTGTCCCCTTTTCACCAACAATAAAAGCATTTCTCTGAGTAAACTGGGAAACTAGCAAAGTATACACTTTCCCATTTCCAGGTGAAAAATTTGTTTCTTCCCTGTATTTTTTGATAAGTTGGAAAGCAAAATATGATGTTCACTTCTGTTTGTGGAATATAGATGTGTACATTTGTATTCCAGCAGGAAATTCTAAACTGTGATTAATTCAACAGGGTATACTAAACAAATCACTGTCTGTGTAAAAAGAAAGTAAACAAAACAAATGGTGGTTTCCAAATAAATGCACATGTACAGAGGCCGTAGATGCCAGGTACGTGCGACTTTACACACCGGTGTGACAACTAATTCAATACACACACATTGCTACCACTTGCCCCACAGCTGCTGATATCCTAGATGCGATGGGGAGTGCAGCACTTCTGGACATCTGTCTCCATCCCTGAGGTCTCCTCCAGCACCTGGGAGATGGGGAGCACAGTCTGCGCTTGTCCTCTGGCCAGGGACACGATGTCCACAGCAGTTTTGGCGCTTTTAAATTACCTGTGGTTTTGAGGCAACTCTTTGCGTGCATTTCAGGTTCATCTTCAGAGAGTGGGTGCTGCCGGCGCTGGCGCTGGGCTGGGAGTTGGGCTCCCGGCTGTGTGACCCAGCTCATGCTCAGCAAGACAGCTCCTCATGAGCTAGGGAAGGGTTCGTTTTCTTCACACAATTACAGACCTGTGAAAACTGAGAGCTGAAAGAGAAACAGCAGTCAAATGCAATAATATCTTCTAAACCAGATCAGGACTTGCAGAAGAACAAAACTCCTGGGATTTTCTAATGTGTTATATCTTTTTCTGATTCAACAAAGGGAAAAATCCACAAGAGCAGGATGGCATTTATTCATTGCGCATAATAGGTGGCATTTCACATCCCTGTAATTCTGAAATTAAAACTTGTCTCACAGGTTAGTAAGTGCAAATATCTCTGGCAGATTTGTTTCTCCTGCATTTTCCTTTTCTCTTTGCTACTGTGACACTTTTATATCCAGTCGTATTTGTTATTGCAATCAGCTTTACATTGACCAAGGGATAACTGGCTGCAGCGGTATTATGGGCAAAGCTGAAGTTTGCCTTTAAACTCAGAGAAAAATCTCACACATCTAAGAAAAAATATAAGGTAGGATCACTTATTTTTTACTATTAATTTTTTATCAATCATACTTATAATTAGATGGAAGGCTTAGTTCAGATACTAGTGTGAAGTTGTACATGAAACCTTATTGACCAGGGGAAGAGAAAACCCGAATAAGCACATCCTCAAATGCAGGCAAGCTGGGGGAGAAGTGCTCCTGGATGCAGACATAGTCTCGGCACACTTCATATCCATTATATGCTGATTTTGATCACAGCATAAATGACATAAAAAATAAAAGGGGTAAACAGGAACATTACTTGAAACACCCACATACTTGCTCAACTGGCATCACCATTAGGAATCAGAAGTGAATTAGCTCACTTTTCCTGAGTTTCAGTACTCAAAGGGTACTTCCATGAAGGACTGCAGGCAGAAAAAAACGTAAAAGAAGATTTTTTTACCTTCTACCTTAATTCAAAGAGCAAAGGTCAACCTCTCAGAGTAGAAGGTACCACTCCACTGGGAGGCTAAGGAAACATGCCTGCTTTGCCAAAATGTGCTGCTCAAAGAGCCCACACCACTGCTCTTAGCCAGCCTTATAGACACTGCTCCAAAAACGTCCACATGAAGGGCAAAATTCAGGCGCATGTTCTTCTGAGATTCAGGTTACCTGTAGACCTCTGGACAACTATTAGGACTGGTGTTATTCAGCTACTAGTGTTTCAGTTTTCGTCTTTTCAGGACACTATAGTACTACAGGCATAGTTTGTATAAGTAGTATGAATGTAAATATATATTTATATTACATATAATACATAGAATAAACTTTTATTACTATTAATTATATATGTAATATGTAGTACTATAGTAATAATATCTCATGATTAGATAGACTTCATGCTAAGGCTTCAGTCAAAACATTATTCTGCATTATTGCCCCTTTCTGGGACACACTCATGAGAGACACACGTATTCATGCAGCTCATGAATGAGTTAATGAAGAACAAAAACTTAATACGTTTAAGTACTAATCATTTCAATAAAATGGCAGGAATACAATGTAAACCAAATACAATGTTCTCAGAAAATAATTTGGTGGGCTTTAAAAACCCTTAAGGAAGTCTAGGATCACAGTGAGCAGTTATGATAGTCACAGATAGTGACCTTGATTTATCCTCTGGGATAGAAAATGTGTCTATAAATTCACAGATGAGTTAGAAGTGTTACATGGAAGCTGCAACTCGAGGAGATTTTGAGGAATTGCTCTGATACGGTTGCATCTAGAAGGGGGCAGAACACATGGATTCCCAGCCGTAGTGAGGGGTTATGTTTTGATGAGAAAGCTTCCCTCCATTTACAATAAAATGCTTGGGAAGGGAGGTCTGAGTTTTTCCTGAGGCTTGGCATTTTCAAGCATCCCAGGTGCTAGGTTTGAATTAAGTCTACTTCCTGATGTGCCACGTCCCTGTTCTTTTCTAAGACATGAGTAAAATAAGTGTTTTAACATAAGAAACCATGGGTTTTTTTCCCATTTTCTTCTCTTCCCACCACTGTGATCAAAATCACCTGTAATTCATATCCAATGGATATTTCATCAGATTTTTAACAAAACTAAACCTTCTGTAAAAAATGCAGACCTTAAGTATTCCAGAAAGCCCTTTTCAAATCATATCACTTCTCAAAAATGAGATACAACCTCAAGTGAAAATCCTGCCACATAAGAAATTCTTGTAGCAAGTCGCAGTTTAATGAGTATGAATGTCAATATTACAGATGTATTCACAGCAGATTTTTAACTGTGATGGATATTACCAAAAAAACTCTCCTCCTTGTGAGAGAAGAGAAAGCGCAGGCTGAACATTTGCTTCAATTGCTGATATCTTGAAGCTATCAACAGGTTCGATTGATACGCATCTACCTTGCCCATTTGTTCATGACATTAAGAGCTATACCTAGGACTAAAGACACACAATGTCACAATGTTTAGAGTTGCATGGAAAATGCTGGAATTTTTTGTTGCGATACATTATCAGGAAAGATATTAAAATTAGTTTTAAAAAGTTATTGATTCAGAGCAATGACAGTACTATATTCATTCTCATGATACTCCCTGTCTCTTTACACCCACATTTTTGTGACTCCCAGTATGTGTTTTGAAAGAGCAACAAATATGGAACAGGGTACAAAATGACAACAGAAATGAAGTTTCTTCCCTAAATAATGATTTTATCCTTTAAATGGGAGTCCTGTCTGGCCATGGTTGTCTAAGGATATAATTAATATTTTTTTTTATTAGCGCAACTAGAGAGAAGAAAAAGCATCACATGTTTGAACACACAATTCTTTTCTATATCTCAGAAAGTCAAGATAGAACAAAGATTATCAGTTGCTGCGGAAGAAATGTGTCTTTCCCAGTGAAGAGATGAGCTTTAGATTTTCTGTACATATCAACATGTACAGTTAGTCTGTTTTAATGAATAAAAAATTCACAGGAAGTTTCAGAATAGTAAAAAGCTCTTCTTCAGTGATGTCTGGCTTATTTTTGAGGCAAGAAACCCAGAGGACCGTTGCAGTCTCTGATGACACTTTCCTCACATATGAAAGCTGGAAACATGAGGGATTAAAAGACAAGTTTTTTTTAAAAAATACTTTCAGAACTTGTGGAATACATCCTATTAATCTTTTTTCGCAAAGAAGAGAAGGAGAAAACACCAAGTGATTATTCCACTACCAGCATATACAAGGTTTTAAGCAAAGTCAGCATAGACTTCAGAGAGCAGATTGGCTACAACCTGGCCAGCTCTTTGCACCCAATGAACAGAGCTAAATCTTTCCCACTTAAGTGAAGAAAAAGTGAAATGAGTTATTTTTCTGATCTTGTTGGCAGAAATCAACATCATAACACCATGAGGTCAAGAAGAGACACTTTGTGGTGGTAGCCACCAATCTATTGCCCTGTGTAAGATCAGCATGTGCTTAAACTTCCAGGTACCAGAAAGTAGTGGGACAAGCAGTCCTGCAGGGGACACCCTATAACTGTCAGCCTCCCACCTTGATAATAAACTGCATAAGCATAACCAGAGATCACACTCCATTTAATCCCTTTTGCTGGTTGTCAGAGGCAGCAGCAAGAACCAGGCTCAATTTCCTTTAGAGTTAGTTTGTTTGAAATAAACCAGGTTACACCTTTTCCATGTTTCCTACCATAGGCCTTAAATTTAAAGAGCATTTTCTTATCCAATTCTGTAGAACCCATCTTTTGCAAACACTTGGGAGTGCAGAGATTTGGTATGCATGTTCTGTAGGATGGAAAAGGGGAAAATGGAGAAACCCTCTGCCCTTCCTCTGCAGGAATCCACATTATATATTTCAATCTAAGCACCACATTATATCTCAAGGCACCTCCCATAACAATCTTTTGTCCATTCTTGGTTGTCACAAGGATCACCTTTATATACTGAGACAGATATAAATTCCCAAAACAGCAAAATACAGAAGCTTGAGTGATGGACAAACTGTACAGTATGCTTAAATGAGGTTCATCAGTTTGGTTTTCTCCAAGGCAGACAACAAGCTGCTCATTCCCACATTTTTAGCACATGAAATAACACCGGTTTTTAGTTCAATCACCCAAAACAATTATTGCAGTCCTACTGTAGAATACTTGTTCTGAAGACTCCTGTTTGTATGACTCAGACAAACCAATTCTCAAAAAGTGCTTTACAGATGACAGCGCTGAGACTCTGTCCTGTTATGGTTTCAAAAGAGAGGTGGTTATCTTTGAATGTGATCTTACCGCATCCACCACCAGCGAAAGGGAAAGATGATAAAATAAGATAATTGAGTATTTAATCCTTGTCTGAGGCTGGTGTTCCTGTCCTGATGCTATGTCTCCTTCAGTAAAAATTGATGTCACTGTCCCACCTTTCTTAACTGCCAGCCCACGTAGGTGCTTTGTGACACAGATTTGTCTTCTGGTACCTGCAATTTCTCAGCACTCAGTTTTACTACTGACAGGAGCAGTATTTATGCACAAAAGTGATGTTAAGAGAACTTACTTGGGGTGATTATTGTTTGAGCCAGCACCTCCAGGTGGGGTCTCACCAGAGCAGAGTAGAGGGGTAGAATCACCTCCCGCAGGCTGCTGGCCATACTTCTTTTGATGCAGCCCATTACAGCCCTTCTGCTATAATGGACATCCTACCCCTGCTGATGAATACATGCTGCTGTTTAAGTCAAGATACTGAATTAAGCAAGTGGACTGACTTCCTGGTTCATGGCACAGATGGAGATTTATGTTCAGTTCTTGGAACAATTCCAATTGTATTCATTTTTAATCAGCCAAGAAATTAGGATTCTGCATAGGTATTGTCCTTTGTCAGTATTTAATCAATTTGACTCTGTTGTGTTTGTTGGTGCTTTCTGCAGCTCTTCAGATGCAAGGGAGACAATGACTATATTACAATGTAAATCAGACTCACTTTCGTCGAATATATATAGCAGCCATTTCCGATCCTGTCTTAGCATGTGGTGGTTGGATGCTGAGTACACCCACATTTCCCCTGTCCATGCCAATAGAAATAGGTCCATAGGGCATTATGCAATGTGGCACCAGTAGAGATTTTGGCATACAGAGCACTCAGCAAAAATCCCCAAAGGTCTCTTAAAAAATGGATAGTTCAGATCATGTTATTCACAAAATCACATCTAAGATAAAAATGAAATGGACATAAATTTCCTTATCCTATTAAGATTTTCAGCATTTCACATTTTCTTCTCTCCACATGGGATTAATAAAAAAAAAATTTAAAAAAGCAGAAAATCTTTGTAAATTTATAGCAAAAGAGAGTGACATTAGGGCTGCAGAATAGGTGCTTATTGGAAACTCAGCATTTGAGTCATTTCACTATTCCAACTTATTTTAATACTGTTTCCATGATGGAATTTGTATTTGCCTCTCTGTCAGCTGAATTCAGTATCTCCTCAATCTTTTTTTTCCAATATTAAGTTTAAAAGCCAGACCACCACATTCAAACTGCAGCCATGAATTTGATTTATATGACAATATAAGCATTATAGTATTTTTCTCTTCCCCTCCTAGGAGCATAATAAAATGTAGTTCCACACTGAAAATTGTCTTTGAACAAAATGGCCTGCTCTGACTCAAGTGATCCTTCCTGTGCACATGCAGATTCGTATCTGCCATCTTTGCTGACTGAAATAAATTATAAGCAACTCAGCAGCGCCAGCTCATGTACAGCAATATGAGCTGGATTCTGTCCTTGCTCAGGCATCACTTAGAGATTCAGCACCAAAGTGCCAATTACAGATTCTTTATTACTATCTCTGCAAAGGACAAACGAACCTGGCCTTACTTTCACATGGAAAATCGAGTTTGTGAATTTGCAGTTTTAGGAACAAAAATAAATTTTAAAAAGCAAGCAAAGTCATCTTTTTCACCTGCTGCTGACAAGACCTATTTATAAGTCAGAAAGAACATGATAAACCAGGACACAGTCATTCCTGTTTTATAATCTACTTTGGAACCGGACTGGATCAACGCTGAAGTGACAGATGAAAGCATGAAGGCAATAGCCACACACATGGTTTTCATTTTAATGGGGATCTAGACACTATATCACTTTGATAGATAGGGAGGTATTATCTTGAATTACAATTTTAAATATTCCAGATACTCCTATTTCACTTCAAGTGATGTACAGGTTGAAGTGCAATGCTGGTTTGGGGCCTATTTATTTATTTTGTTCAATTTTTGCATTGATACTCCTTCTACAAAATCCAAATCCTGCATGAGACTGCTCAAAGCAATACTGTGTTTGTAGACTGGATCAGAGTCAACTGATATTACATTAGCATAACTCCTTTGTCTTGCTCCATTAGATAGCCAGTGAAATGAACTGTGTGTTTGTTCAACTGAAGTTTTTATGTTATTTAGGGCTCCCTAGAGTATACATATTACTCTGCTACCAGAAGCAAAATGTCTTGCCTGCTGTCCAGTGACACAAAACTTAGTTATTTACTCTGATTTTACTGAAATATACCTACGTAACGTGGAGGGGGTTTTACCAGTTCTGGGCAGTTCACAATTTCTTGGTTAGAAAAAAAAAGCTGTATTTTAAAAAAATTCTTGGAGCAATTTCTTCCCCTAATTATACTAGAGATTCTCAATACCTCTTCACACCTTCTTTTACTAGAGACATTTGCTGGAAAATCTGAGCCTTGATTGGCAGCTAACACCATCATTAGCAGAACATCTCCATGGTAAATTTCATTTTTGACTCTACTTCTCTGAAACAAGCTATTAAGATTACCTTATGAAACAATGTTTGCTTGATCCCTGTGACATCTGAGAAGGGGGAAAGTACTACAACTTCATTGTTGTCCAGCTTTACTCTTTGTTTCCAGCACATTTCAAACCCATGCATTCAACACAGTTTTGCTAGCTACAGTGCAACTCAGAGTTGCAGGCAGTAACAAAGCGAATAATTGTCTATCACACAAAACATCTGGCAAATAAGTAGTTTAATGAATCAAAAAGACTACGTGGGTACTTGGTGTGACTGCTTAGTCTCCCTGTGCTGCCCTGAGGTTGGTGAGTCCCAGAAAGGCCTTAGTGTTATATCTTTCCTGTTCCTGATGTCAGTGACAAGCGTCCCTACTACTAAAGAAGTACAGAGGAAGGCAGCTGCACAGACAGACAGCTGTTGTTATCCTTTACAAAGCCTGAATTTCCCTTCCCATTTATCAATGTTGTTTAGGAACTTGACGCCTTAACTGGGCACTGAGGCACCACAACACCATCTATTTCTTCTCCTTTCCCAAGCCTTCTTAGCACTGTATTGTGCTACTTCACTTGTGCACTCCTTTCAGCTTCCATTACCCTGTTTTAATTTTCTGAAAGTCCTGTGGCAAAATTTAATTAGCTATATATACAGAGAAATAATTGTGCTGTAACACATTACTAAAATTATTGCTTGAGTTCTGCCATGAGCTTTTTTCATAGATACAGGATGATACAATTGAAACTGGAGAGGTTCTGTCTGTAGAAATACATAATTTCTGCTCTATTTTAATAGCCAGTATAGGATGAATACTCAAAAAAGTATAGACAGTAAATTCCACAGAGGGAGAATGTGCGAAACCCATTTGTCTTTAAGTGGTGGTACAAAAAATATATGTTGTATCACACTATGGCTCGTAATTCAATCTTCACCATAGACATTGCAGCCTTGTTGCTTCTGAACAACCAGAATAGTTGTCATTTTTGCAGTTACATTTAAATCTGTGTTTGACATGTTAGATATGACATTTATGGAGAAAGTGCACAGTAATTCTAGAGCCAATCTGCCAGCTGAAAATGAGGAGGTTCTTCTCCCTCTGTTCCCCTCCTCCTGCCACACGAACACCTTGCACTGGTTTTGGTACCCTTCAGATCCTTTGCTGATCTGAGTCAACTGATAAAACTCTCTCTAAACTAACCTAAAAAACCTCCAAAATTAGGGGACAAGCAGCTGTTCCACCTCAGTAAAAAATTAAATGAGAAGCTAGAAGGAGGGATAGAAAGAGAAGGAACCATGACACTGGAGCAAGGATAGGGAGAAGAGTAGGAAAGAGTAATGGGACCTTTTAGAAGTTGTAACTTGTAAGATGTGCTCAGGCATAGCATGTATATTCAACCTAAGTTAGCTCTTTGAATTACAGCCAGAGGTGACTAGCTTGTTTCAAAGCAAAGCAGCACACATTTTTTGAGCTATGTCTCCTTTAGTGAAGAAGCCTATGAGGCTCCTTTAAGGACCATATCAGCTACAGAAGGAAGATATTAATGAATCTCTTTATTTGCACATTAACATGTTTCTAGCTACCAACTGGCTGCAGCAAGGAGCACAGAGGTCAGGTGTTCAAATCAAGGGCAGACTGGCACTGACTCAAAATTGTTCATGCCTCTTGATTGGTAGCTGTGGTAATAAAATGTGAAGCTCATGCTCAAGGACAAAGTTCAAATCCGGACTTTGGGCTCAATACACACTGACAGTGTCAACCTTAGCAAAGAATGGGTATGAAGTAGATGGGTAGAGCTGTCTTCTCAGCATGCTGCAGAAAAGGAGTGGGCAAGTCTTGCACATTGTTCATTGCTCTTAGCAGAGAATTCCAGCGAACTGTGGTTGTTCCTCAGTATTTGCAAAAAAACCCTATCACTTTGTGGTGTATGGGTGCAGGCTGAACACCTTCAATTGTTAGACCCAGTTCTGAGGACTGAACATCCACAGGCAGTTTTAACAATTAAATCTATATGCTTCAGAACATATACATGAAGTGTCTTCTTGGCTGATCTCAGCTAGAAAGAAATCTTGAAAATATAAGGAAAATAAGGTAAAAAAGCCTTCAAAAAAATTACACGTAGTGCAGAGAATGTAATTTTAATGGATCCTTCATTTCTATCAGCTTCCAATAATTCCTGAAGGGGTATGAATGAAGGATGTGTGGGCAGAACAGTGAATGTGAAAAAAATGAATAGGGTTCAGTTACTCAATGGTTCTTTGTGCAAGAAAGTAGCCACTTCAAGTTAGGCCATTAAGTTAAAATGAAATGAAATTATTAATCTCCACTCAACAGATTATTCAGCTATGAAATTCTTTGCCAGGGGATGCTATGGTGCAGATGTTAAAGTGATTCAAAAGATAACTAGATAAATACAAAAAATTGCCTCAGGTATTATTGGACATAACGTACCATTTCTCGTTCAGGACAACTATAAGACTGAAATTCCTGGCAGGTGGGAGAATGCAGTCGGGGTGTGGAGTATTTTACTGTGTGTTGTCTTTCTTAATTTGTACTTCCCTAGGTATCTCCAACCGGTCATGTCAGAGATGCTGGACTAGACTGCACAGTGCTCTGAGCTGACATAAGACAGCCACTCTTGTACCTCAGGAGACCAACAGATGGGGTGGTTATCATAACATACCTAAGAAAATGTCATTTCTGTCCACGTATACTGAGATCAGAGGAAAAAAGACTGACTCTATAAAACAAAAGAGGAATAGTTAGGCTGTTTTGCTAAATCAGTGGTAACAAGGTAAGTGGAGATCAATTTAATTTTTAGGTTAGAATAAGGTGGGAACATCCTTGTTTATTTTGCACTTTTAAATGCTATGGTTCTGATGGCAATACTTGGAGATGAGAAATTAAGTATTTTCATTCAGTAGGGACTTTCTGTCTAGGTTTCTATGACATATTATCATATGAGGACGTGCAGTTCCTTCTGAACAGTAAAAATTGTGTTTATCATTAGGCATCAGATAATTGATATAGAATGCAGCAGCTTTTTACCTGTATGTGACTACTTGGTTTTAAGGAACTGAGTGGCCTGAGATACCATTTCTACACTATTTATCAAGTAAATATATCTTCATGGTACATGAAGCTTTCTGGTGGCAATAGAGCCCTGGTGATAAGAACGGTTACTCGCTTCACAGCAGTAGAAGCTACTGTGGATAAGTATTCATCATTTATGGTAATAAAAGCAGACATAGGAAATATTATCTTAAATGGTCAATAATGACAACATCCATATTTTCAGTTCTTTCAGTGCTTGTATTCAGACCTTATGTAAGTTAAGGAGAATTTTTTTCTTTATCTGGAGTTTATTGTTTTTAGGTCTTCAGGCACATTCAGTTAGTTCTAAACATACTTGAGCCCTTCCCCTTGCTGAAGAAAATTTTATATAATGGCTGTTCTGGTGCACAGTCAGCACTTTAAAATCTCCTAATTTCTTTTGTGTTCTCTGATTTTATTGCACACTGTCAGAATCTTTATGAACAGCCTGCTTTCTCTTAGGAACTGTATTTTTCAGTTTAAGTAGCATGGTATTAACAGCAAAACCATGGCCCCAAAAAACTTAGTGTCCCCAGGCACTACATTTCTTCATCCTGCCTACCTCCAGCTTCTCTACCTAAATTGAGCTACTACTGGAAGCCACAAAGAGAACACACATTTAATCAAATTCATTTTGCATTTTTAAATGGAAAGGGTAACCTGGGAGGAATACAGAGATACTGTCTGAGCATGCAGGGTTAAATTTAGGAAAGCCAAAGCCCAAATGGAATTGAATCTCACCAGAGATGTCAAAGACAACATGAAGGGCCTCTGTAAGTACATGGGAGACAAAAGGAAGACTAGGCAATATGTGACCCCAATGCTGAACAAGGCAGGCGACCAGGTTACGCAGGACATTAATATGGCTGAGGTATTGAATACTTTCTTTGATGGTGAAAATGAAAGACACACTGGATGAACAAATTCTCCAAAGAAGAAAACAGTCTGAAGCATTCACAAGGTCTCTGTGGCTTTTCTCTTTTCTTTTTTCTTTTCTTTTCTTTTCTTTTCTTTTCTTTTCTTTTCTTTTCTTTTCTTTTCTTTTCTTTTCTTTTCTTTTCTTTTCTTTTCTTTTCTTTTCTTTTCTTTTCTTTTCTTTTCTTTTCTTTTCTTTTCTTTTCTTTTCTTTTCTTTTCTTTTCTTTTCTTTTCTTTTCTTTTCTTTTCTTTTCTTTTCTTTTCTTTTCTTTTCTTTTCTTTTCTTTTCTTTTCTTTTCTTTTCTTTTCTTTTCTTTTCTTTTCTTTTCTTTTCTTTTCTTTTCTTTTCTTTTCTTTTCTTTTCTTTTCTTTTCTTTTCTTTTCTTTTCTTTTCTTTTCTTTTCTTTTCTTTTCTTTTCTTTTCTTTTCTTTTCTTTTCTTTTCTTTTCTTTTCTTTTCTTTTCTTTTCTTTTCTTTTCTTTTCTTTTCTTTTCTTTTCTTTTCTTTTCTTTTCNCTCTTCTCTTTTCTTCTCCTTTTCTTTTCTTTTCTTCTCTTCTCTTCTCTTCTCTTCTCTTCTCTTCTCTTCTCTTCTCTTCTCTTCTCTTCTCTTCTCTTCTCTTCTCTTCTCTTCTCTTCTCTTCTCTTCTCTTCTCTTCTCTTCTCTTCTCTTCTCTTCTCTTCTCTTCTCTTCTCTTCTCTTCTCTACTTTTCTCTTCTTTTCTTTTTTTCATAGAGCAGAGGAGGTCTCATTTTACTCTACAGTGCTAGCAGGTAGGAAATATCTTTGCAGAAAATACCGTGCTTTTGTAGAAAGACCATGTTTGTTAGCTGTTAATGTACTTTGCAAAGATATCTGAAAGCTTCCCTTTTTTAATCCTTCTGAGTTGAATTTGACATACCCTATTCAAATGGACAGAAAGTGCCAAAGAAGAAATAAAATAAGAACTAAACACATGGACTCCCAAAGAAGAGAAAAAGTTGTTGAGTTGCTATGGTTTCCTTTTTCTTTTCCCCGTTTTCTTCCTCTTTATCTGCAACATTCAAAACTTAAGCAAAGAGCTCTTCCCTTGAGCAAGAGAACATGAAGCTGCCCACTATCAAATGCTGAGAGATTTCAAAACTAAGCAGATTTTCATCCAATTCTTCAGAAAAAGTGTCAGTTCCAACACTTATCCAAGGAAAAGCAGACAGAAATTAATTTGATGCCAAGCTGTCTTTCTAACTGCTTTCCTGACAGCCTCTGTGGGAGTTTCATTTGTTCCTGACTTCAGGACAATATGGACAATCACTGTGGAACCATTTTTCCATTGCAGTCATTTTTTTTTATTACTTTTTTTTCCATTGCAGGCAAACATTCAAACTGACTGCAGAATGATACATTAAGTCCAATGCAAATATAGTCCTTCCTGCTTCCTTTTCCTGAGGAAAGCCCAGGCCCAAATCTCGTCTGTATTTGACTCAGAGCAGGGACTTCATGTGACTTCTTTGTTAGTCTTTCAGAGTATGGAGGTCTCTGGTGTATTGGCTTGTTTGCAAGGCTGTAAGAGGCCCCAGTAACATCATACCAGACGCATTATGAAATCTCACATTCCCACGCCATAAGAAAATAATTTATCCCTGTGTCAATGCTGTAAAAACTCTGAGGCAGGAAGATACTTCGGAACATGTTTTGTATGCTTCATGCAGCCAAGGTGGACTTTTAGATGGTGTATAAACACAGCCATCCTCAGAAATATGAGAATAATTTTTTTCTAGAGCTACAATAGCAATTCACAGATGCTACTGCGTTAGGCAGTGTACGTACACAGAGCCTAACAGAGTGCTCTTCCCCAAGAAGTTTTTATTAGAAGCACAAGGCAAAGGACAACAGTCTGCTAGAGGCAAAATCCTGTATCCTATACCTGTATGCATTTCAGCTTATACTATACTCAATTTCATCTTTCAATCTGATAGTGCAAGACTTATAAACTGGAGAAAGGAGTAGAAAAGTTTCTTGGAAAAGCACAGATACCAGTCCTATCGCCTGTAATGCTAATGTATCATGTGTAAAAAGAAGTGCAGATGTCAGTCCAGTCACCTACAGTGCTGACACATCATAGGTACTCTCTCTGTGCCCTAAACCCTTTTAGCTACATCCTCACCAGAAATGCTAAATAAGCCCTAGAAAAACACTTTGTTGACATTTGTGTGTCACCTGCTGCAACTGTATCCCAGTCTTTACGTAAGATCCAAATCTCAAATTTCAGGAATAAATGAGTTGTTTTCTTTTATAAGCTTGTTTATCAAACTTGAATATTCCTTTTTCCCCTCTGACTTAACACATTAAATTAATGTACAGCAGGCAGATTGTCTCCAAGGACGATTATTGAAATCTCAGGTTTCTAGGCTCTCAAAGACATTCAGCTCATGGTTTCTCCCAGCTACAAGCAAACACACCAGTCCTATTCTCACCATGATCAGCAGGACAGGTGCGACCTTAAATACACTTCTTGTGTCTCAAGACACAGCAGAAAGCTAGTTACCCTGAAATGTCCTGGCATGGCAAAGTTACACATTCATAGAGTTGAGCATTTCCCCGCAATGGACAGTAAGCCACAGCATCGCATTTTATCTACCATCAGTCTTTGCTCAGGGATTTTCTGTCAATGGGATGCTGAGAAAAGCTACCTCTCCTGATCTCATCTCACAAGTACCTTAACCTTTTGATTTTACTGTTTTGCTTGGTTGCTTTTCCTTCTTCATCTTGAAATAAAATGCCCTTTTTATGCCTTTTCTATGGTGTTCTCCCACAGGGCACACAATCAATCATAAACCTTTGATTAGTTTGTTTTTAAAAAGAACAATGCGATGTCAAGTTTGTTGCAGCAGTTTTCTCTGGAGGACACAAAATTTATTTTCATTCCATTTTGAAAGCTTAGTTGGCCATTTCTTGAAAAATTCCCCATAGAGTTTTGATGCATGTCACTGAATTCTCCTACTACTCGTTTACAGTAGTAGGTTGATTTCAGGAAAAAAAAAAATATTTTAAATACATTAAATTTTACTCGATTTGATGTGTACATCCCTCCATTTTATATGTGTAGCTACTTGTAAGCATAGAACCTACTGCTGTCTGGTTCATCTGTCAGCAGGCAAATATATCTAAAGTATCACATTCACATCTGAAGGGCATGTCATACATTTTAAGGGGATTTTTGTTTGGTTTTTTTGTTTGTTTGTTTTCTTTTAAGCTTGCTTGTTAAATGATGACTGGACACTAAGCAGGACAACAAACTAGTCTGTTCATCAGAGCAATTTGCTTCCTCAGTGCTTAGTTTTGCTTTCCTTTTCAATAGCTTCCAAAGTACAGTTGGATTATTTTTTTCCTGAATATCACCTGCTAATGGGAAGCAGAGCATTAACTTTTTTTTCCCTATTTTTTTAATTTTGTTTCTGTGCCAAGCAAAAACCCATCCTGCTGAAGAGGGGGAGTGAGAAAACAGCTTGGTGGGCTCCTGGTGGCCATCAAAGAACAACACACCAAATTAGTGCAAATAATTAACTTTTATTTACGTCCATATTTTTGGTAGAGCAACCTGAACAGACAGTATTATTATTATTATTACAGAGGTACATGTGCCAATACGCTCTGCATAGGCCATCTTCATGTCATGCCTAAGATTGGTAAGCACTCACTAAGGGTTCAGACTTCACTGCACTAGTTACATCTTGACGAGATTCAGAGTTGATTCAAGCTGACCTTGATTCAAGCTTGTTGGTGTTTTAGGACCCCACTTGGAGCTTCCCTCTGCAGACTGCAGCAACTGAGCCTTTGAAGCATCCTGTTTCAGTGTATGCTTGAGCCTCGGCCTGGATTTTGACCGAGGCAGTCTTGGGCTTTCTCGCGGGTGGAGTGATTAACTTCACTTGTAAGAGAGAAGTAGTGAAATACATATTAACATAAAACAGGGATTTAACAAAGTTAGTAGTGAATACGACAGTGTTTTACGCGATTCAATGGAAAGGTATACTTGATTATTTACTGCATAGAGGACAGGGTCAGACAAGCTGTCAGGGAGACCCTCCCGTTGAGTCAAGAGGTTCAGAAGGAACCCCTTGCTTTCTAAACTCCTTCTCAGAGAGGTGTCTAGGAACCAATCCAATTGGCTGGAACCAGTCCTAGTCTCAGACTTGGTCAACGGTTTATGTCTAAAGGATTATATATGCACAATCAATCCTTTATATCACTTAGCTAAGATTTCAAATTTTAGCATGCTATTAGTCATTTACTGAGAATCTGTTGCAGCAAGGATTCTCTCAACCTCAAGTAGTAGAACCTTAAGTGAGTGTCCCCACTTAAGGGGAGATGCTGGCGTGCAGCCCGCGGCTGTGCAGTAGAGCTCAAAGGGCTCTTGGGCTGTTCACTATTTGTAGAGTAAGATAATTGACCTGTAGTCATATTCACATGGGAATAAAATATCGAGGTCCCCACTCCAGACAGTGTTTTGACTGTGTTGCGAGCCATCCCCCGAAGTTCAAGTGCAACTCACAGCTCCCACTGATGGTTATGTCTTGAGTAGGAGCTGTGACGGAGGGAAGGGGGAAAAGGGGGAAAAGGGGAGAGGACACCGCCACAGGCTTTCACCTGCCCCTGGTCAGCCACTTTCAAGAATCGGAGGGAGACATATTATTCCATTCCATTCCATGGCCTTGTCTTCAGCAACTGCCCCTCCTTAACCATTCCTAACAAGCCAAACTGGCTGGTTTAGCTAGATTTAGGGTAACCTTACCCAAAGGCCAGCAACTAGGCTTCATCTCAAGCCACTTTATATTCCCTCAAAATCAGTGTCTCCTACATTCATACATTGCAAGTTAACCCTTAGCTTCATACTATTACCATAGAAATAGACTAATTTCAGGATTCACCTGTTCTTGCTTTATGTGACAGATATGGGCTTTTTTGTTAGTTTTGTTGTTGTTCTTGTTGTTTTTTATGAAATTGTCTGCTTCATGAATTAAGTGGTAACATAATTCTGCTAGGCAAAATGCCTCAGGAGTATTCTCTACTAATAAAGTTGTCAACATTTATAGAAGCATCTAACACATATATTCAGAGAAACACCACTCCACATGAAACCTATTTGTTGTGTCCAAATTACAGCTTAGGTTGCTGACATTTTCCACTAATTTGTTTCTCTACAATTTTTGCACTTTACGTGAGGCAAGGAAACACACCTACTATGCAAAGTCAATAATTAATTGTTAATTAAAGATTGCAAAGTCTAATCAATGAATGATGCTAGCCCAGCTGCAATGGTATTAACACACAGCTGAAATAATCGAGTTATTAAAGCTCATTTATCATAAGGATAAAATTGAAATTGATACAGACAAACTTTCCGGTACTTACCCCTTTCTGTGATGTCAGGCTCACCCTTCTGCTCCTCAGATCCGATATCAGTTTGGGGATGTCTCATCAGCTTTAAGATGAGTCATCAGCACCCTGAGTCCTTTGCTAGGAGGATTATGGTATCAGAGGGTGTGAGGGGGGACATGATGTCCTTCTAGCTCCTCCATCTGCATGAGTTCATCTTCGGATGTCTGCTGACACATTTATCTTACTTGATCTTCAGTGTTTCACAGTTACACCTGTTTATCCAAATTTACTATATATAATTTGCCAGATATGTTTTTTGGTTTTTTTTTTCTCTGTTATCCAGAAAACTCTTTAACCTAGTTCCCAAGACTGTATTATTTCAATGACCTGTAGCTGATTGTTGGTGAGCTGTCCATAGCTATGGGCCTTTGATATCCTCATACACCCGCAGCTGCAAGGCCTTTGCTGTCATCCAATGCCTGTAACTCTTTGTACTGCATTTTTATTCCAGTGTTAGAGACAGTTCATTCAACACTGAATAACTAACAACCTGTTGTTATCATCTCTTGATGCAGAGTTACATAACAGTAGGACTTAGACTACACAGCTGTACACAGCTAACCAAAAGCTAAACCAATTTAGATAATAGGCATCTGACTGTTGAGCGATTTCTGTTTGAACTAAACAAGCTGAAAGAAAGCACCAAGCAGGTCACATAAATCAAGAGAAAGCCTGACAAATCCCCAGGTCTGCATCTTTAGCTTAGCATAAAACCTGTGACCTTTTACCAGTATGACAAAACCATACTCACTGGGCTTTACACTCTACAGCTTAATAGGAACTACCAGCCCCCTTAAATCTTGATGCAAGATTTTAACTTACTATTTTTCTCAACTAGAAATGAGCATAAAATACAGTCCATGACTGACAGTCCTTGAGTAAGAAAAACAGTTTACAGGAAGAAAACATTTTTCTTCTCCATTTCATAGAAAAAAATTCGTAATGAGTCTGCCTTGTTTGGATATCTGTCAATGAAGCAAATGACAAAAGTATAAATACAGGTAGAAACTGGGAAGTCACTTGTGTATTCAGGACTTCATTACACCAAATGAGTCAGATTTATGAGAATTCAGTTATTAGAAATACCTCTCCAGCTGCTGGTGGGAACTATATATCTTAATTATGGGGTAAATCTCTTCCCAAATTTTGATTACATTAAAATTCATGATAAATATACTAAACACATTTTTCCTATATGCACCAAGCACCAGATATATCAGTGCTTGCATGTTAAATCTCCAAGAAAATACACAATAGTCATTATTATACAAGCTATATTTTTATATTAGCAATACTGTAGGGAAACAAAACATTTCTAACAGTATGACTCAAAAAACGATTCAAACAAATTAAGTGGATCTCCATATTGTGGAAAGATTCATGTATGAGAAGAATGATGCTGTCCCCTATTTCCTGTAATATTGAATTCAAAGTATAAAAAATATACCACACTGATAGCCCTGGTGACTTGCTATCTCCTTTCTACAGGTACAAGATAATCTCTAAAAGGACCTGCACTACCTGTGTGCCTCAAAAATCCAAGCCTACAGGGTCCGGTTGTAGGAATGAGAGAATTTTCGGTCTCCAGCACCGCTGAAGTCAACAGAAGTCCTTTCTCTGATGAAGCAGAGGTCTGGCCCTCCATTATACTCCTCTCTGGTGAGTCCTCCCTGCAGACTGTCAACGGTGCCAGATGCGGTAGTGAAACAACTGCCCCCTCAATATGAGGAAGAGGATGCATCATTTCTATGCTGACTTTTTACATTTTGTATGCTCTTAAACCAAACACAGACCATTCATGACAAACTCTTAGGTACTTTAAGTCTGAATCCCCACCCACCACAAACACAAGAATATTCTGACATGGTGAGCTGCCTTTTATTCGTCCTCACAGACCACTATTTTTCTATTACAACCCTGTGGAAAACAGATGAATTGGGATGAAAAACCTTGAACAATAGACCTGCTTTGACCAAATGCTGTTGCTAAAGATGTTGGCTGTTTGCACGGTGTCATTTGTATCAATTTGGATAGCTCAAACTATAAATCAAACTTGTACACATTTATATATTTCGAAACCAGATCCAAATGCTATTGAAGTGAACAGCATTCTGTTAAAAGCAGTATCCTGTATCTGCTCAGCCATATATTTACAAATATTTAGGTGTTTCAAGAGGTTTTCAGAAGTGGTTGCGTGAATAACGGAGAACTGAAATATCTACTAATGTTACACAACTTTGCAAGGTCTTTCTACAGCACGTGTTCTTGTTCTGGTAGCTGCCTACAAGAATTAAGTTATAGTTGAAACAAAAATAATAAAAAGGTCAGATTCTGACACTGCCTGTCTTGTTGAAGATCTCTTACTCCAGTGTGTTGATCCAGAGGTGAAATGTCCTTTGACCAAAAATAAAGCATGGAGGACTTGATTCAAAAGGTATTCAACTGTAAATGCATGTCAGAGTAACGTCACCCATCTTGACACTGCACAAAACTAAGATTTGCACATTGTGATAAGTCTCACAAATCTTTTTCTACAAAGTAGATAGAAAGCTACCTCAAGAGATGAACCTTTCAATAAACATTCAACAGAAGTGACAGACATGTAAGTTAGAATAGTCTTATCACTAAATACCTCCTCAGTCCTGTGAAAAGATCCCCAAAACAATCATGGACTGGGCTACATTCTTTGGGACTTGGGAAAAAGAGGAATTCTCATTTGTGGATATGACTACAAGATCCCACAACACTGTGATAAACGGTCTCCTGGCATGGGCTCACATGTCACAGATAAACATTTGTCTACATTTTGTGTTCTAAGGTCACATAAGTGCACATGCAGATCACACTGATGAGCATGCTCTGTTCAATAGAATATACAATAAATTATGTTCTTGTTTGGATTGCTACTTCATGTGTAATTAACAATAGTTAATCTCCAGTTTAATATATTGTTTGAACGAATGACAAGCACAAATAGCATAATAACATCTCACAAGATTACATGCTTCAGCTGTAAGACAATATCTTAACTGCATACCTTCGAATGCATTCCTTGGGAGGAAAATCTCCATGAGCTCATTTACTTCACACATATGTAGGAGAGTTCTGACACAGTGGACATCCAAATTTGACTGCTGTAGATTAACTTGTGATGTTTGCCAATGACTGTGATGTACGTAGCATTAAATTTGATGTGCTATTGTACATGAGTTTCTCAAGAAAATTTTGTAAAGGAAGAAGAAAGGTATGCAAATTAGAATGTTGTAGAATACTTAATCTATTCATTAAGGATATTCTTGCATTATCACTTTGTAAATCAATTCAAGAAATGAAGAACTGTTAAAATGATTGTACTTAAAGCTTCCAATAAAGTCTGATCACACATTAGTCCCATTACAGAAACACAAAGGAGTATCTGGCTTCTGTCCTGCAGCCTCATTGTTCACATTTTATATGTATCTGTTCACAGACACACATAGAGAAGAACAGAGATTCAGCTCCAGAACTATAGCAATCACATGATTGAAAGAACTTTGCAAGAAAGACAAATATTCACATTTTTAAGATGGGAAACGAAAATAGGAAAATCTTGATCCAGTTTGGACCGGAACTCAAGCCTCCTGAGTACAAAGCCAATAGCCCTATTAACCAGAGCATACTGCCTACTTTAAAGTATGGCAGATACAAATGAACCAAGTCACCTGCTCTTGGATCACCCTCAAGTGTCTATCTGGGGCCTGCGCTCCAAGCACAACCTGCTCCAGACTCTGGAGCACAGCTCAGAAAGTGAATCTACGTCCAAGGAAGCCATGTTGGCACAAGAAAAGTTATAGTCATAGACACATTCCCTATAACTAAGACTTCACCATCTGTTCCAGCCTGTAAATGCAATGAAAGCGAACATAATTCACAACTCAATCATGTCATAAGAAGTAAAATATAAGTGACTTAACTGTATGTCCTTTATTCAATACAGCCACTGTGCTTTCATTTATAGATGTTACAAACACAAATCATGAAAGTACTCCTCTTCCCCAACATTTCAATAAGAATGTAAAATCCCTTTTTTTGTATCTCTTTTCAAGTCTTAATGGAAAATTTAAGGATGTGCTTATAAAAGAACCTTTCCTCCTGCTGCCTGAGTTTCATGTGCTGCAATAGAAGATGTATTATTCACTATGCTTCTATTTTCCAAGCCGCTAACAAAAAATTAGTATTCAACAACCCAACACAGAGTACATCAAACTGGATGTTGGACCCCTGGGAGGTAAGCATTAAAAGGACATGATCCTCGTTTAAAAATCTCTGTTGCTGTGATGTCTGTGAAATCATTTTAAAAACATTGATTCAGCAGCCAGTGTGTTGAAACAACATCTCAGCATGCTCATCAATATTGTCCCATGGTCTGCTCGTCTGTATTTACCTGTCTTACAGACAGGTTATACACTCTTTGTATCGCAGACTAAATGACTTTCTGTGCTTTTGTGCCACCTCTCCAAACTGGCTCTATTCCACAATCAGGTTGAATTGCACTAAAAGAAACTGCAAAAATCTTACTAATTCAGGAATAAATTCTCCATCCCAGCTACACAGTATGAAGGAGACATTACCCAAAAGCACGTGCCCAAAGAACTCATGATTTAGGGACTGCTCAGATAATCTGTGCAGCGGTTTGTCCTTAAGTTAGAGATCAGGACACAGAGTTTTACACCAGCAATCCTGGCCTAGAACCCTAAATCAGGAAAAGTATTCAACAGGACACAGCAACAGCTGGAGGTCCCATTTAATCCAACTATGCACAGAGAATTAAGCAGTGAACTTTTGCCCCTGTGTGTATCTTCTGGCATCACAGCTTCATTTATGTAAGGGAAAAAATCTAGTTACTCGGGACAAAAAATCATGAGGTATAGAAAATATATGCTGCAGAGAGTTGTGTACACAAACATTTTTATTGAAACAAAAACACAAAACGAGGTGATTGCAGAGACCATGCCAGAGTGGTACATCTAACCTTTCTAAAGGGAAAGTTAACATGTTTCTGTCAAATGCAAACCTGTTATTTTGTAAAATGTGATGTTATGTGTACTTAACCCGCACAACAAATTACTAAACTGTCATTCTGTTAAATAATTAAAGTGATTACAATGGTGCCATTGCAGTCTTTTACGAAGCAATAAGCCAGTTGTCAAGTGGATGAACTATGAGGCCAAAGGGAAGGAACAGGTTTGTATGAATGCGATACCACATGAACTATGCAGCTTGATTTCTTGAATAAGCATATGTTTTTATTTCTTTGCTTGTTTAAAAGTGAACAGTTGTTTGTGCACTAAGTGCAAAATAAAGAAGCACAAGTGTGTCCTGGTTTTGGCCAGGACAGAGTTAAGTTTCTTCATAGTAGCTTGTTTGGGAGTAGCAGCTCTGTGGTGCTGGCCAGGGTTACACCATGACACAGGGAGAGAGAGGAAATTATTATGCTAGCACTGCAAAGCATAATTCCCTAGAAAAGGCATCATATCATTCAGGTGGAGAAAAGTTTCAACTATGAATCTGATTTTCATTCATTCAGTAGCATAATAAATAAACTAATAAGGGAATAAATCCTATAGAGTGGCAACTACAACCACTCTCCTGAGAAAATTCTCCACCACTTAGGAGTTATGAGAAAAATAGTTCTGAATCATCTGGGAAAATAAACTTTCCATACCTTTGTCATAAAAAACTAAAGGTTAAAGCTAAAAGATTATACTTAGGCATCCAAATCCTGCTACATAGGACGCTGAGGATTAATGTCTGAATTAGTTGAAAACCATTTTTTTTTGCCTCTAATTTCTTCCAGATGACGATTGTCCAGGCTGAGTATATTCTGCAGAAAGTTGCTCTCAAGCATGTGCTTAAGTTGAGAGACAACAGATCTAGGTGCTCAGAAGGAGATAATTCTAACCCATTTACTCTCTTGATGTAGAAAGTATGCTTGGTTTTTTGGGTGAAGAAAGAATGTTTTGATGCAAGATGTACGAATCTAATTCTTTGCCTCTATGTGTCAGGTAACCACAGGCAACCGCAGGCAAACCACTTCCTCCTTCAATGATTGAGTTCACCTTTGAGTGAGTGGGAAAGTGGAAAGGTTTCTTTGTTCATCCCCACAACGCTCCTTCTCCAATCCCATAGTGTGTTTTTATAATGTAGTTTTTAAACAGGGGAGTCAACCAAGATGTGACTGTAGAATGCTGCTGTATTAAAAACATGGTCAAATTCAGAATTTTTTTGAAAACCATCAGCTGCTTAAGACAATCATATTTTCATGTCAGGCATCAAAATTTATGACGTGTGTATCTCTTTAAGTTTATTAATCGACAGTGGTTCCTCTGAACCTGACAGTGGTTTCCTACTCACAATATAAAATTCATAATGAGCACTAATCTTAACAGCATTGTATTCAAAGTACTTGCTATTCATCTTCTGTATCTGACCTGCACTAATGCTATTGATGAAGTCAGTATTTTTCAGATTAGATATAAACTTGGAGTTCTGAGAGGTGATGACTCTCCTGGATTTCACGATACTCCTGAGTCTTGGACAATTTCATTTCAAACAATTATTTTAGGACCACCTATTTTTTATCTTTCCTAAAAGAATGTTCTTCATGTACACCCTTGGAACTGACTTGAGGCATTCTTGTGGACTTCAGGTTATAGGATGGGCAGCTATGATTCAGCATATCCTTGAACTTCTTATTTTTGAACACCTGCCATGTTTCATAAGAGTGGCTTCCTTTTAAAGAATGATTACCTAAGCTTTTTAAGTACAATTGTGGTGTTTATTTAGACACCTGATTTATTTTCCTTGATCTCATCTTGCTGCTAATTTCTAAAGAAACTCTCAAATTCCTCCTAAATGCATGTAGATTTTAAGTATAAAATACAGTTATGAGTTTGCAGTTACTTTGTTAGCTGACATTCTCAGTTATATTCCCGTCTCACTGCTTACTGAGGCTCATTTTATCATGTCTGTACAACTATTAAGTTAATGTTCAAAAACAAAGGCACAGTTTGCACAGTTTGATTAAATGAACTCCACTTGGTCTCCAGGTTGTGCGTTTCCTTGGACTCTGCATTAGCAAACTATACATTTTTCACTAAGGCATTCTGCAGAAATTGTGTTGGGCATTATCAGAGTTTTCCTTTCCCTGTCTGAGGAATGTCTGGTCAACCTTTCACTCCTTACTCCTCTATAAGCATCACCCTGGTGCTTTTCCAGGCCCTCTTCCATTGTCGGGGCTGCAGCAGGCTTTGCTGTGGGATGAGGCACCGCCAACAGGGCCCGGGGGCTGCGGGGGCCCATGGCCGTGCCCCCCAGCAGGCTGGTGCCACCCGCAGTGGGGACAGGGAGAGGCAGCAGGAGAGGGGGCAGAAAGCAGCACCCAGAGAGCATGCCGTGGAAATGGGCTTTTATTTCCTTTTTGTGGAAGGCAGGGTTGCTGGAGCCCCGCTAGTGGCGCTGATGGCGGGACCTCTTGCAGGGCTGGGGAGAGTCCGGAGGGCTGGGGGCCTTCCTCTTTCGGGGGCACCGGGGCCCCCCGGGCAAGTGGTTCCTGCTCCAGCTGGGAGCGGAGGGGCTGCGGCTGCCGCCCTGGGCAGAGGGACCTGCCACCGTCGCCTCCCCTGGCTCCTCCTGCCGCTGCTCCTGCTCCGCAGGGATGGAGGCAGATGGGGGGCAGCCGGGACCCCTGCGCAGAGCGGCTTGGGATATGCTGGGGTGCTCCTCCCCGCCAGAGTCTGCAGGGCTGCTGGAGGAGGCCAGCTGTGGGGCAGGAGTCTCCTCTCGGGAGCTGCTGAAGCTGCTGGGGCTGGAGCTGCTGGGGCTGGGGCTGCTGGGGCTGGAGCTGCTGGGGCTGGGGCTGGCTGCATGGCCGTTGTCCTCCTCTTCCCCAGCAGCAAGGGTGCGCAGCATCCTTCGGGCCTCCTCGCTGCACTGATGCACGATGACATCGATGAGGCCATGGATCAGTGGCGCTGCATGTTCCTGCAGGCCAGCCTGAACCTGCTGGACCATGGCCTCCTCATCCAGCCCGCAGAAGCACAGGGCCTGCAGGATCTGGCTTTCTGCTCCTGTTGCCAGCCACCACTGTTCCCGAAACACTGCCTCCAGCTCCCGGTGCAGACAGGGCAGCACGGGGTCGAGGAGATGCTGGTGCTCCTGGAAAAGGGCTGCCCAGACCTCGGGCAGGAGGCCACCCACGGTAGCCCTGGCCTCTGTCCCCGCAGCCTCCTCCTCTTCCAGGTCACCGGGAGCTCTGCCTTCCTCGCTGCTGGCACCTGATGGCTGTTCGGAGGGCGTGATGACGTGCTCTAGGTAGTCATCTTCCCCCCGCATGGAAAACTTGATCTTCTCCATCGTGGTTCTGCAGAGTGGGCAACTCGATGTCCTTTTTTCCCACCGCAGGATGCAGCCCAGGCAGAACTGGTGTTGGCATGGCTGCACGACGGCGATGCCCTTCCGAACATCACAGCAGATGGGGCAGCTCCACTCTGTCTCCGTGGCCATTTTGTGCTCCGCAGCGGGTTGGGCAGAGCTGAGGGTGAAGACCTGCTCCCCGGCACTGGCGACGGTGCTGACAAGGGGTGTCACGCGCTGCAAAATGGAGAGAGGCCACCGTCACTGGCTGTCCTAGGGAGGGGAGGGGAGGGGAGGAAGAAATGCCCAGCCCCTGGAGAAGGACACCCTGCCGGCTCCCCCAGCCCCACCGCCTGCCCCACGGCCACCCCGGGGGCACGTGTCCCCCACAGCTCACCTCCGCTGCTGCGAGCGCGCCCCGCGGTGCCCGGCTGCCTGAACCAGGCAGGGCCGGGGAAAGACAGGGAGTGGCTCCGGCACAGGCACTGAGAGCTGACGACGGCAGCCCCCAGAGCACCACCCAGCACCAGGAGAATCCTCGCTCGGCGCTCCACACCTCGCAGGCACGCTTGGCAGGAGTCCAGGCACGAGCCAGGCTGCACCAGGCTCTGCTGGTGCTGGCTTATAAGCAGTGAGGGATGCAAGGTCACAGTCCATCATCTGGTGACATCACCATCCACCACTCTGTGGCATCACAGCGGACCATCTGCTCCTCCAGCGCTGTGACAGGTAGTGCTCTGTCTGGCACTGGCCCTCGTGCAGCTGAAAAATGCAATCATTCCCATCTTCCTTGAACATAGAAACCATCCACTCTTGTATGGCTTAAGCACGTTTGATTGCAAGCACAAGTTGTCCAGAAATGACCTAGCTGAAGCATGACAGGAGAAGAAGACGAGTTAGGAAGCTCAAAAGCAAAGGCACAGTTTGCACAGAAAATGCCCTGGTTATGGCAAAAACACAAATCTCACTTCACAGGTTTGCAGAGAGTTGTTTACTAGAGGGAAGGGATGCCCCAAAAGGTTTCCTCTGAGTTTCTTTTCCTAGTCGTCATGTATAGCTTAAGTTCAACTTAAATGGCAGTGCAAGTGGAAATTCTGTTTGCCTGGAATTTATCGATTTGATGAACTGAGAGCCACGTTGGAAGGAAGACTTGAGATGGCAATAGTTAAAATCATATAATCTGAAGGACCTGTGAGAAATACCCTCTCTGACTGATGAATCAAGGCACCAGTGCAAGATCTGCGAGACATGTGGAAGTTTCAAAGCTGTTTATAAGAGGGTTTAGCGCAAACCATGGAATAATTATTTTTTAAAAAAACCTTGTATTTGCAAAGGACTATTGGATTGGCAAAGGTATGCCAAGCCTTGAAAAGTAGCTAATGCCTGGCTTTAACATCCTGCTTTCTGCATTTCCAAACAGGCATGTTGTCCTGGTTTGAGGTAAAACAACCAATTTTCTGATTTGTAATTTTACTTTTTAGCTGGGCCTCTTCTAAGTGACTAAACTCTGAAATTAACAGCATATTTTTCGGAAACTGCTCACTCTCAGAGTGATAAGACCTGATTATACCAAGGAATGGTATGCACAGAGGCTCTTGCTTATACTTATTGCTGTAACAACCAAGGCCAGGTAACTTGGCTATTTGCCCCGTTAGAGGCTCGGAAGCGGAAAAGTGTAGAGGGGCCACACCTGTAGGGAGGAACGGACAGGACAGGTGGCCAAAAATTGACCAACAGGGTATTCCATCCCATCTGCATCACGCTCAGTATAAAAGCTGAGGGATCAAAAGGTCAACTCTCTTTCTTCAATGGCCGATGTCCGAGGAGGACCCTGTCTGTTCATCTGCCTTTGATCCCAATTTGAGCATTCCTGACTCCAGATACCTCAGGCTTGTGTATCACCTCAGCCGCCTCCAGGTTGCACAAGGAGAGATATTGGTGCTTCTTTTTGGGATACTCATAGGCAGTGCTGACACCTGTGACATCTGAAACCTTTCCATCTGTACCATATTAAATAAATATGTAAAAATCTTTTTTTTTACCACACAGCAATATTTTGGTGTGTCATTTTCCCCAAACCTGGAATTAACCTCTTCCAAAATTTGCTTTGCTTTCCTGGATTTTCTTTGCTCGCCACAATTTGTTCCTATCCCAGACCGGACAGAAAAACTCAACAGAGACACAGTCTCATTGTTGTGATCTAACAGCACATTATTGTGTCAGATGAGAACATTCAGATAACAAATTTCCCCAAAGACCGTCCAAGCTCTGGCACACCATATACCTGTGCCTCCAACCCCTTCCTCCCCACACATGGCCTCTGAACCACGCACGCTGCTGTGGCCTCTCCCACATGTGGTACTCGCTTCTCTCATCAGCCACCTACGGGCGATTTGCCTTTCACTTGTGGGCCAAAACAAAGTGCACAAAATAATTAGGTTAAGGAGAGCCTGAGTGTATGAATCTAGAGTCATGTGCCACAAAAACTCTGAAATGCTACACCAGCATATATACATCTCAGCCTCCCTTTACATTTTTGGTCATTCCCAGTATTTTCCTCCAATTGCTATTTCCTTAAGCTTCCAACTTCTTTGCTCTTAGAAAAGCACTTTTGCAATGCCACCAGAGCCATTCACTATGTTTTCCTTTATTTGATCTTCATCATTATACGGGAGATTAACATTGACTTCTGAACTCTCCTTTGTGAAGACCCATGGTAAGAATATCACTGTCTGAACACGGAAAAGCGCTCCAAAACGACACATCCTTTGCAATGCTGCGAAATGGTTAGATTCAGTCAGAGCATCTGCGAATGCCAAAGGACACTGCAGTATAGAAAATTTCCTTATAGGTAATAAGGACATAATAGAATAGTCTGCTAACAGAATAGATATAAATGCTAATGAGAAGAAGAGAGCAGCCTTTATCAGTAAGAGACAATGAGAAGGTTGTGTGCAGAGAAGGAAAAGATTATTGAGTTTGTCGAAAGCAAAAGAACATTTAACCAGCTAAAGATAGCAAAGAACTAGGAAATTAATGAGGAATTCAAGAAAATATTACATTTTAATCTGGGTTTTATCTTTAAATTTAATTATTTTTATCTTTTTTTTTTTTTTCCACAAAACAGTTCCTGTCTATATACTTTGGGGTTAACAGACTTAAATATCTGATCTTCCTCCTTGCATCAAAGCAAAATCCAGTTGAAGGCTTGGGGGACAGAGGGGACTCTCCATTGATTCCTCTCCATGAAAAAAGGGTATCATATCCTTTGAAAGGTGTCAGAGAGCAAAATATTTAAAAAAAAAAACAGTATGGCTATTATTAATGGAATCAGCAAACTGGTTTAGTTTTTTTCACTTAAGTGGATTAATTTGCAATGTTCTCATAAATATTCCCTTAGCACATAACAGATCTTTATTTGAAATCTTAATTAAGCAGTCAGATTCCCTTTTCTATTTTTCACAGAGAGAGAGTGTTCTGCATAACATGAAATAGAATCCACTATTGGACGAAGGTTCTTTTCTTTATCATCTAGCTGAGATTTATTTCCTTGCAGCCTCCTAGTCCAAGGAAAATGTTCATCTCCAGTCCATGCAATCCAATTTTAAAACGTCTTCTTATTTTTTTGAGACTATATCTGAGAAATTATTTTCATGTTCATTAGAAATATTCCAGAAGTAGCTGGAGAAGCAATGTTAAGGGCTTCGTAGAAAGGAAGCTTTTGACAGTTCAGAAGCTTCCCTTTCCAAAATGTATGTAACAAATTCTCTTATTTTCTTAATCAGTAGAGCAACTTTTCCACCTAAGCTGCTGCCTTTTTATATCACTTTGCCCACATTGAGTTCCTTGAGAGTATTTGTTGACTTATGGGGCATGACCAGAGAACACTAAAAAATCCCAACCTAGGTCTTAATGGACCTTTCCATCAACACCTTATTTATATTCTGGAGCCTTCCTGAACAACCCAACAGTAACAACAGAATGAACTTTGTCCTAGGTATTGATGCAAATCTCATTGTCTTTTCATCTGAATTAAGTTTCTTACCACATTTTCCAGATTTTGTCTTTCCTTCCCTGTACCATTCATAGCGATTTGAAAACCACTGATGATTTTTCTAACCTTTTCAGGAATTTATTTCAAGGCATTGATTTACTTAATTTTAGTTATGTTAGATTAACTAAAGAATACATCTAGTACTTCTAATCCTGCATCCTATTGAAGGTTAAGATTGCAAGTTGATGCCATCATTGAAAATAATCATATTGTACTTGTTTAATGGCACAGAAATCCAGCTCTAAGATGAATGCAGTATATCTCTGGCTACATCAAATTCATATTTTTGTGTACAATCTTGTGCAAATCATAAGTACTTTCTCAACATTTTTGTGACTCTGTGACTTTCTACACACTCACAGCCTTCTTTATTTGAGTGCATCTCTTGAACTTCATATGTCCCTGACTACAATTTGTTCAAAAAGTGTCTGGTTTAGAGGAAAAATATTTAACATGACATCTTCACAAAAGATAACTGCAGAAACACTGTCTTATGACAGGTAAAAGGAAATTGAGGAACATCTCTCATTTTATTACCAAATTGATGAATTCCAGACAAACAGGATTTTTCATTTGTTGCAGATTTATGGGAAAAATTTAGAATAGAATAGAATAGAATAGAATAGAATAGAATAGAATAGAATAGTTCAGTTATAAGTGACCTATAATGACCATTTAGTCCAACTGCCTGACCCCTTCAGGGATGATCAAAAGTTAAAGCATGTTTACTAAGGGCATTGTCCAAATGCCTCTTGAGCAGGAGGCATCGACTACCGCTCTAGGAAGCCTGTGCCAGTGTTTGACCACCTTCTCGGTAAAGAAATACTTCCTAATGTCTAGTCTAAACCTCTCATGGTGGAGCTTTGAACTATTCCCACACATCCTATCACTGGATAGCAGGGAGAAGAGATCAGTATCTCCCTCTCCACCTGGTAACTGCAGAAGAGAAAGAGCTATTGAAGACTCAGCGAAAGCTCAGCCTGAGGAAGAAAACGGGCATCACATCATTATGGGTGAAATTCTCACCTCCCTAAATCCCACCTGTAGGGAGGAGCGGACAGGATAGGTGACCCAAAACTGATCAACAGGCAATTCCATCCCATCTTCCCCATGCTCAGTATAAAAGCTGAGGGATCAAAGGGTCAACTCTCTTTCTTCAATGGCCAACGTCTGAGAAGGACTCTGTCTGCTTGTTGCCTTTGATCCCGATCCGTGCATTCCTAACTCCAGATTTCGAATCCAATTCCCATCCATCGCTGAGTCCAGTCTGGGACTTCCCCAGTGCCTGTCAGTGATGTCATCCTGGGAGTCTGATACAATTTTGTATATATTGTATCTATTTCATCATTTCCTTTTTATTTTATTATTAATATTTCATTAAAGTAGTTTAGTTTCTTCTAAACTTGTAAATGTCTTTATCTCTCCTCCTCCTCTCCTTGGAGCAAGAGGTGGAGGAGAGCATCTGTCATTGGCCAACTCAGCCCAAACCGCGACACCCTAATTTCAATAAAAAAAAGAGTTGTTATTTCCTTGGGTTATTTTTTTTCCACACAAATAGTAGGAATTTTCCACCTACAAGTAACCATGGTAGAAAAACAGCCAAATTATGAAAAAACCTTCATGCCTGCAAAAAAAAAAAAAGTCCAAGATTCATTTTTGTTTAAAAAATTAGGGATTTTGTTTCATTTTGTTGTTGCATTACTTTGTTTCTTTCTTTCTTTCTTTTTAATTTTCAAAGCTTTAATTCACATAACTGAATTCTGGCCTTAACTTTAATTAAAACATTTTCAACTTCTAGGCTTTTATGTGTTTATTTTGGCTAAAATTGCTGCCTTGCACTTCAAAAGTCAGTGGATTTTCTCTGATAGAACAGGTATAAAGTGTTTTACAATCCTTTGGGTTGAAAATCATAATGTAAAAATATTTTTGAATTCCAATGTTTCTGTTCAGTGAAATAAATCCATTTTAATTGCAATGTGATTAATTCCCCTTGGGTGAAACAAAGAGGAAAATCAATGCCTCACAATCAGATTTTATTGCTTGAATATTATACCCAAGTCAGTCAACATTAGGACATTCTTGAAGGACTTTTTTTTTTAAGATTCCTACTAAAAGCAACAAAACCAGCAACAACAAAACAAATCCAAAAAAACTAGAAAATCCAAAAAACAAGAGAACAAAGGTATTCCAGTTAATGCAGTTCTAAATAAATTAAAAACTGCATAATAAATTCCAAGAGTGGAGCCCATAAAGCCATTCATGAAAAAGTTTACAACTATTGTAAAAGTAGTGTATAATTCTCTGTAAGGACTCAGGTTTGGTATGTTTGGTTTTTCTGTTTTGTTTTGGGTTTGGGTTTTTTTTTTTGTGTTTGTTTTTTTTTTTTTTAAATAGCGCGCAACACAGTTCAATTAGATTATGTTGCTCACCTCCACTAGTCAAAATTGTGCACCTCTATGTCCATGCATGTGTGCCTGATTTAGCTCACATCTAGCCATGTATCTCTTCTTCTCATCTGGCATAACTATTCTGATATCTAAGCCAGAGAGTTTTAAACCCACAGGTCTTTTGAGTCCCTCAAATAACCAGGTGAAGTTTCAGGATCCATGGTTCTCAGTTGCATCCCTCCCTCTGCCTGCAATACTTTTAAGAAGGTGATCGGTGATTGAACCTGAAAAGAAAGATCTAATATCGTCATCAATGACATAGACAGTGGGATCAAGTGCACCCTGAGCAAGTTTTCAAATGATACCAGGCTGAGTGGTGCTGTTGATATACTTGAGGGAATGGATGCCACCCAGAGGGACCTGACAGGCTGGAGGAGTGGACCCCTGTGAACCTCGTCAAGTTCAGCAAAGCCAAATGCAAGGTCCTGCACCTGGGTTAGCAAGAGATTAGCTACTCAAAGTTCACATTAGCAACTCAAACTTTAAGCACCTAGGCTGTATTTATACTGTGAAATCAAGACTCAATAATCTAAGTGACTATTAAGCAGGTATTCTTTATTGCGGCGCCAGGTGCAAGGAGAATAACTCCTAACTTGCACACTGATTTTGCTTACAGACTATATTTATAGTATAAAACATGCTTCCTCATCGCTATAGGTGTGGTTATTACAATTAGTTTTAGTAAATAGGTGGGGTTATTATAATTAGTTCTAGTAACTCATTATCATAGGGTCCGCTTTCCTGGTGCATGCGCTCTGCGGTCTGGTGGTCGTCTTTTGGAGTCTTTTGGAGGAAGGCTCGTAGTCTTCTTCGTCAAGCTCTTTTGACTTTCTTACGCAACTGGCTGTGCCTGTTGTGCTTGATTAGCTTCCAAACCACAGAACTAGTTTTAACCAGATGATGAGAATATTTCGAGGCTGCTTGTTCCTGTCATCTCAAAACTTGTCTCCTTATCTTCCGCTTTTGACTTTCTTAGCTTAACCAGGATGTCTACTTGACTATTTATTAATAGCTTAAATTCTTATTTCAGTATGATCAAAACCTACAGACAGGTGCCTTTCACATCTCACCTCCAGAGGCCAGGGAGTCTAGACACAACTTCCATAGTGACATAAGGAAACAAAACAAAGTATGCCGTTCTCCAGTGACTAAAAATGCACATCCCATTTAATTTCACCTCAAGAATGGGCTCGTGCCTTGTGCTGAAGCTGCATCTGGTATCTGAAGGTATGCCTTACACAAAAACCCACAAAGAATCACTTCTTTCTGGAAGCTTTATTTGAAGGAATGAGTGGAGTATGTTCATAACAGTGTTATAACCGTGATACAGCTGACTCCTTAGCTTTTTGTGACTATTACACACTTAGAGTACAGAGACAAGGAGTCTGGTCTGGCCACCAATTGTGGGAATAAACTTCAGTAAGTCAGATCCTTGCCTGTCAGAGGGCTTAAGCAGCAAGAAAATATTTTTTTGTCCCCTGTTGTTCTTCCAGGAGCTGGAAAAAAAGAGTATGTCTGGTTTGCTTGTTTTCAACTTGTAATAGTTATTCTGCTCCTCAAGATGCAATCTTTAAACATAACAAGTGCTGAAACAGTGGCAGCCTTTAGCAACCAGACCCTAAGGCTCTTTTGCACTGTTATTCTGCCCCTCTATTCTATTTGCACCTGATAGTAAGTAACAACACAGTTTAGCTGTGGAAAGATAAAGGGTGTTCACTGCACAGAATAATAAACCAGTTACAAATTGGTTAGATATTGATGATTAGATATATTATGTAAATGCAACACAATAACTTTCTGATAAAAACCGAGCCGCTCCAATAACTAGTATGTTTAAGTATGTAGAAACCAGACTAGGAACAAACCTCTCTAAATGTGTCACATCACGGCTTTGACCAGAGTTCTATGCATTCGCTGTTCACCAGTTAGGAGTTTATCTTCAGTGAATGACAAAAGCTGCATGGACAATTTGGCGTACTTCTCTCTTGTATTTGGCCATACCTACTATAGGATAGCGTTAGTATATGGTTCACTAATTTAATACTCACTCTGTGGCATATTTCCAACCTGTATGTCACAAAGAATAGAGACCGACAGCAGAGAGACATGCATGAGCTTTGCAGACAGCAGGGCGTCTTTACAGTGTCACCCAACCCGGGAGAAGGTTTCTGACCTCCAACAAATTAACTAGAACCACGATCACTGTTCAAAACAAAGGAAAGACAGCTTGTTCACACACGACCTTGACTAAGAACGTGCTTCTGGGAACTGCCTTTTACAGCTTAACACTGCACTACTTGATATAAATACAATATATTATTTGAAATTTGCATTTATATTAATTTGCACTATAGTTGTAGCCAGATAGCCAAAATAAAGGCCTTCACACAGTGAAACCATTGCAGCCCTAAAAGCTTTAATCTCATCTACAGAAATAGGACTAAGAAAAGGAAATAGTCACAGAGAATAGCAGTTACTTGGTGTGGTGGACTCAGCAAATAAGCACAACAATCCCAAAGCCAAAAAGAGGAATGTTCCAGAGCTCCTATTTCCTGGCAAAGGACTGTGCAGGTCAGGCATTTTTCCTAAGTAGAACCCCATTTCTTCCCGTATTTTGGAAGAAAAGGGTTAGCCTCATTTTTTTTCAAGAATGGGGAAGGCAGTCTTCTTCAAGAAGAGATTTAGAGCAGTAAATCCTGATTTGATAAAGCTCAGGCTCCAAGAAAAGAGCCTGTAACCTCAGAGGGACTAGGATGGGACAATAGTTTTTTTTTCAGCACAGAGCTGCCTGTACCACAATGCCATTCAGGGACCTCTCCTCTTCTAAGAGCCCACAGAGACCAACTGCAGGGCAAACACGAATTCTTCCTACAGGCAGAGGCTGTAAGGTAGGCCAGGGAAAGTGACACAAAACTGAAGTTCCTCATTGGAACAACAAGGAAAAATTCTAAAATTCATATACCACTGCAGGACAGGGCAAATACAGCAAATCAGTGTTAAGGTCAAGTGACATTAAGTACTTGTCAGATAAAACTGACACATTTACAGTGCTGGCCTAGAGCTGTTGTTGCCCACAGGTACATGTGTATTTCACTGATTTCCATTTGATTTGCAATTAAGTCGCTGTCTGGATGTTTTCGCTTGTTCTTACCTCTTCTATTTCCCTGTCCAAAGTGCTTTTCATATGCATTTCTGTGTCATTTATGGCACACTGGATGGGCAGTGCTCCTGCTCAGGGGATGAATCCTGGGCAGCTGGTGGCAGCGGTTGGTGCTGATCTTCGCAAAATTACATCCTTCCTTGAGCTGCTGCTTTGACAGGCCCCTGCTACCAACTGTTGCCAAGTTAAACCTTGGGACATCTTAAATGAATATTTACCAAGACTCTCTTATTGCAAATGCAGCCACTCTACCCCTGTCATCTTGTCAGTAACTACAGGCTTGGGTGTCCAATGATCAGGCTGAAAAACATGACCATAAATGCACTTCTCACAGCATGATCCGTGAGCTGAAGGTGTGTGGCAGGGAGATTTATTCGGAGCAAGTTCCTTCTTTTTTCTTCCCTATAGACTTCTGATTTTCTGTTATAAAATGCATTTATAAGACAATAGGAATGAATCATAGAATCCTAGAATCA